>JAHTLZ010000055.1:745774-758677 GCA_023846285.1 Phrynocephalus versicolor | reverse complement strand
TTATTATTATTATTATTATTATTATTATTATTATTATTATTATTATTATTCCATCCCCATATAAGCACAATAGGAAAGAAATAGAGGCCGAATGAGAAGTGTAGGTTGTACAAGAAACCTTATAAGGTTGTGTGTGAGCCATGGTTTCCAGTGTGTGCCCACCCCCTTCTCAAATCGGTCAGGGACCCCCATGGCCCCACCTGTAAATAGCTGGTTTATAGGGTCACTGTAGGGCTGAAGGGACTTGGGGGCGCCTAACTAGGGCATGACCCCATTTCCCACCCCCTTCAGGCTCTCCCTTCTCTCCAAACTCCCCTGGAGCTCGCAGAGTGGGCAGGTTGGAGGGGGCATATATTTTCCCAAGGGCAGGCCCAGAGTTTCCCTTGGAAACCGCCAAGAGGTTGCCTTGCGCGTGTCCCATCGGGCTTT
This sequence comes from Phrynocephalus versicolor, assembly GCA_023846285.1. Classification (NCBI taxonomy): domain Eukaryota; kingdom Metazoa; phylum Chordata; class Lepidosauria; order Squamata; family Agamidae; genus Phrynocephalus; species Phrynocephalus versicolor. The sequence goes on along the minus strand of JAHTLZ010000055.1, from coordinate 758,248 downwards.
CGAGTTCGAAGCCCGGTCACCGCAAGGTTCCAGGGTGCAGCTTTCTTGGTTGACACAGCAGGGACGCCTGGCAATGCCCCCCCATGTTGATTTGTTTACACAGCGTTGGCACCCCCACGAAGCACCTCAAGGCGAGGCAACGGTTCCTCCCCCTCCCCCATTTCCGCCCTCACAACGGCCTTGCCAGGGAGGCTCGCTCAAGGTCGCCTAGCAGCAAGCGGGGGGGGCGGATTTAAACCCCCACCCACCCCTCCGCCGGACTTCCCTGAGCAACCCCCCCAACACCAACACCGGCAGAGGGCAGGGTGGTGGCTCGGGTTGGGGAAACCTCCCTCCCACCTGCGTCGGAGGCTGAGCGTTCCCCCGGGGTTGTGAGAGATTAAAAGGGGGGATTTGTGCTCCCCCCCCGCCGCCCGGAGGGAGCTCCCCGGTGGGCGGGCGCGACGTAGCCCAGGTCTTCGGCCCCTTCGAAGCGCGCCAAGGCGGGCGGAGTCGCCGCTGGGCTCCGCCAGGAGCTGCACCCCCCCTGCCCGGTTGACCCCACCCCCCGCAGCCCGGCTCCCTTGTGGGCCTGGGAGGGGGGGTAGCCCGGCCTTTCCCCGCCCTCCCCTCCTTCCTCACCCCCCCACTGCGCGCCTGGGGGGGGGGTGATCCTGGCTTCGTCCGGCGCGGCTGGGCGTGTGGTTTGTTGCGCCGGGCGCTCCCTCCGCGCGCTATTGTGGGAGGGCTGCTCGCCGTGTGTGTGTGTGTGTGTTTGCGATCCCTTTCTCTTCCGTCCACCCCCTCCGCCAACCCCCCCACCACTTCCCCGCGTGCCCACCCCCACCCCTCCCCTGCGCAGTCCCTGGGGAGGGGTGTGCGCGCGCGCGAGTGCATCTGTCTTCACGGCTGCTCCTTCTTCTCCCTGCTTTCCTCTCGGAGCGAGGCGGCGGCGGCGGCGGGAGGGGGGGAGACACCTTTCCCGGCGAGGCTTTTCCGCTCCGGAGGAGGAGCTCCGCCCGCTGCCGCCGAGGCTGCCGCAAAGGAGGGAAGCGCCGCCGCCTCCTGGTCAGCCGGGCGAGGTGAGGCGAGGCGGGGAGGCGCGGCACCCCCTCTCCTCCGCTCCCCCCCCCGGTTCCTTCTCCTCCTGCCTCGCCTCGGCTGCTGCGGCTGCTGCTGCTGCTGCTCCTGCCTCGCCCGGGCCCCCGTGCGCCCCTGATCCACCCTCCCTCCCTCCCTCCCGCCATGCCGGACCAGATCTCGGTGTCGGAGTTCGTGGCGGAGACCAACGAGGACTACAAGGCGCCCACCGCCTCCAACTTCACCACCCGGATGGCGCAGTGCCGGAACACCGTGGCCGCCATCGAGGAGGTGAGCGCGACGCCGGGGCTTCCTCCCTTCTTCGCCAGCAGCACCGGGATCCCTTTGGCGATCGCAACCCCCCCCTCGCCGTTGCCGCCGTTTCCCGGGCATGGGAAAGCGAGACGCAGGCTGGGAAGGCAGGGCGAGGGAAGAAAGGCGCCCGGAGCTGCGCGCCCTTCCCTTCCCTTCCCGTTTCCTTTCCTTTCCTTCCTTCCCGACTGGCGCCGTCCTTCGGGCACAAAGAGGGCTCCGTGCCCGCCTCCCTCCAGGCGCCCTCCCCTCCCCGGCGGGAGAGGCGCGCAGAGAGTCCCCCCCCCCACCGCACCCCACCCTCAGGGGCTTCCCCTGTGCGCCCGCCTTTGGAAAAGATGGTCATTGTTAGGATTTGGGCAGGGAGCGCACCGAGCCTTTTCCCGCCTCTCGCCCGTTTCCCCCGGGAGGAAGGGGAATCATGGCAAGAATATATACAGTGGACCCTTGTATAACAAACAGTTTGTATAACATAAAATTTGTACAACCGAAAAAATTCTGGAGATAGGGGAAATTTGCTTAACAGAATCGCCTATGGGGCGAATCTGTGCAACATAAAAATGGGATTCCTCCGTTTTCAATGCATTCCTATGGGAAATTTGTATAAAGGAAAATTTGCTTAACATAATTTCATTTGAAACTAATTAATTCCTTTATACAAGGTACCACTGTACACCTATATCCTGGAGATCTACAGTATGTGTATGGCCACCGGCGGCTTCTCCTCCTCCTTCTCCAGCCCCGACCCTCCTCCACCTGCCCTCTCGCCCGCCCGCCGTTCCGCCCCGGCCTTCCCTTTCCAGGGGCACAAAGACGTCGAGGACGCCTCTTAGGAGGATTTGGAAGATGGGGGACCCCCCTCTTTTTTTTTAGGGATAGGGAGGTCGGTGGCTCTCAACGATGGGGGCCTAAGCCAGCAGTTAAATCTTGTCTCTCCCCCCCCCCCTCAATTTTGTGGTCTGCTACAGTCCCATGTGGGTGTTAGAAGTTAATTATAAACACGTGTTTGATTATAAACACCTTTGGATGATAAGAAACCAGTGTCACATTCTTCCGTTGTGGCTCCAGCCCTTGATATACTTCTGGAAGAGAAGGCCCCTTGAATAGTCTGGATTACTGGTGGATTACTCCCTGGACTTGGATGGATGGATGAATGGATAGATAGATAGATAGATAGATAGATAGATAGATAGATAGATAGATAGATAGATAGATAGGAAAAAAGTAAGTACAGTACAGTGGTACCTCGATTTATGAATTTAATCTGTTATGACTGCATGCTCTTAAATCGGGGTACCCATCTAAAATTGAAAAAATAAGTTGAAAAATTAAAAATATGTAAATCAAGCAGACCATATCTAAAATTTGTAAGGTGGCAGTTAAAATGCCAACAGTTTTCCACTCTTAAATCGAACTGCTCTTAAGTCGCGGTACCACTGTACTGTATTACTTTCTTGGAACTGTCTACTCTACATATGGATGGTCAAACCTCTAGGAACTCTTCCATTCTCCTACTCTATTACTATCTGGGAGAAATGGGTTTTTCATTTCTCACTTTCCTTCTAGGAACTGAAATGCATCTGTGTCCAAAACAAAGGGTTTAGATCCCTGCTGTTCTTGGCTTGTTTTACCAAAAATCATCTGTTCACTTGAGACCATCAGCATCACCCATTTCCCCTTAATTTACCCATAGTAACTTGTATGACAGATTCCTGCCCATGAATGTTTTGAAGTCTTCCCTTCAGACAAAAGAAGTGAAAGGGACACATTTTCCCCATGTAGTGGATACTTTTAAAGGTGAACACTGGATTAGCACTAGATTATAATTTGTTTTTTGTTCATCTCTGCTTGCCCCAACCCCCACCCCCAATATTTGAGCTATCTGGTTTGCTGTTGCTATTGGATTCTTTGTAGGCCTTCATTGGAGTTTAGGAAAAAAGGAACATTTGATCTGTGAAGTGCTAAAAAAGTAGTTCAACACTGGATTTCTCTCCCTGACTAAAAAGGGGGCTGTTGATTGGATCAATACAACCCCCCTGCATGCTCCCATCACTAGTGTAAGAAGAAATGTTGAGACATGGTTTGAACGTACTGTACTTAATTGACACATATACACTAGAACGTTTCTTTGTCTCTTCTTATCTGAATAAAAAGGGATTTTATTTGAATCTCTGAGCTTGCACCACAAATACATGTGTCGTGCCTTGCTTCTCTGCTGCTTTGTTGTTCTGTTATTCGCATGGTTTTGCTGTATTCAGTTGAGTTCAAACTGGCATGTGTATATTTGACTAATTATTATTCTACTGTCCAAGTACCCACCCGGATAAATCATGGCCTTCGTGCCCTATTTTTTGTTCTTTAAAATATTCGGTGTGTTTGTCTTTAGAATCTGGACAAACTCAGAGCAGGGCTCCCTCCATGAGGCGAGTCAAACTAAATATTTGTGGCAAAAGGCAAGCCAAGCCAGGTTTTCTGCTTATATACGGTCTTATGCACTTAAAGCACTCTCTGGGTGGTTTATAAGTAATTATGCAGGCTTCACATTGCCCCCTTCACTCCAGTGAGCTGGGTACTCATTTTACTGACCTCAGAAGGATGGAAGGCTGAGTGAACCTTGAGCCAGATACCTGGATTTGAACCCCAGGTCGTGAGCACAGTTTTACCTGCAGTACAGGCATTTAACTACTACACCATGAGGCTCTTATGGAGCCTCCAGTGCAGTCTGTAGTCTGCATTTTGCCTAATCACGGTCTAAAAAGTGATTAAATGGTTCTTTTGAATTTATGAATGTGTCTTATAAGCTTTTAATTCGGTGAGGGAAATAACCACCACCAACACCAAAAACATTCTATTTCAGTCTTTTACTGGAATAGAAGGTCCTCAGGAGAAGAAGAGTCCTCAGGAGAAGATGGCCGACACTGATTTAGACCCTTGGTCCACCTGAAAGGTCACTGTCAGCTCAAATTGTCAAGCACCTCTCTAGGGTCTCAGGAAAGGTTCTTCTCTAGTTCTTCTTAGAAATTGCTAGTGTTCCCTGGTGGTTTCCCACCCAAATAATAACTAGGCCCAACCCTGCTTAGCTTCCAAAATCAGATGACGTCCGGTGTGTTGACGGTCGTGGAATGATTATGTCGTGTGTCAGCTTCATAAATATCCCTGATGGGCCGTTTATCAGTATTGAGTGTGGAGAGGATTTAGAGGAGGGTCAAATTTAGTTTTTAGAAGGAGTTTGCAGTTCGTATTTTTTGAGATAACACTTATTTGTTACTTACATTGTCCTACACATGGATGGGAGAAATTTCATTTTCAGCTGATGCTTGTTTAATGGCTACGGCTATTCAGCACTTGCCTTCATGAGGTTGGACCAGAACATCCAGGATTCCGAATATTCACACATGATGGTTATGGTTGTCTTCTAGTCAACAATACCATTCATGCCTGTTTTGGTAGCTTGAGACGAGAATTCTGTAAAGAATAAGGAGCAAAGCAATAGTGCATTCAAATGGCCCCCTTGTATCTTAGCAACATAACATTTCTTTTAAAAATATATAACAAATCAGACATCAGATTATTATAATTTGTGAATAAGCAGCATTCCCAGTTGCAGCATGCGGGTGCATCTGAATTTTCAAGTTTAGAAGGAGTGTTCTTGAAAAGATACTAAAAGCTTTTTGCTCTTACGGTTGGGAGAGCAGGCTATTTAGGGGGAAAAAGATGCATCGTTTTTATTTCTTCTGTCTACTGGCTGTTTAATGGAGGTCACACTTGAATGGCACACAGTCCCAAAGCATTCTGTGGATTTCAAGAAAAATAGTTTTGTCATAGATCTCAGTCAGTCTGTGACAGAATTATCCTGCAGTGCAGGGCAGGATAATAAAAGCAATATTTTACAACTTTGCTAAGAATTATTATGTTACGGCGAGCCGAATTACGTGGAGCTCCGTTAATTAATGTTATGTTGGCAATATCTCCATTCATCTACTGGTATTAATTTCTTCGGCAAGCTTGGCAAAATATCAGTAGTTCTGATCGTACTGAGATTTCTGAAATGCCTTAATTAAACTGAGCACATTGCATTCCAGAGTCAAGTGCCTGAGTAGTATATAGTAAATCTTTGACTGGTCGCCTGCAGCATTGCAGTTCACAGCCTTTACTGTGTTAACCAAGTTCAGGGTTTTTTTTTTAAGTCTGCAGGTGATGCTGCAATCACAAATTGACCAGTAATGCTTTGATTATTAAAAAGGAAAAAAACACTCTGATAAAAGCTACGTTTTCCTGATTCTCTCCAGTGTTTTTGCAAGCGTGTTTGAGAGATGGCTTTGGAGCATGAGTGAAATCTTACTGTGGAGCTGTGCACTTTGTAAGATGCATGATGTCATCAGCTGCAGACATTTTTTTTAAAGAAGTCAAAGTTTTCAGTTGCTTTCTCACCATCAAAGGCTTGGGATCTCTTTAATCCTTGTGAAGCCATTGGGTGCCATGGGGTTAGGGGAGGGGGAAGGTTTTTGATTTTAAAAAATCACTACTTGCACTAAAATCCTCTGAGCAATTATGGCAGTTTTCTAAGATTAAAAACCTCCCCCCTTTGCCCTGGTGGCTTCTTCAGGATGAAAAGGATCTCGGAGGAGCCTTGGAGCCTTCATGGGTGGTGGCAGTGGTGGTTTTGTGTGTGTTGTGTTGTGTTGTTACTGTCGTGACCGATTCTTCGTGAACCCATGTCCATGGAGTTTTTCTTGGCAGGAATCCTGGAGTGGCTTGCTAGTTCCTCCTCCAAGCGCCTCCAGCACCTGGTATTCCCTGGTGGTCTCCCATCCAAGTCCTAACCAGGGCTGACCCTGCTTAGCTTCCAAAATTGGGAGAGATCTGATGTTCTTAGGGCAGTGGTGGCGAACCTTCGGCACTCCAGATGTTTTGGACCACAACTCCCACAGTCCTTTGTCATTGGCAGTCTAGGCTTGGAATTCTGGGAGTTGTGGTCCAAAGCATCTGGAGTGCTGAAGGTTCACCACCACTGGCTTAGGGCATCTAGGCAGCTCTAGTGGTGGTTTTAATTCCCCCCAAATGGCCACGGGCGATAATGACATCATCTGTCTTGCTTGGCATAATTTTATTATTTATTCATTTATTAGAGTATTTTTACAAAAGTGCAGGGATTCCCAGCCTTGAGTAAGGCGTTCTTAGATTAGATCTCCCAGCAACCCTGGCCTGGCACACTTACTGGAGGAGGCCCCCGGGAGTTGCAGTTCAAAAACACTTGGGTTACTCATGGTTGGGGGTCTCCGGACTCGGCAGTATAAAGTTATGCCATATAAGACTGTTAATATCTTTGGGTTGGAAAGGTTGGGAATTACTGCAGGAGTGGACTTCAACCACGCTCATCTCTACGAGGTGATGCGACGTGTGTGCCTTACCTTGTCTGCATTGTGTGGGAAATGTTTCAGCAAGGCTGCTCAGCTAGACTGCTTGTCCCAGGTAAAAAGGGAACGATGAGTCACTAAAATAATGGAAACCTGTTTAGGAACATATCTGCAGACTGAAAGACAGTTTTTTTTTCATGTGGGGGATGGTGAAAAAGTATTTGCTCTATAGCAGTGGTGGTGAACCATTTAGAGACCGAGTGCCCAAACCCACTAATTTTTCTCAAAGTGCCAATACAGCCATTTAACCTGAATCTAGGTGGCTGTGAAGAAAGGGTTCTGAGGGCCACCTTTGGCACCCATGCCATAGATTCGCCAACACTGCTCTAGAGCATCAGCAGCTGCGTCTTAGATATTGAGCACAGAATAACTCCACAGAGAAGAGATTTGGTCTCATCTTGTGATTAATTCTGCATTAATGTCTCCAGATTATTTTAGTTCCTGACTTGCCTCCTTTTTTGAAGTTCCTGGAACAATTACTCTTGTTTGTCTATCTGTCTGTGGTCTGCCCATATATTGAAATCATTAATCCAGGAAGGTTTTTTGGGTGTGTTTGTGCGGGGTGTGTGTGTGTGTCTTGCGGCGGTGGTGCTGCCACTGCTGTTTTCCAGATTTATTGCTGTTCAAGTGTCTAAGCTATTAGCAAACACCTGTTGCTAGAAAGTAACGTTTAACTTTCTTTCTTTCTTTCTTTCTTTCTTTGTTATCATGCAGTCTACGTTTTAAAATTATGAATGTAAGTGACATATAGATAAAATTAAAACAAGTTAAAATGTTAAGCTAATTAGACCAGTTTTGACTGGAAGCAGGCTACTTCAATAGTATTACTTCAGTCATTTACTAGGTTTTCTTTTTGTACACACGGAGGAGTATAAATTGCATGCACATAAGTGCTGTATTGATCAAATTTCTGAATTAAGCTTGGTGGTATATGAATCCAAAAATAAATAAATAAATAAAAATATTCAATATAAGCCAGGAATGTGGTATAGTAGATCGAGTGATGGACTAAGAGAGGCATGAATCACAAAAAATGGCAATATGTCATGATTTGTAATTTATCAAGGTCGATGAACAGCAAATCACAGATTTATGATTTTTTTTGACAAATTGTCAAATTTTGTTGCTTCAAACTGGGCCAAAAATCCCACACGTATCGATGAATCAGAAAACTTGCCACTATGCATTCATTGAGGTTGTAAGTTGGTCGAATATGAAGCACCAATTCTTGACAAATTGGCAATTTCTAATAAATATTGTGATTTACCTATCTGTAACTCTGATTCAGGAATTCTGGGTATAGATCCATACGCAGACATAGAAACTGACTGGGCGATGGCAGCAGATATGTAAAATTTTCAGAAATGTTGAAGCCATGGAAGACTTTGCAATAAATAAATAAATAAATAAATAAATAAATAAATAAATAAATAAATAAATAAATAAAGGCAAAACATCCCCCAACCCCCAAGTTTCTGGAAATTTTACGTCTCTAGGTGCCGTGGCACTGGTGAAATCACTCCTTAAATATCTTGTGCACCTTCAAAATCTGCTAGGATCACCACGAACCAAATGCAACTTAACAGCACACAACAAAATAAATATCGTATAAAGAATAAGCAGACGTTACATGCATATCATGGCTTTTAGTGCTGCTCTTGAGATGTTATACTAGGCTGTAGGAGGTGATACCTTTACAGGCCACTAATAAAATAAAATAAAAAATGAAATCTTTTGAGGGCATGTACGAAAAATCCAAACATGGCAAAAGATTGCATCATTCTTAGATGTAAAGTTCTTCTCAAGATGATTTTTGCCAAGCAGTCTTCTTAGATGAGGCAGGAAATAGCAGGACTGTTAAATCTGCATCTGAAGTCAAGCATTGGGTTTCATACCCCAGTTTTTGCCACATATTTTGCCATGTTTGGTACTTTTGGTATGTGCTTTGAAAAAGAGAGCATTCCCTTCGAAAGCTTGCAATGATGTTTTGTTATTTTATTAGTAGCCTATAAAGGTATCCCCTATAGGCTAGTCTTGCATTTGTATTTTGTAATGGCCACACGGCTCCCCCCCTTTGTTTTTTTTACTTCTTGTTGTCAAACTCAGCTCCTGGCATTCCTCATCCTTGGCTGTGCTGAATAGGCCTGATGTTGAGTTGTAGTCCAACAGCATCTGGGTTTATTGGTTGCACCTTGCCCGCTCCAGTCTACAGGCTGGATTTGCATGGAACAGGGAGAGAGTCTGTGGGGTGCTGAATTCTCACTTTGTTATGTCTAATCTCATGCCTGCAAACAAGTCATTGTTTGCTACCCAGCTGTAAACTGTAAACAGCATCGTAGCCTTCCCTGTCTTATTTATTCAGGTGCTCTCCACTAGAAAACAGTCCACCGATAAGAAAGGAGGCAAACAAAGTGATTTCTGTGGTTGTAATATAAGCACAGCCATAGAATCACAAATGTATATTCAATGTAGTAATGAAAGTTGGGGGGGGGGGAATTGCTATCTATGATCTTGCTGTTTTTCTTTTAAGTGCCGTTGTCCCAGTTCTAAGCATAAGGTGATACATGAGCCTGTATCTGTGAAACGGAACAGATCTCGCGACTTTGAAGAGGTGTGTTCTTTTCCTCCAGTTTGACAAACGGATCAGTCAGTGTTTGTATGGAATGAATATGCATCAAATACTCAGAGATCCAATTTTGTCCAGTCTGGTGACCCAAATGAAGAGCCTCATTGGACATAGTCCTCATTGATGTGACGGTTTTTGTTCAAAGGTTTTTGAAGGTAGAACCTTCACAGATTAGAGTGCTGGGCCAAAGCTAACGGAATGGATTTCAACAGAGGCAAATGTAGGGTTCTAGATCTAGGTAAAAAGAATGAATTGCACAGATATAGGATGGGGGATACTTGGCTGGAAAATAGTACCTGTGAAAGGGATCTGGGAGTCTTGGTGGAACACAAATTGAACATGAGTCAGCACTGTGATGCGGCAGCCAAGAAAGCCAATGCGATTCTTGATTGCATCAACAGAACCATAGTGTCTAGATCAGTGGTTCTCAACCTGTGGGTCCCCAGATGTTCCTGAACTGCAACTCCCAGAAATCCCTTCCAGCACCGCGAGTGGTGGAGGCTTCTGGGAGTTGCCGTCCAGGAACATCTGGGGACGCACAGGTTGAGAACCACTGGTCTAGATCAAGGGAAGTGATAGTACCACTCTATTCTGCTCTGGTCAGACCCCACCTGGAGTACTGTGTCCAGTTCTGTGCACCTCTATTTAAAAAGGATGTTGACAACCTTGAGTGGTACAGAGGAGGGCGACCAGGATGGTTGAAGGTGTGGAGGAAATGTCTTACGAGAAACGGCTTAGGGAACTGGGAATGATTAACCTTTCAAAAAGAAGGCTGAGAAGGGGATGTGATAGCTATGTTTAAATGTTTGAAAGGATATCACATTGAAGAGGGAACAGGTTTGTTTTCCATGGCTTCAGAGACTAGGACTCAGGGCAGTGGTTTCAAACTACAGGAAAAGAGATTGCATTTGAACATCAGGAAGAACTTCATGACAGAGTTGTTTGCCAGTGGAATATGTTGCCACAAAGGGTGGTGGAGTCTCCTTCTTTGGAGGTTTTCAAGCAGAGGCTGGATGGCCATCTGTCGGAAAAATTTGTGATGGGGTTCCTGCATGGCAGGGGGTTGGACTAGACAGCCCTTGAAGTCTCTTCCAAGTCTATGATTCTATGAACCTAGGCACCCTTCCCTTGTTCTTGCTCTTTTCACATGGCAAGCAGTTGCCTTAAAAAAGAGAGAGAGAGAGACTCCGCTACTTATAGGCTTTCCGTGCCATCAGGCGGCCTGAAAATCTGGGGGGGGGGGTCCCAATTGCTTGAAGTGGTTGGGCGTGTGAAAAGAGGCTGTGGTGTTCGTACTCCTGTCCCCCCCCCCCCACTCTGGCTGTGAGGAATGGGTGGCAAAGTGCAGGAAGGCCTCAGGTGTGCTGCAGCTCAAGTCACAACAGGGGTTGGGCTTAGTTATTAAAGCAGCCCTGTTGCTTCTGACAAGTTTGGTACAAAGAATGCTGGATTTGTCCCCGGGGGAAGATTCCTTTCTGATCCTAGATGGGGTGTTGAGCAGGAAGGAAAAACCTGTTCATCAACTTTCTTGGAGAGAGAGGGAGAGAGAGAGAGAAATTCTTAGCACTGGCCAATCCTGTTAGACCTCCTGGGACTGCTTACAGAGCTTTGCAGTTTACAAATGGGCATCTTGAAACCTCTGTGTTGGGGTTTGTGTGGATGTGGCGGAGCTGTGGTGCAGCTGCACAGTAGGTGGTTCTGTGTCTATTCCCCCCCCCCATGCACGTGGAATTCACTCTACATGTGAACTGAATGTTTAATTTTCTCCAGTCACTTAATGGGTACTCTATTATCCTGTACAGAAGGATACTGTACATTAGTTTGCTGAATGTGGACCTGTTGGAGCATCAGAGTGAGATAGAATTCTAAAGGAATCTGGCTTGTTCAGACTAACTAGTGACCTGGGAGCATTGTGGCTCGTTGCTTCGATTGCAAACAGAAGGAACCAAGCAAACCATTGAAATTCTGTCTGTAGTTTATTTGCAGTGGTGTGTGAGACCGGCCGGATTTGGTATTCTGGCTTGCCAATCTAAAACGTAGGATTCCTGTCATTTCCTGACATGTCAGAGAACGATGGCTCAGAATGTAGGTTTTCTGGAGTGATGCCTGAGGATAAATGAATTGTGCATGGAAGAGCTGGATTCTGTATAATTGTTCTTGCTTGCAGGGAGGGCAGCCAGCCAGAGAGCACAAGCGTGCTGTTAGTGAAAAGTAGGCCAGGGTTCCTGGCTTATCTTTTCATATGAACCGGCCCTATGGGTCCTCACTCTGAAATGTAGGTCTCAGTATTTATTTATTTATTTATTTATTTATTTATTTATTCATTCATTCATTTATTCATTCATTCATTCATTCATTCCTGCCCATCTGGCCTAAAGGCTACTCTGGGCAGTTTACAACATTAATGAAACAATAATATAATATAAACAAACACAATAAAAGCATAATCCATATAACTACACACATACACCTCTCTGTCTGTCTGTCTGTCTGTCTGTCTGTCTGTCTGTCTCTCTCTCTGTCTCTCTCTCTCTCTTAAAACATAGTAACAAAAAACAAAACAAATACCCTCTAATCAAAATCAACAATTTTGCAAAATTTAAGATGATAGACTGAGGTCGGCTACTCATCATGATGGCTGTGGTGGGTTACTGTCTCGTGTCAAATGGTAATGCCTCCCGATACCAAGTCACAAGGTAGAAAAGCAGGGAGTGCTGTTTTCCTCTTGTTCTGCATGTGGATTTCCTGTGGGCATCTGGGTGGTCACTGTGGGAACAGAACACTGGACTAGATAAGCCTTTGGTCTGTTTCATTTGGGGCTCTTTCGTTGGAAGGCAGTCTTGGGAAGGAGGAGCCTTTCATTCCAGACCTTACAGGATCATCAGATTAACTCTCAGAGGGAAAAGACCACTTGATCTCTATTTCTTAGAAATGGCAAAATTGGTCTTAGTATTGGAGAATGGTTTATTAATACTATCAAGTTCTGAAGATAAAATTTGTTAGCAAAACCTTTCTTTCTTTCTTTCTTTCTTTCTTTCTTTCTTTCTTTCTTTCTTTCTT
>JAHTLZ010000055.1:722700-745764 GCA_023846285.1 Phrynocephalus versicolor | reverse complement strand
CTTTCTTTCTTTCTTTCTTTCTTTCTTTCTTTCTTTCTTTCTTTCTTTCTTCCTTCCTTCCTTCCTTCCTTCCTTCCTTCACTTCCTCTCTCTCTCTCTCTCTCTCTCTCTCCCCCTCCCAAAGCTTTCCCTAATTCCTAAATTTGCTTGGACGAAGAGCTGCAACAGGGTAGTGTTGTATTTATGACTGATGTTTATTTATTTCCTGTACAGTTATTTTAAGCTATATTTTAATTAAGCATTTCAGAATTACAAAATAAAAATGTGAACCTATAGATTCTATAGTCAAGTCTATGTGAACCTATAGATTCATATAAAAGACACATAATGGTAGTTCATCATTCAGGGAAAGCTTGTCTAAAGAGAAAGGTCTTTGCCTGTTTCCGGAAGGCCAGCAGAGATGAGGCAGTCTTGGCCTCTAGTGGGAGTCCCAGAATCTGGGCGCAGCAGTTGAGAAGGCCCTTTCATGGGTTCCCACGAGACGTACCTGTGTGGGTGGCGGGATGGAGAGAAGGGCCTCTCCTGATGACCTTAACACCTGAGTAGGTTCATACTGTGAGATTCGATCTTTGATGTAGCTAGGACCCAAGTCATATAGTGCTTTGTAGGTTAAAGTCAGCACCTTGAATTGTGCTTGATAGCTGATTGGCAGCCATTGGAGCTGTTTTAATATGGATGTAATGTGATCTCTGTACCCCGCCAGCAGTCTGGCTGCTGCATTTTGGACCTGTTGAAGTTTCCTGAGACTTTTCATTGGTAGCCCCACATAGAATGCCTTACAGTAGTCCAGCCAGGATGTCACGAGGGCACGTGTCACTGTGGCCTGAGCTGGTTTCTCAAGAAAGGGGCATAACTTGCATATTATCTTAATTGTGCAAATGTGCTCCTGGCCACAGCTGTGACCTGGGCATCCAAGCTCAAGGATGAGTCCAAGAGCACCACCAAGCTGCGTACCTTATTTTTCAATTGGAGGGTGACCCCATCCAGTACAGGTTGTATCCCTATCCCTTGTTCTCCCTTTCGACTGACCAGGAGCACCTCTGTTTTGTCTGGGATTAGTTTCATTTTGTTCATCCTCCTCCAGTTCATTACTGCAGCTAAACACTCATGCAAAGTTGAGATAATAGCTCCCTTAGAGTCTGGAGGTGACGAGATGTACAGCTGGGTATCATCAGCATACTGGTGGCACCTCATCCCAAAAGACCTGATAATCTCCCCCAGTGGTTTCATATAGATGTTAAATAACATAGGAGACAGAACAGAACCCTGGGGGACTCCACAGGTCAGCGGCCGTGGTGTCGAACATGAATCACCTAACCCCACTTTCTGCATTCTATCCTGCAGGAAGGACTGGGGCCACTTTAGTGCAGTACCCCCAATTCCCATTTCAGAGAGATGACTCAGGAGGATGCCATGGTCAATAGTGTCAAAAGCAGCTGAGAGGTCTAGCAAAACCAAAAGGGACACAGATCCCCTATCCATTTCCCTGCGCAAGTCATCTACCAATGCAATCAGTTCCATCTCAGTCCCATCAGTTCAGAAGACCAGGTCTAAGGTGTGGCCTTCAGAATGGGTTGAGCTAGATACCACTTGGGCCAGACCCATTGTTGACATGGAGGTCATGAAGTCTTCAGACACCCCTGACAGAGCCGCTTCAGCGTGGATGTTAATGTCCCCCCCAAAACGATGAGATGAGGGGAACTCCAACATCAGCTCAGTTATCAGTTCAGTAAGCTGAGGTCGAGAAGTTGTTGTGTCACAGGGAGGGCGATACACCAAGAGAATTCCTGTCTTGTCCCTGGCTCCTACTTTTAAGTACATGTGTTGAAAAACAGGAAATGGGGGGAAATGGCATCTAGCAAGAGGGATGGAGTTGTGGTAGACTATTGCCACCCCACCATCCCCTGCCTCTCTTGTAGTTTCTTTATTATCTCTACCCTCCCCCAAGTAAAGTATATCAGTTCAGGAAGTAGCACTGGAAGGCAACCTAAGTCCTAAAATTGGATACTGATCCTTGTAAGCATGACAGAATTTACTAATGCAAAATGTGAATCTTTTGCAAAAAGTCTATAGCAGGTCCAGAACACAGGTGTAACTCTAACATTACAATACTGCAACTATGCATTTTTTTAAAAGCAGTGTGTTTAGTGGGATTTACTTTATGCATTACGTTGAAGCCTAAGTTTAAGAAAAGCTATTTAAACGCAGGCCAACAAATTTAAAATTCCTGCCACTTATAACTAAATACTGTCTAGAAAATGCCTCTAAAAGCTTGACACTCAGACAACCCAAACGCCTGAAAGCCTCAAGCTGAGTTTTTTGTTTGTTTGTTTGTTTGTTTGTTTGTTTAACAAGAGATTTTGGGAGATTTGGTTTTATATTTCTTTAAAGGGAAACTTGGGAAAATCCGTTCTTGCCCATATAGCCACTGCCTCTCGATCCTCTCATTTCTTTTAAAATATTGTTTCTCTGTTGCTACAAATGAATGTCCAGCATCTCATGCTCTCAATACTTCATTCTTAGATTACTTAATTTGGCTACAATTTACTTCGCTAAATCACCTAACTGACCAATTCTTCTCCACGTCCTTATTTTTTGAGACAGGGCTTGCATTAGATTATACCACAAACAGAGAGTTCTACTAGATCTGCAACAAACCCAGTTGGGTCAATTATCTCACTTTCTAATTGGCCAAGTACCTTGAACTTTTAAGTACTAAACGCTGCTATGGATGCCTGGCCCCTTGCCTCCGCAATGCCAGAAACAAAGAGGAACAATGGCTTAGAATTCCTCACCTTGTTGTTCGTTTCTCTACTTTCCAAGGGTATTTGTACATGACCCCTAAACTCCGCCGCAAATGGCTGCCAGCTCCGGAGCTTCTAATTGTTTCCTCACCAGCTCCGAAGTTTGCAGAAAATTAAGTGCGACCACGCCCACCTAAGCGCGTCCCAGCGCACTTTTCATGTACCTGCTCTTGGAGGGTGAAAATCCCCAGATCCGGATGTAACCTAGAGTGCCGGGCTCTCCTCGCTTCTGTTTGTTGTTGTTTTTGCCTCCCGCCCCTTTAAGAGAAGGAATCAGGACGACAACGGGGCTCCGGGCGGCTTCGGAGGTGAGCCTGCATTTTTTCCTCTCTTTTTTTCTCCCTCCCCTCACACAGACAGGAGCAAGGAAGTGCGGAGGGGTGGGGACGCAGGAAGAGCAACGAACCCCCAAGATCTCTGGTCCAAATTTAAGTGGCCAGCGGATCTTAGGGGTCGTGTGAAAAGGCCCCAAGTGAAGTAAGGGGCCTACAGAATACATTGCCCTCCGTGATATGTTGGTTTATCGTACTCATTAGCTCTGGCTCATACACTGTAGCCATTTGCTTGCTAGTTGGGGATGATGGAACTTGTAGTTCAACACATGTAAACAGCGACAATTTGGGGACAAGTTTTCTTGTTATAATGATTTCCACAGAGGTCATGAACGATGTCAGTGGAAGAGAGTTATAACTCTTCACCACCAGGAATAAAACACGGAAAAAACACTGAGCACAGCCATCAAACTATTTTTACACGAAAAGGTAATGTTGACTGTATTAATATTGACTAACTGATTGATTTATATTAGATTTAATATAAATCCGTGCGTGCGCGCTACGTGTGCATTTTGCACCGCTCTTAGTGATGCAGATATTGCTCAAATACCAGAGTAAAAAAACATGCAAAGCAGGGTAAGAAAACCTATTGTTACTGTTTTGGGTCATGGAACACATGGCCATCATAACATTCCTCAGCACTACAGAAGATGGAAGGACTACAGAATATTGATAACTCCCAAGGTGCATACAAATTTGAATTGCTCTGAAAAATGTAGTGACAGGATGCCTAGACTGAAAACTTTGCTAGGCAATTATCAACCAAATTAGTTAATTCTTTACTTAATGCTCCCATTTGTGCTCAAAAGCAAAAAGCAAAGTGTTTTGTTTATATACCACCCCATACCACTTTAAATAGTCTCTGGGCAGTTTACAATTTTTAATTACAGTGTGCAGGCTACACATCCTCCCCCCAGCAAGCTGGGTACTCATTTTACCGACCTCAGAAGGATGGAAGGCTGAGTGAACCTTGAGCCTGCTACCTGGGATTGAACCCCAGGTCGTGAGCACAGTTTTACCTGCAGTACAGGCTTTTAACCACTGCGCCACTGCAGCTGTCTGACTGACTTGAGCTTTATTATGCTTGTAAGCTGTTTTTATATTCTCTCTTTTATTGTTGTATACTGCCCAGAGTGACCATTGGGTCAGTTAGTCAGTCAAGAAGTCCAACAGACAGACAGTGGGACAGACAAATAAATAAATACATATTTGTACTTTAAGACCATTTAAATCACATGTTCATTTCTAATTTTAAATTATGAATGGGATTGTTTACTAAATGTGGTTTTGATTATGGTAAAGGAGGTTATTTCTCAAAAGTTAAAAAGAGGGGTGTGATATGGAAACTTTGCAAGTTACTGCTTTATAGTAATTACCATATGTAGATTTAAGCATATGCTTAGATCTGCTTCCTCGAAAGTGGCATCTCTATGGACAGGCAACAGAGTGTGGTTTGCAGTGAAAGGAGAAATGTACAAACCATTTAGGATCATGCATAGTGTAGGCATATGGCACTCTTATAATGTGACTTAATATAATAATGTGTCTCGTCACATTAAGCAAGGTCCCGATTACTCTATGCTGAAAATGAAATTGGAGACGGCCTTTTAACCCAGTTACCTTATTCATAAGGCATTGGAACCATAGGCAATGGGAAGTGGATCGCCTTCCAAGAGAGGTTGCAGGTATATTTTTAGTTTAAGGGGGAGAAGAATTCAGCCCAGCTAAGCTACATAATAGAGGTGACTTCTGTACAATGTACACATCCTTTTTTGGTGAGGGTTGGGATAAAGGTGTGTCAATGTCTTTGCCAATTGCATTTGGTTTTCGCAGATGTATATCCCCCCCCCCTTCTCCACAGTGCATTTCATTAAGGATTAAACTCTTGTAAAACCAAACTGGTAAGCAGCTGTACTGCCTTTCCAGCCAGTTTTGTTGTCTGAGGCTCCAGTGCAAACTGTCTGAAATGGGTGCCCTACAAAAACACATGGTGGGGGTTTCATATAGGCTGGCAGTGACCCACCCGATGCCTAATCCAAGGGGATTCAAGAGGATGGCTGATGAATGAATGACACCAAGACAATATGGAGATGAGGGTGCATATCTCTTTATTGAGTATGATGTCATTATTAAACAGTAGAGTTTGTAGAGTTGGCCTGGGAGGTTTTTGTTAAGAATTTATAAGCTGCGAATAAGGAATGCTTTGATAGGGATGGAAGTCACTGATGTATAAGACAGAGAGGATCATAGAAGTATAGAATAGTGTATTCTTTGCTGGTTCTCAGGTTCACCCCCCTTACCTTCAATAAATAACCTTTAGACAGTTTTTAGTGGTTGGCTAACAATTTTGAACTTTTCCTAGGAATTTCTAACGGAGTGTAATACATTTGGGCAAACAGTACTGCAGTTTCGCTTGGTAGTCATGTTTCTTTAATGTCAGTTCCTACAGCTGCATTCTTAATGCTACTATCTGACTTTAAATCAGCGCAAGCCAGAAATTAAGAGTGTAGGCTGTGACTTGGTTCCATAATCCTCAGCATTGTCTAGGAATTGCAGTGTGCACAGTATATAAACCACCTGCTGTGTCAAGACCTCCCCCATCCCTTTTAAGCACCAGGGTAAAGAGTAGATTGTGGTTGCAGGTTTTTTATTGGTGGTTTTTTTTAAAACTGGAAGTCTATAATTTTGTCTAGGCATTATGTTAAGTATGTATGTGACTATCTCAAAACAGCTCAGGAGATTATAGTGGAACAAATTAGTTGTGTGCTCATGAAAAGCTTTTGTTGTGTCTTGGAAAAGATGAACAGAGAGAAATACAGGAGCATGAAAGTAGAACGAACTTATTGCTGTGGTTCATTTTTGGCAAGCACATCCTCTGTTGTGGGGGATAAATAGAGTCCCAATGAGGTATTGTTTTGAGGAGGACCATGTAGGAAGCAAAATACATCTGCTAATCATTTTAATCCATATCAGTAAAACAGGATTACTATTTTAGCAAATGCAGTAGCGTAGTCGTTTTGTTAACCATAACTCGGTTCCTCTTTTGATCGCTGTTTCCTGAATTTTGTTATAGGATATGACCCAGTATTTAGTTTTATTCTCTCCCCCCCCCCATGCAGAAGATTTATGTTGTGCATAATGCACACTGATGTATATGAGCAACCCTCCTTAATAATGGAAAGAGACTGATCTGGTAGCAGAGATCACCCGTTCATGGCTCCGCTCCAGCTAGGTTAATTTGTTTAGTGCAGTCCTCAGCCTCTTTTCATTAGTTCTTCATTATGACGTTAATCTTCCATCTGCTTACTGTTTTTATTCTTGCCAGTGTTGGTTTGTGTACTCGAACACAAGAACTTGAAAATCAGGGTCAAACCCATGCAATGGCTCCCTACTTCTGTCTGAAAATGCAGGACATTGTAGACTCTTTGTCTTCTACGAATGAACTTGGAACAAGATTCAAACCATGTGTTTCTAGACTTCGATCTTTTGTTCCTCAACTACAATTTGTGTATCTTTGTGGTGAGAGGGGAAGTGATTTTTTTTACAGTGAAAGGAGTGCCTAGATGAATGGAAGACTTCATTTAACAGCAAAATTGCCTCCTTGCTGTCTTGACTCCTGATAGCAGCTTTTCCAGCAGCAGAGCATTGGAAGGCAAGAGAAAGTTAGATGGAAAGACACAGCTTTTGTCTTGTTTTGTTTTGTTTTGGGTAAAGGTTGAACTGGTTGGATTGTTTTTCTGACTGCAGAACCAGATGTCAGGAGTTCAGTCCCCCATGGTGCCTCTTGCACGTAGAGAGCCCGCCTATGTGGCTTTGGGCAAGTGGGACAGTCTCAGGATGTGACCTCAGAAGAAGGGAATGGCGAAGCACTGCTTAGTATTCTCTTCCGAGAAAGCCCTGAAAAGGGCCATCATAAGTCAGCATTGAGCTCATAGCTCACATTTGTTATCCTATTGGAGCCATGTGTGTTGCTATCCAGTGAAGGGAAATGATCAGTGAGATTGAAAAAGAAAAGAAAACTATTAATTAATTAATTAATTAATTATTTGTTTGTTTGTTTCACTTTTATACCGCACCATCTTCCTTCAGGAACTCCAGGCGGTTTACAGGTAAAAACATAAGATTAGAACATCAATACAGTATAAGCAAAAAGAAGGGGGATACTCTCAGCAAGATGCAGCAGAAGAAATGCAAAAAAAAAAAATAAGTTAAACTAAGGTTGCCATATGCCTCCTTAAAAAGCAAAGTTTTAAAGGCTTTTTGAAGGTGGGCATGGACTGTGCAAGGTGCAGCTCACTTGGTAGATGGTTCCACAGAGAGGGGCCCACAACTGAGAAGGTGCGGTTGCGCGTGGCCAACCTCCGCGCCTCCCGAGGAGTGGGCACCCTGAGTGAGCGCGCCTGCGACATTTGAGTGGGCCTGGCCTCAGTTGACCTCTGGGAGATATGCTCCGACAGGTATTCAGGACCCAACCTGTGGAGGGTTTTATAAATCAAAACTAGGACCTTGAACCTTATCCGGAGGGCCACGGGAAACCAATGCAGGCGAGCCAGAAGTGGGGTGATGTGATTGTATCTACGAGCACCCACCACCAGTCTGGCCGCTGCATTCTGCACCCGTTGGAGTCTCCGGACAAGGGTCAAGGGCAACCCCACATAGAGTGCGTTGCAATAGACGATCCTCGAAATCAGGAGGGCCTGCACAATCATCCTCAGGGAGGACCCATCGAGGTGCGGGCGGATCTGGGCAATCCTGCGGAGGTGGAAAAAGGCAGCCCTGGAGACGGCCGTCACCTGGGCTTCCAGGGAGATGTCTGAGTCCAAGACCACACCCAGATTCCTGGCCCTGTCCATAGGCTGGAGGGAAACACCCCCCAGACTAGGGAGGGGGCCATTGTACCTAGACAAGGGCGCCCCGAAGAACAGAACCTCGGCCTTCTCTGGGTTCAGTCTGAGCCTGTTAGTCCTGGTCCATTCCAAGACCGCCTCCAGGCACATATCAAGGGGGCGTACTGCCTTCACTGCAGAGGTAGAAAAGGAGAGATAGAGCTGCGTATCATCAGCAAACTATGATAAATAGAGAAGAGCAGGAAAAAGCAACCCACCCACCAGAAAGGTTGCATTGGTGATTATTAGGTCTCTGCAAAGTTATCCGGCTCACAGATTTAAATGACTGTGCCTCTCTAACAAGAGTGGGGATTACTGTTCTTCTTGTCCATGTAGCAATTTGGTGGACTTTGCTCACAATTTGAGATATGATACAAATAAACCTGACCTTTACACTCATAACAGATGATTTTTCTTACCATCTGAATACAGTACTTAAAAACATCCCCAGCTTTCTTCTTATATACAACATCTTGCCTGATCTTATACCCTCACAATTTGGGAATGTGGTAGCTTTCTACCTAATAAAGTTACTACTTTAGATTTTGATGTAGAAAAACAGAACTTGGATCTATACAAATATCGGTATGGATTCTTTTGTTAGTTTTGTTTTGCAGGAGCCTTGTTTTTCCTCCTTGTGGTTTGATTTAGCCTTTAAAGGAAATCAGTACCAATATTTTTGATATCATGGGTGCTATGCCTGTATAGTCAATCAGTCATAGCGATGGGCACGAGGAAGTGTTTGTGCTTCAGTCCAATTGGTGCCACTGCACACTCCTTCCCCCCCCCCCACCCCCTTATCTGGTGCCTTCGCTGACCCAGCTCCAGGCTCAGTCTCCGGGGCTTTCTCTCCCATCTGGGCAGGAGCCCAGGTTTCCCTGCCCTGGCTTCCTCTGGCAACTGGCCACTCAGGTGAGGGGGCGGTGGGATGAGAAGGCTGCCCACGTGACCATCCAGTGGTTGGTTGCCAGAGGAGGCAAGGCAGGGGGGTCGAACTAGCGGGTGCACAGAGCCAAGTGAGTGGAGGTGTCTGTGTGTGTGCGCGCGTGCACGTGTGCGCGCGCACGTGCGCATTGTGGGGAAGGAGCACACAGCTGCTGTGCTACCACACGGATAAATAGGGCTGAAGCACGACAAAGCACTTCCGTGCCCATCTCTTAAGAATTCCAAACCAAAACACTGAGTCATGAGCCAAGTAATAAAAGTGTCATCTACATTTATTTTCTTATTCAAAACATTTCTACCCTGCCTTTTCTTCCTTAAGAAGGAACCAGGGTAACGTACATTATTGAAAGACAATATCTGAAGCTAAAAACAATAAATATACTAATGTTTAAAAAAGATCAACAAATACCACAATAAAAGATGGTAAACAGAAACGCCATCAAAACAGATGGAAAGCAGTAAGGTTCAATCACAATTTAAAACTAGACTCAGGCAAACCAGTAATTCAGGGAAAGCTTGCTTGAAGTGAAAGTTCTTTCTGTGCTTTTGGATGGACAGCAAAGGTGGGTCCAGTCTGGCTTTGTTTGGGAGGGATTTCTAGAGTCTGGGAGCAATATCAGAGAAGGCCCTCTCCTGTTTTCCCACCAAATGCACCTGTGAAGGTGGTCGGTCTGAAAGAAAGTCTCCCCCTGATGATCTTTGCACTCAGGCAGGCTCGTAATAGCCCTTGAGATAGTTTGGACCTAATCTGGTTCGAGCTTGATAGGACAGGACCTACACTTTGAAATCTGCCTGGAAACAGATTGGCAGCCAGTAGAGCTGCTGTAACTCGAGGTCATGGGAGCTCTGTGACTTGCCCCAGTTATCAGTCTGGCTGCCACGTTTTGGTACACACTTGACATCTTTTGCCTCTCCATTTTCACCTTGCGCTGTTTATCAGCATTTTGGTGCTTTCATTAAGCAACAAAAACCAGTGAGGAGTCACAGGGGAGGGATGAAGTTGGATTTCTTAATCTTAGTCTTCACTCTGGGATTAAGATTCAAGAGGCAGAAGGGACCTGGACCTAGCAGAGTATGAAAGCTGTAGATTAATTGTTAGAAAGAATGAGTGGGGGCATATTATTGTTGAATTTGGCCGAGGTGGTTGAGGCCAAGTCCATGCAGACTTTGCTTACAGAGCTATCAGTGGCCTGCTGTGGTTGATTTGTGATAGACTATGGAATGTCGATATGAATTGGAGGAAAAAGCCTATTTGAAGATCAAAAGCCAAAGCCAGGTGTTCTGTTTATATACTGCCGCATAGTTCTTAAAGCACTCTCTGGGCAGTTTACAACTTAATTACACAGGCTACACACTTGCCCTCCCCCATTGAGCTGGGGACTTGTTTTACCTACCTCAGAAGGATGGAAGGAAGGCTGAGGAAACCACCTTGGGCCTGCTACCTGGGATTGAACCCCAAGTTGTGAGCACAGTTTTGCTGCAGTACAGCAGTTGAACCACTGTGCTGTGAGGCTCAGATCAGTGATTTAACCCTTGGTGTATGTTTAGTCTTTTGTTCGTGCGTGCCTTAATCATTTTGATTTATTTGTAGTCAGGCATCTCTCTTTCTTCCCCATTAAGTTAGGCCCCAGGTTATCATGCCTCAGGAGCACCTAGATTGATTTCCCTGTTAAGTAGTTGAATGATGTTGTGTTTTGTATCAATTTGAAATGTTGCCGTATAGCTTTGGTTTCCCCCAATATAAATCGGGGAACGCAAATATTATTTTTTACAAACCAGTTAACAGTTGAAAAACCCCAAGCCACCAAACTGCTTTTGATAAGCAGAGGTGCCAGGACAATGATAGGAGAAAGGAGAAGCCTTGCGGTGACCAAGTTTAAGGCTAATAGAACAGTTGGCAACCGGTCGCCTTGGTTTTCATAACAGGAGTGGTTGATGGCATGTTTATGCCCTTGGGAAGATGGGCGGGGTATAAATTCAATAATAAATAAATAAATATGTAATGGGACACGATAGGTAATGGTCATTCCAAGACCTAGACTAGGCATGTCCAAACTTTGGCCCTCCAGATGTTTTGGACCACAGCTCCCACAATCCTTTGCCATTGGCAATACAGGCTTGAAATTCTGGGAGTTGTGGTCCAAAACATCAGGAGGGCCAAAGTTTGGACATGCCTGACCTAGACGTTTAAATGGCTCCAGGGACTTCTGGGCCTTGGTCTGTGTATCCTTCAAGGAGGCCAAAAGCTTTCCATTTGAGGGAAACGGTTAGTTTTTAACAGTGGGATGGAGAAGCCGTCTTCTGTCAGTATATACATAAACCTAAAATTTGAGTCAGATAGTAATTAATTATTAATTTAAACTGAACAAAATATTAAATGCTAGGTTGCCCTGTGTTCTGAACCATCGGTGGTAGACAAAAGGCACATATCTAAGACTCCTCTAGTCTACCATCATAAAACACCTAGGAAAAGGGGTTGAGTTTTATTTTATTTTATTTATTTTATTTTATTTATTTATTTTTACAACTTATATGCCACCCACTACCCAAAGGTCTCTGGGAGGCTTACAACAAGGAATTAAAACAGTTAAAACAGTTGGTCCCCCAAATGCAAGTTACACTTTCTTAGAAATCTTTGAGGTGTTTGATTTGTTCTTTATACCCTCTCTTCTGCTCCAAGGCAGTTCTAGGGCTTACAAGGTCTTTTAAATAAATTTGTTCTCAAATATTTGAACATGTCTTAATTGTACTGGACTGTATATTGTCCCTCATTACTGGAAGCCGCCTTGGGTCCTTTTCCAAGGAAAAAGGCGGGGTAAAAATACTCCAAAATAAAATAAATTAAATAATGGAAGTACTGGTCACTTCCTGTTTAGGGGCGGGGAAAGCCCTTTAAGACCTAAAACAAACCCAAGAGGAGGGAAATTGCATGGAGAGTGAGGTAATTATTAACCAGTAGATTAATTACTGTGCTAGCCTTCTCAGCTGAAAGTTGCCAAAACTCTCTAAGCCATACATCCTGGTGACATAAACATTCCTTCGTTAATTCCAGGGCAGCAGGTTGGTGTTGCGTGCAAAGTAAGAGAATCTACATGGGATCAAATGTTCTTCTCACTTCTTTGTAAGGTAGACAGAACTTATTCTTCACTTAGATTTATTTAGATAGTGAGTGAATGAGTGAGCGAGTGTGGTTGGGTGTCTGGGTGGAAGTGGGCCATCCTGTCTCTTAAGTTATACTGTATAGCCACAAGGTAATTGTAGGAGGCGAGAACAGGAATTTGATGAGTAAACATCTTTTCAAATGTTTGGCTTTTAAATCTGTTTCACTGTTTAAAGTGTATACATTCCATAGGTTTACGTGTACGCCGTCCTCTCCACAAGTGTGTTTCCGCTGAGTTTAAAGGCTTGGTTTTTTTTTCCTTCTCCCTTGCCTCAGCGTATTGGGTAGAGCAACTGTTGCTAGGTTTGGATCTAGGTCAGAAGCAAAGGGTGTGCCTTATTCTAGACTGTTCCCACCTTAGATACAGGAATACAGTACATTTCCCACTGTGTGTTCCCCATCATTTTCAGTCATGTCACATTGTGAAAGGAATCCTCTACAACAGAGAATTCTCCTCTCCTACTGAATGATTTCGCTTAAAAGTGCATGGCAAAGAGGGCCATCAGAAAGCCCTTAAACACCTTTCTTGTCACTAACAGTTTATTTTGATGTTCAGAGTAGTTCCAGCCTTGGTCTTGTGACCATTAATTGCAGTAAGGCACCCAGAATGTCAGGATAAGGCCCCTCACACTCAGACCGTGAATTGCAGTTAGTTACAGTAATACAGGGCTGTCCAACTTTGAACAGGCCGAGGTCTACTTTTTCTGGCCCAAAGTGCCTGAGGGCTACTACACCAATACCTCTACTTACAAATTTTATCCATTCCAAGCAGATGCTCATAAGTAAAAAAAAAAAAATTGTAAGTAGAGCAGCGGTTTCCCATAGGAATGCTTTGAAATCTGTTCCCTTCAGAACGGATTAACTGATTTTCAATGCACTCCTATGGGAAGGCTGACCATGCACATACTTCCCTTGCACCCGCTCGATCATCTGGCCAGTGAGGCAAGTAGGGGACCACACCATGGCCCCTGAATCGCCCCGCTCGGCTGAGACAGTGGGCTGGCTGGCCCAGAACTTTGCTGGGGCAGTGGTGGTCCTTGGGATGGGGGAAGGAAGGATGGAGAACTTATCCCCCCACTTTTTAAATGATGGCTGGTGGGCTACTTTTGAACTCTTCACGGGCTACCAGTAGCCCCCGGTCTACCTGTTGGGCAGGCCTGCAGTAATACACAGTTAAATAGGAGTTAAAAGATTGTGTGAGTGGAGGACTGCTCTCATAAAACCTACAGTGTTTTTCTTTTGTATCTCATCAGAAACCCTGCCTAGTGGAAAGTTTGCACATATCGAGGAAGCAGGACATAGTGAGAGGGGGGAATTGCCCCAATTATCCCAAAATTTGCATGTAATTATTTTCAAAAGAATTAAACAAATATTATATTAAAATGGGCAATAAAATACATTAAATTAAAATGGTCAATAAAAACACATTTAAAAACAACAGAACACAACAGTCCAGTAAAAAATAAATAAATCTCAAGCTGCCTGTCATGAAGGAAAACCCTGCCTGAAGAGAAAAGTCTTTGCCTGCCTTTGGAAGGATGGCAAAGATGAGGCCAGCCTAGCTTCTTGTGGGAGGGAGTTCCAAGGTCTGGGAGCAGTGACAGAGAAGGCCCTCTCCTGTGCCCCCTCCAAACGCACACAGATATTAAGCATCATCAGTGTAAAAATATCTCCACTGAAACTAATGATGGACTACTGACTGATCCATGTTGGCTTGATCTTTTCAAGATCAAGCGATATCAGTGGTCCCCAACCTTCCTAATGCTACGACCCTTTAATACAGCGACCCCTTGCCCTGCTTGGGAGAGGCCACAAGACCCCTTTGGCAGGCCACAGCCGCAGGGGCCATAGAGAACTTCCCTCTACTACAGGCACCCTCAGCCAATGGCATCCTCCGGTGCCATTGACTGACATCCCCTCCAGCCTATCAAGCTGTAACTCACTCTCCCCCCCTTGTCCTCCAGATCCAAGCCGTTTGTGCCTTTTTCTACACTGGTTCATGGCCACCCCTGTGAAATGGTCATTCAACCCCCCAAAGGGGTCCCGACCCCCAGGTTGGGAACCACTGAGCTATACAATGGTACCGCTACTGACAAGTTGCTCTACTTATGAGCAATTCGACTTAAAAGCAGAAAACCATTGGCATTTTAACTGCTGCCTTAAATTTTTTAGATGCGGTCTGCTCTACTTAACAATACTTTTTATTTATTTATTATTTTTTAGATACGTAGCTGCTCTGCTTACGAGTTGTTCGATTTATGAGCATGCATTCGGAAAGGATTAAACTCTTAAGTAGAGGGACCACTGTAATCTAAATGATCTATGAAGTGACTGAACCCGAAGTTCAGTTTTAATGAAGAATCAAATTAATTTCATGTGCAACATACACCTATTCAAAAAACGGTTTATGAGTTCCATAATCTATTTGCCTTTAAGGTGCAACTTCTCCAGGAACTATCATTCTCCCAATTGCCTAATTTGAGGAATTTGTAAGGGATGGAGTACCTTGCCCCTTTTGTAATTAATGTAAGGGTTTTAGTTGATTTCAAATGTAGTCTTGCAGTATAATTAAGAAGACATATTGACTTCTGATTCCCACTTGATCATTACAACGATTAGGGTGAGGGTTTATATAAATATGCAAAAAAAAATGAAGTGACAGTTGTGAGCACACATTGCAGTTTTGCTATGATCATTTTAAGTATTTTAGCAGCACCATTACCATCTGATGTGATTTTTAGAGAAAGGTGAGGCAGCAGAGGCACCTTCATTTATACTCAGTGATATTCATAACAGGCAGTGAAGTGGCAACTAAAGCCTTTGTTATTCCAGTTCTTGTGCAACAACCATAGAATATCCATATTCAGATCTATATGAGGTCTCACACTGTGACGGAAAAAGGAGACTTCCTAGCTCCCTTTCCCCTGAATTTGTCTTGAAAAGAAAATGTGATTTGCTGATTTGTTTTAAAGGTGTTTGGCTTTCGGGGTTTGAAGTGACTGGGATGCTTGTCAGTGGAGAAGGAGATTGCACATGAGTATGCAGGGGAAGCCAGTAGTTCCCACTATTTCTGTTTGCAGTTTGAGCTCCCTCTCTGGAGGGCTGCCAATTCCCTCCCATGATCATACAATGAAAGAAACCCTGCCAAATTTCCTCTGGGAGAATTCCACCCTTCTTAGAAGACAACTTAAGCAGGATAGCTAGATCCTTACTATTACTGTTTAATAACAAAGAGAATAATGACAGACAGTCCTCACTGGAAAAAAAACTTATTGACAGACTCCATACTAGCTGACACTTTTTCCTATATTTGACACTTAATTCTCTAAGCACCTATTGGCTGACATTAGACGCAATCAGATTGATTACACATAGTCTCTTTTGCAAATAGTACAGCTCATTCATTCTTATATACACAAACTCTAGTAAAACACATTTAACAGTTCATCTCTTCTCTCTCTCTCTCTCTTTCTCTCTCTCTCTCTCTCTCTCTCTCTCTCCACACACACACACACACACACACACACACACACACACACACACACACACACACACACACACACACACACACACTTTCTGGGTTGCATAATATTTACATATATTAAGCTGCTGTTATGGTAGGTCCCAGAGAATTAAGGGAACCAAGTGGTAATTGGAGCAGGCTGCTGTGGGCCAAGTAGTGTCATTAGAAGATTCAGAATGCCATTTGGATGCAAGGACCGTACCACATGGACCTCAAGTGACCGTATCTGGTCCACATCAGCCTGCTGTCGGTTTGCCAGTACAGTGGAATCTTGACTTACGTCATTAATCCGTTCCAGTGGTCTAGACTTAAGTCAAACATGACTTAAGTCAAATGAATGTTTCCCATAGCAAGTAATGGAAAAGCAGATTAATCCGTTCCAGATGATGAAAAAGACCCCCGAAAACAGCAATTTAACATAAATTTGACTGGGATAGGAGATTCCTTCTGGGGATGTAAATGAAATGTCTCTTCAAAGCGAGGAGGAGGCAGTGGAATTATAGTCCACAAGTTATACACCTCCACTTTTTAATGTTCATAGCAACAATGTCTAACATTTAAGTTTTACTGATTTTTAACCTGATGTTCCAAGTTCTGAACAACTCTATGCTTACCATTAGAGTCGCACAACTGTACAGCTCCCCAACTAAAATGCTTCCATTGTGGACCAGACTTCTGCAGCCAGGTTTTTTACAAGACTGAGCCGACCGTCTAACCAGCGAGGCCAGCCCCGAGCTCCCGGCCCTTCTTCTCCTCCGGCAGCAGCGGCAGCTTCGGTGAGGCCGAGGACCAGCTCCAGGTGCTCTGAGCTGCCCTCGCCGAAGCCACCGCTGCCGGAGGAGGGGAAGAAGGCAGGAGCAGTTTGGAGGCGGCAGCCGCGATGCTGGGTTGTGGCTGCCGCCCGATTCCGGTGCCTTGCGCCGGGGCTCTGAGATGTAAGTCAAAGCCTGCGACTCAAGTCAAACAAGCCCCTTCTTGCTGCAAGTCAAATATGCTGCAAGTCAAGCAGCATGTAAGTCAAGGTTCCACTGTATTATGAAATGGCTTAAAAAGAGTGCCACTTCAGGATATTAAACACTTCCTCCGCTCCATGGGGAGGGCAAGGAAGCGTAAAACAGTTAAGTGCATAAGGGCAGCACATATGTAGTATATTACTTGAAGAGAGTAAAAGCCAAATGGACCACTTCCTCTGGGGAGTGGGAGGAGACAGGAGGAGTTTTCTTCCTTTTTTCTATTGAAGGTCTGCTCAATAGCCAAGTGAGGAAAGCAAACAGAAACCCACTTCATTGCCCTCTTCTCTCCCCCCCCCATTGCTTCCATTGGTCTTTGTGGTCCTTCTTGGCCTTCCTCTCCCTGCCCATGCTCCCCCGGAGGGTAAGAAGGGTCGTCAGACGCTTTTGGTGCTTCTAAACAGGTTTTATTATCAAAGGGACTTTCAACCATAACTGAACTGTCTCCGTTGTTTTTATCTGCATCCACAACATGTGGAAGTTCATACCATATTCTTGGTATTGTCCCAGGTCCTTGCTCTAACCTACTTTCAACTAATGAATGCAACAGCCTCTGGGAATATCTCCCCCCACGGTCCAGCCATGTACCTCAGTCTTAACTCCTCTCTTGGCGAGGCTTTCATCGCTATGGCTTGGGGTCCCGGCATCCTGGTGTCAGGGACGGCCTCCATAGTGATGCAATCCTAGGGATAGTGAGACATCTTGCATTCTCTCTCCTCTGGTGCTCTGTCTCAAAATAGGCCCGTTTCCACCACTGGTGTTGGCACTCCACTGTTTGTCCCCAGTAAGAGGCTTCCAAGCCTTCTTACTACGCCACTCTCTTTCAGCAGCTTCTCTGGGCAATCGGGACGTGACCCACTCTCCAGTTCAAGGGTCTTCTTTGACCACCTCATATAGCGTCTCTTTCTCCTCCTCTACTGTAGCTAAACAACTGCTTTCCAAATGTTCTATAGCTTTTTCCTCCTCCTCCCACCTCTTCTAGCGGCGTCTCTGTTTCCTCCTCCTCCTCCTCCTTTTAGTTCCTTCCCCCTCCCTTGTGACTCCTCCTTTATCTGCATTGGCTAGTTTTTGTGGAGAGGAGGGTGCACTTCTCTTCTGCTCCTGTTCACAGGCTTTTAAAACAACATGATCCAGTGAATATGAACTGCCTTAATACACTTCAGAAAAGAGAGGGGATTGTATTGTATTGTATTGTTTGTTTGTTTGTTTGTTTCATTTTTATTCCACCCATCTTCCAATCTGGAACTCTGGGCAGTTTACAAGTTAAAAGAGAACAATGCAATACAAAAAAAAAAGGGGAGAACCCTAGCAAGATGGATCAATGGGCGGGAAAAGAAAAAAAAAAGTTCACTTCTTTGGTTCCTCCAGGGAATCAAGAAAATATTCAGTTTGCCATTATCCCAGAATGGCTTTGTTCTTAAGCAACTTCACAGTACTGGCAATTCAAACAGGAAGGCTCACTTTTCGATAGTTTCCAGTGATGGCATGTCCTGGAAACAAACCAAAATAGGGCTATTCTACCCACATCAAAAAAGTAGAAGAAAGGTACGAGTATTACCACTCTGGGTGTGGGCTGGTTTGTTCCGGCAAAAGTGTTGTCTAACCACCATCCTTAGGAGTGAACCATCCCATCACAGCAGGTTCAACATCTTTGTACTGCAGTTACTCATGATTGTAAGCCAGTAGGATGTTGTGATTACGTTATTGGAATATGATTCTGAAGACCGATTTCAAATCCTCACTTGCCTGCGTAATTCACTGGATGATCTTTGCCCAGTCACATCCTGTTAGCCTGGCCGCACACAGAGTTCTTGTGGAGATAAAGCGGGGAAGAAGGAGAGAATCATGCACATTCCCTTGTAGTCCACGGAGAAGAAGCAGGATATGAATGCAGAGACCACGGGTTCTTTTTGGTCAGTTTTTGGCTGGTCATGTTACATCGTACGTTGCATCGTTTTGTCTTGGCTATCCATTCTTAATGCAGCCTGCGGGGCCCGGCCTGCTAGTTGTCGGCGTTGTTTCGCTTATTCATCCTATTGTAGCTCCTTATCATCTCCTCTGTGTGGCTAGACAAAGTCTTGGGCAGGCCGTGTGCTGGCATGACTCATATGGGCAAGTTCAGACCTTCCCAGGCATTAGGTTTTAGAGAGCGTACCGGTGGCTTTTGTAGGAGAAAGGGCAAGGCCAGGAAAGAAACCATGAAGAAGAGAGAGAGACATGGAAGATTTGGGGGGGGGGGAGAGAAGCAACGTGGTATTTAAAAAACAAACCCAAGCAGCCACCCGTAATTAGACATCTATCGGGAAAATTATCTGAAGGAGTATTTTCAAATGCCTAAAAATGGTAGAATAAACGTTTACATTATGTTTCGGTAAAGTGATCAATTAATAACACCACACAGAAGAATTGTCCAATATTATTCATGCTCCTGCCAATTTCTGAAATAAATCCCAATTTAATTTTTTTTTGCAAAACTTGACAACTTCTTGCATGAACTTGGTGGAAATTCTTTAAACTCCGGCTTTGCATATTGCATACGTCTTTATGCTGTGCTTTTGTCAGGAGTGAACTCGGGTATTAGTGAGATGTCCTTATCTTGAAAATGTTACCTTTTTGGTCTATACCTCCTGAAACCTGCCAGTTAGAATGGCCTATAATCATGCAGTCTGGACAAATTTGGAAATAGTAGGGAAATAATCTATAATGTGTATATTTAATTTTTTCTGCTTTAAATATTGCCTTTGAATGATTTAAGCCACCTTGGATCCATCTTAAGGAAAAAGTGGGGTAGAAATATTTTTGGGTGGAGGAACAAATAGACAGATAGATAATGAGATTGGTTTTCTGAAATTATGTGTGGACCTGACATTTTGGGGTGTGATGTGCTTTTACGCAACTTTTAAATGTGGCTTAGTTTCCAATAAATTTAGCAACACATTTTTTGGAGTACCATGGCAAAACATGACAGTAACTTAATAAGAAGGCTCTGAGACTGAGTTTATTTATCTTATAAATATATGCACTGCCAAAGTAATTTTTCCTCCGTTTATTGCAATCCAGGGTATCCTTCTACTTCTTGTTTTTGTGAAAAGGAGTCCAAACTGAGTTTTAAAAATTAATATTTTGTTCTGTGTTATAGATAGCTCAATGGTTAAGGTATCGGTTTGTGGAGCTGGAGTTTGGGAATGCCCCTCCCCCCCGTGCCTCCTGCGAGTACAACCGGCCGCCTGGGAGGCCTTGGGCCAGCTGCGCCAGTCCTAGGGTGCCCCTGGAAGAATGGAATGGTGACCCATTTCTGAATATTCAGCACTTTAAAAAGAGTTGCTGGAAGTCAGAATTGGCTTGACCGCACATGATTTTTATACAGACTTCAGGATGCTAGAATGTTTAATTTGTATGTGTTTAAATCATGATTCCTGAAAATAAGGAGGAAGATACTTTTATCTAATGATACTCTAAGTACCTTGATGTGCACTGTCAGTCTGGAGGCAGTTGATGTTTTATAGAGATGCAGATGTTGCGACATTGTTCGTCAGGATAAACTCTTTATGTGCTACATCTTAAGCTAGACAAGTTCCCATTCCTCTTATCCGTGTACATTAAAGCAATCATACATATGTAGAAAATGTGTTTGTGTTCACCAGCTGGTATTCATACTACCAAATCTCTCCCTTGTAATGCTCTCCTAAGAGGTAGTAGCTTCCTCCCATGTCTGCCTCATATACTGTATTTCTCCTGTAATGTGTGGCAGCCAGGTTACAGTGGTTGATACTGGTCACAGCATAACGTGTTCCTGTATTAGGCAGCATAGCTACTGTGAGAATTGGCAGAGGAAAAACTTTGCATCGAGCTTTCTAAGAGTAGTAAAGAAATTGTGGTTCAGCAAGCAGGCTTGGTGAGATGAATAAGGTAAAAGAGGGGGGAATGCATTGTACGGGGTGGAGATATGTTGCGTCTAGAGTAGGGATGGCAAACCAAAGGTGGCACGCAAAGAGCTTTTGCCTGGCACGCGACATGCTTCCTGCCCCCCACTTCCCCCCTCCGCTGGAACAGCCATGAGGAATTTGCGGAAGGGGAAGTGGGGGGGCTGCAGCCGATCCCGACTCCCCCACCACCACTGTCCCCATCACCATCACCCTTGCCACCACCGACCCCGACCCTGCCTCCATCACCGCCACCATTCTTGCCCCTCCCACCGCTGCGGCCAATTACCCTGACCCCCCACCCCCCACCGCCCTTGCTGCCTTCGCACGCCTCCCCGCTGCCACCGATCCTGACCCCGCCGCCGCCGCCCCCATCAACGAGTTTGGGCACTCGGTGCCAAAAAGGTTTGCCATCCCTGGTCTAGACTGTTGGTATCGCTACACAAGAGTGAGAATATAGGTTTGGAAGCGGAATGTGGCATTGAAAAGAACTGATGGTGTCATTGTGCACACAAGAATCAAAAGAAAAAAATTGTTAAGTTCCATAGGGTTTACTCTTAAATTGATATGCCTAACATTATAAGCTAAATCTTTATCTCAGATTATAATTTAATCTTTCTTAAGTTACCCTTTCTGCTTCTTTGTTTGAACTTTGGCATCTTTATGTGTGAAATATCCTTCTTAATTTACAGTGTAAAAGATCTTGGCTGGTGAATGCTAGGCTAAGGTTGCTGTGGAGATTATAACATCTTATTAGAGCTAATTAACCAGAACTGCTTACAGGAATACCATCAACCTGAAATCTAGTCACTTAATTGGCAGCTAAAAATAAATCGTTACATCTGTATCTGTCAGTCTTTACAGCATATTCTGCCCTATTATGTTCCGTATCAATTTGAAATGTCACACAGGTGAGAATATACAGCACAAATGGTTACACTTGACAATTGTAAAAAGAAATTATACATCTGATTATGTATTTAAATAAATGGCACAATATTTTGATTTATGTAGTGGTCTGTTTTTCTGTTGCATTACTTATGCAGAGACTCAAATCTGGGTGCAATTTGCATAACTCTGTAGGAAGGAAGGTTTAGGAGAGGATTCTGTTTTTCTCTTGCCTTTTTATATTCTGTATTTTGAGTGTATGCTTGTTTAAAAAGCACATACTCTTTGACTTCATAAACTTCTGTATTTCCTCTATAACAAAAAAAGGAAATGTAGTCAGTGTGTAGGAAAATTTGACTCGCATATGGTAGGACAGAGATATTTTATGACCTCATGAAAATTATAATCTATTGAGGGTTAGGGCTGGATTAAATTTACAATCCATGGATTTGTAGAATTACAGAATAGTGATGTGCAGAATTAGCAGAATCAGTGGGGAAAGTGAAAGAACTAGGACAGGCATGTCCAAAATTCGGCCCTCCTGATGTTTTGGACCAGAACTCCCAGGATTCTAAACTTAGGTTGCCAATGGCAAAGGACTGTGGGATTTGTGGTCCAAAACATCTGGAGGGCCGAAATTTGGTCATGCCTGAACTAGAGATCTGCTATTTCCTTTCCAGGTTTACAAGAGCAGACAAGGCTCGGTACCTTATTGAACATGGCTGTGTTGGAAGATGGTCATAACATCAAATCGAGTTTAAATTATTGTCATGTCTCTTCTCACTTGGTAGAAAGGAATAGAGAGGGGCAGGGGAATAAATGGCACACAAGATGCCAAGTACGTGTATTCCCCCCCCCCCCCCCCCCCCCATAGCTTTATTAGAATGAACCCCTATGCTTGGAGAGTTAAACCTGAGGATGAAATGGGGAAGCTTTCTTGAAAATGAAGTGCCAGAGCAAAGAGGGGAGTCAAGGTCAGAGTCAGCACCGGAGGGGACGGCTCTCCACACAAGAGCGGAGAAATACAAAGAATAGGCCCCATTAAGATATTTAAAAGCCTTACTTATTCACCACCTTTTGCTATGAAGGAAGCATGCTAATAAAATCCCCGAATGAAACTGTCAGGGTTTTCTTTTTTAAAAATTTGCTAGATGTTAAAGGGGGGTGGGTGGGAATAAAGAGAAGCGTAAAAGCTGTATTAATCATTTTCCTCTGGAAATGTTTAGTATCTTCCTCACAATTTGTTTAGTAAATGAGTTAATTATTCAGTATACAGAAATGCATATCCAGCAGGGGTTGTGGCACGATTTAAATGCATATAATGCAGTCTACTAAGAAGAACAGAACAAAGCATCTACAATGCTGTCATCTATGGAAGGTGAACAGGCATTTTGTTAAGTCACAACAAGGGTACATTTTGTAAGTGTGTGATCGTATACACAGAATGTTATTTTTGATATGTTTTTATAATGAAACCAAAGCAATGGCGTATGTGCACAATCAAACATTTTAAATAATATTTCAGTTTTATGATAGAGAAGTGGTGTGTGTGTGTGTGTGTGTGTGTGTGTGTGTGTGTGTGTGTGTGTG
>JAHTLZ010000055.1:680252-722186 GCA_023846285.1 Phrynocephalus versicolor | reverse complement strand
TTCTTTCTTTCTTTCTTTCTTTCTTTCTTTCTTTCTTTCTTTCTTTCACTAATAGGATGTCTGTTATTGGTTCTGCTCCCCCACCACAGATTTAACTGATTTTACTGTTTGCCTTTTGAGACATGAATGTTACAGCATCTTTTAATTTTCCCAAGAGGGCATTTGCGATGCACTTGGAAGCTTATGAATATAAGGCTGTTGTCCTGGTGAAAAGCATTTCATTGAAAGTCGGTATTTGCTTAGCTGAATCATAAGAGGCAGCAAGTTAATATGGTCAGGTGTGCTACTAAAAATAAAAAAATAAAAGCAATAAGTAGCATAATACAGAAACCAAATGAAAGTCTGTTGTTAACGATGCTCATCTCACCATTCCCCCCCCTCTTTTTTAGGCACTGGATGTTGACCGAACTGTTCTTTATAAAATGAAGAAATCTGTAAAAGCCATAAATATTTCTGGTTTGGGTAAGTCTACTCATTGATAGTCTTTATTGCTAAAAAGCTTGCATTTAACCAAGAAAAGGCTTTTGAAGGGTATGTTAGGAATGTTGGATATAGTGTTATGTCTGCTGTTGTAATTTTGACTTCAGCAAAACTTTATTTATTTATTTATTTATTTATTTATTTATTTATTTATTTATTTATTTATTTATTTAGCTAGCTAGCTAGCTAGCTTGTATACCACCCGACCTGTCTGGGTGGTTCACAAAATATTAAAAATCACACAAAACGAGGAAAAATAAATACACAGTGAAATATATAAATAGATAATGTGTGCTCCTAGCTAAATATTTATTAATTATTGATATTAATAAATAATTAATAAATTAGCTGCTGGAGAAGCAGGCTCTTTCTTCCACTTTTTGGAGCATTTTCCCTTCCTAATTATAATCATGGTTTCTTGTTAATGTAAACAGTGCCAAACAGAGCCCATGTTTCGCTAATAAATCAGGAAAGGGAAAGAATAATTGCTGTGGTTTGGCAAATAATTATTTTCCATTGGTGCGCGTGCCAAGAAGGAAAAGAAATACTTTCACAGGGAGGAAGCAAGAAGAAGAAGAAGTAGCCTCTTGGACATGGGAAATTAAACTAAACTTTAGCCTTAGGTAATGGGTTTTTCTGTAATTCTGAGGCTTCCAGTCCTAGAGGTTGCCTGGAATTCCTCAGACAGAGACTTCTGGAACAGGGAGAGGAGAGACCAATCCCGGAAAATCTGCCGGAGGAATTCTAGGGGAACTCTGGGCCTGGAAGTCCTAGAATTATGAAAACCCATTTCCTGTTGAGCATTCTGTGAATGGGTTTTGGGCTCTTCTGCTTACCCCTTCCCATCTTCCCTGGAGGCTGGTACAGTTTGAAGATTACAGTAGGACCCCTGTATTCAGTGATTCATTATCCACTGATTCATTATCCACTGATTCAGTTATCCACGGTTGGCAGAGGAAAAAATAAAAAATAATTCAGCAGCCACAAAGCAAGCTGTTGCCACAAAGAGCAGCTGTAAAGCAAGCTACTGTCATAAAACAGCAGCCGTAAAGCAAGCTACCATCACAAACAGCAGATGTAAAGCAAACTACTGTTGCAAAACAGCAGCTGCAGAGCAAGTTACTATCACAAAACAGCAGTTTTGGGGACATTTTGGTGTTCTCTCTTATCCACGGTTTTCATTATCCACGGGAAGGCTTGGAACTAGTCCCTAGCGGATACTGGGGTCCTACTGTACACTTTTATTCTTAACTTTGGGTATGTTCACATTTGGATGCGTTATAGGCCCCTTTAGTGTTTGTTTGTTTTTTAAGCTCCCTTGGTTCCGTCCTGTCAAACTCCAGGAGTGGACGAGTTAGGAGAGAAGGTGCTTGCAACATTTTAGAAAGCTGACATTCTTGTGTCAGACCTTGGAAATACTACTGGGTGGTAGCTTCCAGTAATTCCTACCCCACCCCACCCCAGCCACTGGCCGTGAGGGCTAAAAATTGTATTCCAGAAAGTGGGAGGTCCCCACGCAAAAAAAAGTCCCCCCCCCAAAAACTTTCCCTGATAATATAATTTCCTCCATATTGACAGGGGTATGAAAGGCTCCAGAAGAGAAAGCAGCAGCTAGGTTAGGGGGAGGAGGGGGGGAGGCCTTAGAGGGCCGAGTAACTGAAATTCAGTAGAACATTTAAAACTTGAGGCAAGCATGAGACTGCTAACTTAGCATTTTCACTGAAATCCACACAATATGGCTCTGTATCTAGTGGTGTTGGTGATGGAAACGCTAGCAGTTTAGAATGGGGTGGAAGCTTAAATTTTTTCTACCTCTCAATTTCTCCCTGCAAAGTTTCCTTTCCTCTAAACTGTGTTAAAAAAAAAAAACCTTCCTCCCAAACCAGTCTCCAAATCCAGAAATCAACCTAATCGAGGAAAGATGGCCAAGGCGGGTACTTGGAAGGCTCAGCAACACCCCTTCATTTTCAGTTTAGTGGCAAATGGGCTCTTGGCCTCGTAAGTATTGGACGAACAGGTCCTCCGTGGTTTAAAGAAGACCAGCTACCAGTTTTGGGAAGGAC
This sequence comes from Phrynocephalus versicolor, assembly GCA_023846285.1. Classification (NCBI taxonomy): domain Eukaryota; kingdom Metazoa; phylum Chordata; class Lepidosauria; order Squamata; family Agamidae; genus Phrynocephalus; species Phrynocephalus versicolor. Next base: position 719,643 of record JAHTLZ010000055.1, on the reverse strand, counting down.
CAGTGCTTTTGCCAGTGGCCTCACTCGGTAGTTCAGGGTCCCTTTGTAATCCTTGCATTCACAATTGTGGTGGGTCAGAGAACACATCACGGATTTCTCAGTTCCCTTCTTTCTCCTCCTGTCTGGCATGTTTACAGTATTTCTTTTGCCATAACCCGATTTCTTAACCATCCTTTCCCATGGTGTCTGGATATCGCAAGCTATGGCGAGACCTATTGAGGAATATTTCCAAAGCATCATTTGAACACTACAGTAGGACCCCTGTATCCACTGATTCAGTTATCCATGGCTGGCAGAGGAAAAAAAATTAAATAATTCATCAGCCACAAAGCAAGCTGTAAAGCAAGCTACTGTCACAAACAGCAGCCATAAAGCAAGCTACTGTCAGGAAACAGCAGTTTGGGGGGGCGGGCAGGCGTTCTCTCTTATACACAGTTTTCTTTATACACGGGAAGGCCTGGAACCAATCCCCAGCAGATACAGGGGTCCTACTGTAGTTTTCACTACAGTTGCCCAATGACGTGCATTGATTGCAGTTTTCTTAGTTTGAGTATCATAGCTAAATACTGGTTAGGCACAACCAGAGAAGGGAGCTAGTGATGGTGATGTTTCAGATGTATGTGTTTATGCTCATAAGAGCATCACCTGCACTGGACTTGTACAGGAATCAAAAAACGTCTTCCATGTTCTTCTTTGTTTGCGTTAGAAAGTAAAGCCTGCACCACACTTAAAGCACTCTCTGAGAGGGTTTATAATTTAGTTTCATAGGGTGCACATTGTTGATTTTTCCAGTAGAAAGCCAACATGAGACTTGATCCATACATACGTGGTGCACATTCTAGACTAGGGCCCTGCTACTTTTGTTTCTCAAAAAGCAGCTGGGTTGAGCATCCTTCTTTAGAAGAAAGGCCAGCGGTACATCTGGTTTATCCCTTCATAGAAACAGAAAGAAGTTCAAGTGAAGGACAGAAAAAGAAGAAACCACCCGGGCTCCCCCCATGGGGAGTCTGTTGGTTATAAGAGGGCAATTTCTCTTGAACTTGCAGAATTGTTTCTGTCTAGTGTAATTTGCCCCATGGATCCTGTTTGGAGATGGCATGTCCAAACTTCGGCCCTCCTGATGTTTTGGACCACAACTCCCAGAATTCTAAGCTTAGGTTGCCAGTGGCACAGGACTGTGGAAGTTGTGGTCCAAAACATCTGGAGGGCTGAAGTTTGGGCATGCCTGCTTTGTATCCTTGGGTTGTTCAGTTGTTCTTTTCTCCAGTTCATTCAAACCATCTACCTTTTCTCGTGCATGACTTGCTCTGTTATCTTTGTTCCTGTTTCATACAATTAGCGTGCACTCTGACATAAGAACACAGTCTCCCCCATTTTGGTGCAGAGTGGTAGTTATGATCAAAAGAATGGGGCGGGGGGAGCTTTGGTTGACAAGCCACAAGGATACCATTGCCTACACACACCAGGGTGCTTCCAAGACTACTGTGTACTTTTCATGAGTTGAGAACTATTTCTCACTCCCATTATTTAAAACTTAAATAAGGCAATTATCTTCCGAATTTTTTAAAAATAATCTTTATTTTAAAAAAGCTTTATGCAACTTCAGTAATTGTAAATCTACATGTTTTTCCAGAATTCCCTAAATATGTAAGCAACTGAAAGATGTTTTTTCAATTAAAATTGAACTTATGACTATTTAATTTCAGAAGTGGCAAGAAATAACGGTCAAGTGGTTTTGTCGTTGTGAACTACTCAGTTTTAATGTGTTTTAGTCTTTTCATGCCTGTTAATGTTATCTTAAGGCCTTTGTTTTGTCTTTTCATCTGCAACACACTGTTGATTGTCTAGCATATCGCTTTTGAATGTTTAGAATAATTTAAATATATACAGTGTAATATATATAAATTAAAAACTGAATGTGTTCAAATGCACTTATAAAATAACTTTGAGGCTGATTCTCCTTCCTCTTCAGCAGAGACCCCATTGGTAATTACTGGCAATAACATAATATTTGTTCTCTTTGAAGCTCATGTGGAAAACGAAGAACAGTACACTCAAGCTTTGGAGAAATTTGGAGGAAACTGCGTCTGTAGGGATGATCCAGATTTAGGAACAGCGTTTTTAAAATTTTCTGTATTTACAAAGGAGTTGACGGCACTCTTCAAAAACTTGGTAGGAAACACATTTAGTCCTCCCTTAAAAATAACATTTCATACAGAGTCAGAATTGAATGGTGTAGCTTGAGCTTTCAACTGAAATAAATTTGTCTTTTAATTACTTGATCTCATTCAAAGTCCAGGTCTTTGGATAGACATTAAGCTTGACTGTCTTACTGATTGTGCAGTACCCTCTGGTGACGTCTGAGGAAGTGCATTAGAATACATTTTGGCTAATTGTGTGGGGGTTTTGGGGGGGGCAGGGGGCAGCAAATAACTGTGTCTGAGGCTTAGCTAACAGGGTTTATGTCAAAAAAAGACAACTTTCTCAGACTGTCTCAAGGGGAGATTTGCAGCCTCTTATAAACCCTTTATAGTAACAATTGTTGTCTGAACTCTCCCAAGGGGGTTGGGAAGGAGAATTGGCAGAGGGATGGGCCAATTTGACTTCACTCCACATGGCATCACTGCACCGTTCTTCGGGAACAGGGCCCCAGAGGGTTTGCGTGCAAGGTACAGGCATCCTAGGGGCATTTATTGTGCCACCCAGAGACACACCCACACCCAACCCGTTCTAAAGTTATGCCAATTAAGTAATGTTAATGTTTCGTGAATTAAGCAGCATTTCTGCCAGTGTGGCTCTCTAATGTCTAATTTTGTCCAACAACTAACAAATTGTCTTTCTCACCCACATCCCTAAGGCTGGGTATCGGGCAGCACCTCTGGCATAGTGCCAGTCTCGGCATCCCTGTGTAGTTGAGCCAGCGTGAAAATGCATTGGCACAAACTAGATGCCGAGTGATAACGTGCAGTCATTGCAAGCTCTTCGGGTTTTGCCATCATTGTGGTATGTCACGTTATGGCTATATGAGTCCAGTATCTCATTTGAAGAAGAATCCCGTATTCGTTGAAGAATGGCATGAAGGGAAGTGCCATTTTGCATAGAGCAAAGTTGGCATCACCTGAACTGCAGTTCCTATTAATTTATTCTCACCATATGCTGCCCTATCTATAGTGGTACCTTGGCTTACAAATGTAATGCGTTCATTGGGATGTTTCGTATTGCAAAAAAATTGTAAACTGAAGCATCCACGGGGGCAGTGCTATAAACCTCCCAGGCATAATGTATCCTGGGGAAACTTGCTTAGTATTGCCATTTTTTTTTTGTGAACTGAGGAATTGTTTTCAATGGGTTTTCATCTGTAAACTGAAAATTACGTTAACCGAGGTGTTCGTAAAAGGAGGTACCACTGTATAGTTAGTCAGGGCAACAGGTTTAAAAAAGGTGCAAATTAGCCCTTTACTGTTCGCAGAAGCTTTGAAGTATCTAATTTTAAGCTCTTAAAATACCGCTTATTTGTTGTTTTTGTTAATATATTGCAAATTCAAATGTTACACGGGGCTTGGTGTAAGGATCCATTTCAATGTCTAGTTTTGTCCAATGGCACCTTTTCTTCCTGTGTCGTGCAGTAGATTTCGTTTGTTGATTTTGTGACCACAGTTGTTTACACTTTTCGCCTGTAAATACTCCTGTTGTAACTGGAGTATTTACAGGCTGGTAATGTTAAATTATGATAGTCTTAGGCAGATTTGGACCTCCTGCTGGCTTTATAAATAATTAAGAAGGACTCCTAGCTTTTAACCTTTTTATAGGCTCTGGTTGCAAGGCTTTTTATACTGTGTTTGAACCCCTCGGTTCCTCTGTTTTTTGGTTTTGTAAATGAAATGAAGTTTTCAACATCATTCTCTGTGCTTGTGTACTGTTGTTTCCAACTCTGCCTTGTGCCCCTTTATTAAGAGGGACGCCTGTGTTATTGTTAAGCAGAAAATTGCCATTTAAGTCTTGTTCCATGAGAGATTTATGTACAGTAGGCCCTTGTATAACAAACAGTTTGTATAACATAAAATCTGTACAACATAAAAAACTCCGGAGATAGGAGAAATTTGCTTAACATAATCGCCTGTGGGGAAAATCTGTACAACATAAAAATGGGATTACTCCATTTTCAATGCATTCCTATAGGAATTTGTATAAAGGAAAATTTGTTTAACATAATTTCAATTGGAACAAATTAATTCCTTTATTACAAGGTACCACTGTAGTTTAGTTCTCTTTCAGCTAACTGAGGCTGGTGTGTGTGGGTGTGTGTGTGTTTGTGTGTGTGAGAGAGAAAGAGAGAGAGAGAGAGAGAGAGAGAGAGAAATACTTTCTGTGTTTGCTGTCTTGGCCTATAACATTTCCCAGTGGATTAGAAAAGTATCTGTGTAACCTGTTGTATTGTTTGCTTTGATATTGATACAGGCAACATTTTCCAGAAGAAATTAATTAAACACCTTCCTTGGCAGCCGACAACATTGTTCCCCTGCCAAAGCTTCTGTTCCTTCACTTGGCATTGATCTTTGAACACAATTATGTCAGCCACCTCCAGTTTTATTTAGGGCAAGCGTATAGTGACAGATTCAGGTGACTTAAGGGTACCTTGTTGCTGTGAGGAGGTAGAAGAAGCATTGATTCTATGCTGATCAGGTATCCCTCAGCCATTCCATTATACAGTGGACCCCCTTGTATAACAAGCGGTTTGTTTAACAGAAAATCCGCTTCAAGGAAAAAAAATTCTGGAGATAGGGGGAAATCTCTTAACAGAATCGCCTATGGGGTGAATCCGTACAACAGAAAAATAGTCGCGATTAGGGATTAATCTGTTTTCATTGTACAGTGGTACCTTGTATAAAGGAATTAATTCGTTCCAAATAAAATTCTGTTAAGCAAATTTTCCTTTATACAAATTCCCATAGGAATGCATTGAAAACAGAGTAATCACATTTTATGTTGTACAGATTTTCCCCATAGGCGATTATGTTAAGCAAATTTCCCCTATCTCCAGAATTTTTTATGTACAAATTTTATGTTATACAAGCTGTCTGTTATATGAGGCTCCACTGTATTCCTATGGGAAATTTGTACAAGGGAAAATTTGCTTAACAGAATTTCATTTGGAACAAATAACAGTCATTGATTTATACAAGGCACCACTGTACAACCATAGTGACCTGTTTGTATCCATGTTGTGCTGTGCACTATGGCAAAACACTGCAATCTGTGAATAGAGTTAATCACGTGGCCTGACTCAGTGGCCAGAATCTTTGGTGTCAGTCAGTCAGTCAGTCTGACTGACTGGTGTTGATTTTTGCTTGTGGAAGGAAGACTGTATACATTTTGCAGTCAGAAGGAGATGAGACTTTCAGAGTTTGAAGACTTCTAGTCCTGTAATCCAGCTAAAATAATCCAGGGCATTAGAGCAGACCTCTTTGCCTTTGTAATCTGCATCTTTTCTTTGTTAAATGGCAGGAAAAACATCCCAGTACACAGCAATGCCCAAAGATCCACGAGAGACCTAGTTCTCTTGCAAGTTATCTCTGCACGCTATTATGGACATTAGAAGCTGCCCTTATACCTTGTGATAGGTGTTGGGACTCACCCTTCCATGGAGCTTTGCATGGAGTGGCAGAGTCCCTTGGTGCACTCACAATGCTGTGGGGCATTTTCCCTCTTGTTTGAGAAAGAATGGCTTGAGGTTGAGAAAAGGGAATTCTTTACTCCTTTTGGTTTGGGGGTTTATCTCCCATGAGTGCTCTGAAGGGCTTCTGGCCAAAGTATGGGACTGGAAGTCTTAAGATTCCAAAAGTCCCATCCCTAGGGATAAATGGTCACTCATTAACTTGTTGGTTGCATGCTTCAGCAGTAGGAGTGTGGCAGCTACAACATTCACACACACACAGAGAGCGAGAGCGAGAGCACAATAGTGTTTATGAGAAAGTGGTGTGTGTGTGTGTGTGTGTGTGTGTGTGTGTGTGTGTGAAAGAGAGGTGGGGCAAGGAAACCTTCACCCCACATCCTTGATCTGACATGTGAAGGGTGAAGATTCACTCTGGAGATGTCTGCACATGCGAGTGGGAATGGGGTCACTAAGATGTCTCTTATGCCATTTGGTGTGATTCTCACATCCAAATGGCAAACACATTGTCAGTTGACCTTGGTTCTTTGGCCCGCTTAATTAAAGTCTCTGCTTATTACATGCTAGCTTTAAGAGAAGTCTGTTAGGGCCAGTTGAGAACCTGCCACAGTCTAATGCAGTACACATACATAATACACAAATTTCATAAAGAAACACTCAATCAACTTGAGTCTGAGACTTGTGTCTGTGAGTAGGCGAGTGTCCCATTTCCAATAGCTGATCAAGATTTCGACAATGGGGGAAAATCTTTTTTAAATATCCAAATCCCTCTTATGTCGTTTCTTAAGAAAACGGTTCCTTTGGTTTTTCATTTTATCAGACTCTTTAGGTTGAGCTTCCTGTCTTGACAAGGGAATTAGATTGAATTGCTGCTTATTGCCTGCAGATGTCATTTAGCGTTGTAGTGCTTCAATCGGTGTAACACTTGGATAACTGTTCCAAAATCTTCCTTTCAGGAGTGACTGTGTGTAATGATAGAGAATGCAGGTAGTTAAGCAAAGAATGATTACAGGCATTGGTTGAAATGTATTACTGGGGGTTGGGGAGACGCAGCCCAAAAGTTTTAGGTCAGGCCTGCCCAACAGGTAGACCGCAGGCTACCAGTAGCCCACAAAGGGTTCAAAAGTAGCCCGCTGGCCATCAATAAAAAAGTGAAGGGATAAGTTCTCCACCCCTCCCTCCCCCATCCCTGTCTCAGCTGAGTGGGGCAGTTCAAGGGCCATGGCGCAGTCCCCTGCTCAAGCCACGTACAAGGGAGGCATCTGCATGGTCATGTGGGTTCCCCCTTGGAAGTGGTGATCTGTGCAAGCATGCATGAGCCCCCCCTTGTACCCACTCACACCAGTTTGAGCGGGTGCAAGGGAAGTGTGTGCATGGTCAGCCCTCCCATAGGAATGTACTGAAATATGTTCCCTCCAGAATGGATTAATTGATTTTCAATGCATTCCTATGGGAAACCGCTGCTCTACTTACATTTTTTTAACTTATGAGCATGTCCTTGGCATGTTTAAAATTCGTAAGTAGAGGTTTTAGTGTAGTAGCCCTCAAGCACTTTGCGCCAGAAAAAGAAGACCTCAGCCTGTTCAAAGTTGGACAGCCCTGTTTTAGGTGATCAATTTGAAATACAGTGGAACCTTGACTTACATGCTGCTTGACTTGCAGCATATTTGACTTGCAGCAAGAAGGGGCTTGTTTGACTTGAGTCGCAGGCTTTGACTTACAGCTCGGAGCCCCAGCGCAAGGCGCCGGAATCGGGCGGCAGCCACAACCCAGCATTGCGGCTACCGCCTCCAAACTGCTCCTGCCTTCTTCCTCTCCTCCGGCGGCGGCGGCTTCGGCGAGGCCAGCTCAGAGCACCTGGAGCTGGTCCTCGGCCTCACTGAAGCCGCCGCTGCTGCCAGAGGAGAAGAAGGGCTGGGAGCTTGGGGCTGGCCTCGCTGGTTAGATAGTCGGCTCAGTCTTGTAAAAAACCTGGCTGCAGAAGTCTGGTCCACAATGGAAGCATTTTAGTTGAGGAGCTGTACAGTTGTGGGACTCTAATGGTAAGCATAGAGTTGTTCAGAACTTGGAACGTCAGGTTAAAAATCAGTAAAACTTAAATGTTAGACATTGTTGCTATGAACATTAAAAAGTGGAGGCATATAACTTGTGGACTATAATTCCACTGCCTCCTCCTCTCTTTGAAGAGACATTTCATTTACATCCCCAGAAGGAATCTCCTATCCCAGTCAAATTTGTGTTAAACTGCTGTTTTCGGGGGTCTTTTTCATCATCTGGAACAGATTAATCCACTTTTCCATTACTTTCTATGGGAAACATTCGTTTGACTTAAGGCATGTTTGACTTATGTCTAGACCTCTGGAATGGATTAATGACGTAAGTCAAGGTTCCACTGTACTTACATTTAGCTTTTATGGGGTTCCCCCACCCCCTTAGTAAAATCATCTTGAGCATCAGTAAATTTGATCGATATTTTTGCTGCCTTATAGGATGATTTAGTCCTCGTTAAGATTGTAGTTCAGGGTTCTGAAGACAGATCACTCCTTCAGATATTAAATAAAGTTTAGATGAAAAATTAGCTAGTCGAGGGATAGGTTTTTCCCTCCACCCACATATTTTGTCTAAAGTAATGCACTTATTAATCGGGTGGGGGGGAAATCAGTTGGTATGTAATTTTATCCTAATACTTAGCATACCTATTTTTTACATATTTAAATTTACAACTCAAGTGTTTGTTGTGTAGTGGGAAATCCAGAAGATGAAGTGTGGCTGTACTTCAGAACCAGCTTTAAATAAAACAATGGTGTTACCCAATTACGGTCATTCACATTGAATCTTCATTCCCTGTGCAAAATATTTGTGGCAGCTGAGAAGAAGAGAGGTAGCATGACTTCTTTTCTTCTTTCATCCCTTTTGTTTGTTTCTATATTGAAATTGGGCAGATGGAAAAACCCAAGGGACTAAAAATAACTTGTTTTAAAACTTGAAGATTACCATTATTACTTTAATAGATGATGGCTTTAATTGAGGGACTTTTTAGAAAATATGGGTTATAATCAGGCTGTAAGTCAGTCTGGAAATATATATATATATATATATTTCTCTCATTTTCTACAGAGTATGATTCCCTAATCATAGAATAAGAGCCCTGCATTTAGGGTTATCTACAGAGGTTTTGTTATGTTGCAGAATTCTTCTTTGCCTTTAACCTCAGCTTGACGTTTGAGAAATTAAGCACAAGAAACATTTATTGCTGCCTAAGGTTAGTTTCACCCGCTTCATTTGTGCTAGCATGCTAGCCACTGGTTCCTGGGTGGCAGAAGTAAATTGGCAGCATGTGCCACGTTTGACCATGTTGTGTTAGTATACCCAGAACTCAATAGGACAGAGAGTTGTGAAAGATTTCTAAGTACAGTACCAGGGGCTCCTGGCTCTGCGGGTGAAAAGGTATAGCTCTTTTATCCACTCAGACCTGGGTCTCTTCTGCTCCCGTAGTTATCAGACTACTCATGATAGGGTGATAACTATCACTCTGCTTTGTTCCTTTCCCCTCGTGGTGGGTAGTGCCTGTGCCACCTCCTCTTCCTCAGTCACAATCTCTTTCTGGCCAGGAGGTACCTTTGAAGTAGAGCTGCTTTTGAGGAGATGAAGAGGGAAAATAGAGGTTCTTGCACCTCCAGAGTGGAAGATAATCAAGACTGGTCTTCAAGAGGTCTCATTCCCTTTATCCTGCAGGATGACAGCTCAAGAGGGCAGTTGGGAGTACTTGAGGGCTTAGGTGAGGGATATGGAAGCTTTTTATTGGCATTGCTTCCCCTCAAACCATTTGGCTATTTTAACAAAGCCTCTTGAGAGCAACTATGCAGTAATCGACTTCTCACCAAGAGAGACTGGGCTGAATTTCCTAAAGAGCCTCTTGGGAATATGACCATTCAAAGATCTACTATTAAGCAGTTCTACTTACAACAGCTTTTCTTGGTTGTTCACGGCTTCAGCCTTGGCAAAGTGAAGTCACCTGTGACTTTCCAGTTAGTTAGTTGCTGAGTTAATTTCTTAAGCTTATAGTCCGCCTCAGTAGCGCAGTGCACTATTCTGGACAGTTTACAGCAGCCATGGATGAAACAAACACTATTAAAGGACAAAGAACTCTAGAAAGCCGAAAAACGTTAACGGATAAAATACATGGTGCTATGGGCAAATTCACCTTCAATCAACAAATTGGAGGCCTGGAGAAGCAAAGTCAAGGTGGGTCAGCATGGAAAGCCTCCCTCAAAAGTTGTGTTTTAAGTTGTCTTCTAAAAGTTGACAGAGGGAGAGCCAACCGTAGCCCCACCAGCCTATTTTGTACAAATATATTTTCCCCTGCTGCTGTTGGTTTACGAAAAAAGGTTTTGTGGATTTAATGCACATTGTCATTCTAAAGTCTGGATCGATAATGGAGACAGCCTACATGATATATTGTTCCATCTGCCCACGTCACTTCTATTACCTTGTTTGTGCAATGTTAAAATTTAACCTGGTGTTAGGGAATCACAGCCACACCTTTACTATTGCACCTTTAATAATAGTGAAAAAAGTCGTTCCTGATGTCCTGCAAACATCTAGGAAAGTAATGAGCCATAATATTTTTCCCTTTCTAAAAACTGGAGTCTTGGCCTTTCTTGAAAACCAAAGCACAGAATGGGAGCAAATCAAATCTTGCTAGGGAATTAGGCCATCTCTGCTGTGTCTCACCATGATATATAACATTTAAGTACTCCTCCCACTGCGCCCTCATGCCTGATAAAGTAATGGACATTTAATTGAAACACAAACATGTTTTTAAAATACTGCTCTTTTTATTGTAGATCCAGAACATGAACAATATAATCACTTTCCCGTTGGACAGTTTGCTGAAGGGTGATCTAAAAGGAGTCAAAGGGGTATGTTTTGTATTCTTATCTGTCTTTAAAACATATGATTCCACCACCCAAGGACTTCTTCGCATATGTCCATTTTAGTTCAGCAGGAGAACATCGAGCTTTACAACCAACCCTATCCTTATGAGCCAAATATCTTAAACACTGCCAGAATTCTACTACCAATTCACGTTTCCATTAAGAGAAACTGTCTAAGTTGTAACAGCAAATTGCTCTTATATTCCTAAGTGCTTTCTTGGGAATGCAACCAAGACCTCATTAATGAGCAGTAATCTGCCACGGGGAGTTGTGCAATTTACTGCAAGTCTGGCAGTATGACAATTTTTTTAAAAAAAATCTAGTAAAATAAATTGCACCTTCTAAGTAGGCTGAAGTCCTAATACCGCCATCATTAATATTATTGTTTCTGCTACCGTACTACCACTACTTCTGCTTGTTATGCACTAGCTAAAAATGTAAACTTTGTTGTTGTTGTTGTTGTTTATTGTTAATGTATGAAATGCTTGAAACATGTGGTATATAGTAAAGGTCTTGATGAAGAATATAGAACTGGAGGTGCTTAACGAGTAGCCAAGAAGCAAGGATTATGCTGCTCTAATTATTTGTTACCCATGTGCATCATATTGCAAAGATGCTTACTCTGGGCAGGCAGATTATATTTTTGTTTTGGCTACCAGGATTACTTAATCTCCTGAAGTCATAAAATAATGCCACAGTGTCCTGGTTTAGTTGTTTGTTTCTGCCCTCATTGAAGGGAAATTGAGAGAGCAGGGAAGGACGCGTCTCAGGCCCAGGTCTACCTACATTTATTTATAAAATAGGCTCTTGTTGTCGGTCCAAAGGCTTAGGTGTGCAACAGGCTGCAGAGCGGTGTTAGCGTGACACGGATGTGTATTATTTAGATGGAACAGAACTGGAACCTTGATTGTGGGCGGTGGGTGCTCAGATTCTCCGTGTCCAAGAACAGCATTCACTCCTGCACCTTGACTCCCCTGGAATACTTGTTCGAAGAAAACAACTCTACACCTCTAGTGATACAAAAATATTATTTAAAAATAATTGGGGAGGGGAGTGATGGGCAGTGCTCTGGGCCCCTCAAAACATGCTACAAATGCTTCCCATAAGGCCAAATAGGATTTTACAGCAATTCTTCCAATTTTTTATATATATATTTTTGTGGGGGATCAGAATTCTTGGGGTGCTGGAGACTTGATTAGGCTGTGACTGACACGTTCAGCCCCCTTTAGAGGGAGACTATTAGAGCCCCAGAGCTGTAAGGGACCCTATGAATCACTGAGTCCAGTCCTTGTCAGGGACGGACAGTGTGGGTTTGAACTCACAGCTCTGGCTGTGAGTACCTAGACCCCTGAGCCATCTACCAGTTCATGCCTTAGTCTGTTCATAGGACAGATTGCTGGAACAGAGACACTTGCTTGGAAGGATCAGTTTTGTAAGGCCTGGTGTGTTTTCTTTGATGAGTGTACCTGAAGGTAGTCAAGGCGGTACAGAGGCTTGTAGGTTGCTCTTCACTTGCAGTATTTAGTCTGCTGGTCTGAATGCTGTCCAACCCTTGGCGGTGCCAGAGGAAACATGGTCGAAGGCCTGGTTGGAGACTTCCACAGGAGCCTTAGGAGGGCACCAAAGGCCATGCGGTGGAAATGGCATGACCTCACATCGGTGGTTTCTGCGCATGAATATCATGGGATTTGTAAACTTAAACATCAGTCAGCTGTAAGCATTTTTGGTTAGGGAGAACAGTATGACCAGGCCAGGACTGCCCCATCCCTGCTCTCTTACCGGAAACAGTCTCTCCAGACAAGCTTTCCCTGAATGATGGACTACCTGTTATGTGTCTTTTATATGAATCTACACAGTCTTTGTGTTTATAACCACTTATAACTTTGTGTGTATATCTCTGCTTGTGTGATTGCATTGAGACTGCTTTCAATGTTAGTTTCCATCCCTCATAACTTTTAAATGGCCTACCTTACATGATTACATGGATATTTTTTTACTCTTCTCTTTAACTGCTGCCTTTAAGTGTTGCCTTTTAATGCTGTCAGATGCCCCTCAATTCCCTGTTCTCAAACTTTAAAAAGTGTTTTAATTATACAGTAACCCCCCCCGCCCATCGCGGGGGTTAGGAACCCACCCCATCCGTGATGCATGAAAATCCACGATATGCAGAAGCAGGTGTGGTGGGGCCTGTGGGTGGGTGGGGGGCGATTGCGCGCCTGCCCGAGAAGTCTTGGGGTGGTACGCGCTGGCTGTGGCAGGGGGATCTGACCTGCCGCCGCCGCCCACCCGCGCCGCCCCAGACTTCTTGTCCAGGCTGTCTCCATTGAAATGCATTGCCAATGCTTTTCAATGGAGAAAATTTTCCCCATTGGGAAACATTGGCTCAATGTTTTCCAACTGGGAAAATTTCTCCATTGAAATCCATTGACTCAATGCATTTCAATGGAGATTGCCGCCGCCCCCCCCCCCCGCACGGCTCCGAGGCTTTGCGGAGGGGCGGCGCGGAGCGACCCGATTGCCCCCCCCACCGCCCCCACGCGTTTCCGAGGCTTCGCGGAGGGGCTGCACGAAGCGACCCACTCCCCCCCGCGGCCCCGAGGTGCAGGTACTGTGATCCTGAACCGCGAAATGGCGGGGGGGGTGATTGTATTGGACTGTATGTTGTCCCTCGTTACTGTAAACTGTCTTGGGTCCTTTTCCAAGAAGAAAGGTGAGTTAAAAATTACTCTAAATAAAATAAATAAAATAAATAAATGACAGGAGTCAGAATCCTGTTGAATATTTACATGTACATCAGAGTCATTTCAGCATCTGTGTGGCAAGATCCTGGGTATACATGGAGGTGCGTGATCGGACATGTGACCAGCGCACAGCTGGCAGCTCTGCCAGTTCCCAAGACTGCCTCCCACCTCTTTCCCAACTCAATAATCATGATTAAAACGGTGTTGGTTACAGCTAAGGGAAGGGACTCGTTAGTTTTGATGCTTGAGATTCTTCTAAGTAAGCTGACCTTAATGGCTTTAGGCAAGAGAATTGTTTGCAGGGGAAAGGAATGAAAGGGGGATATGGGAGGCTGAATAGCCCAACGTTTGTTTGTTTTTAATTAAATAATTAAGTTATTATTTTAATTTATTTGTTTATTCATATATTAATGCATTGTCCTGATGCAAAATGAATTTTTATGTTTGAGCTGTGCTTGAGATTAATAGTGCTTTGAGACTGCAGCTGGACTACCCAATATCCCAGTAAGCATCCATCCCATGGAGCTTCGCTTACCAATGTGTTGGAGGAATTATTAGTGTGAACTGAGTGTGGCTCCTGATGGCTACAACCATTGTAACAGCTGTTGACCTCAGCATGCAGAATACTTCTGCTCTCTGGATCGAACTCAGGCTTGCTCACTGATTCTCCTGCCCGTTGAAGATCCAGGCAGGAAAACTACTACTACTACTACTACTACTACTACCATATTAGCCAGTAGGGCAGACCTATAGCTCGCTGATTGTGCAGACCTGGCCTTTTACTGATTCCTACCCGAGAAAAGAAGCAACCGGGGTGTGTTAAGAGGCTGTCAGTGACAATGAGCGGAGGGAGCGGCCTCCAGACATCCCAAGGGCCACCGTTGGGCCACCCAGCTGCAGAAATGTTTTGACCAGTGTCTGGTTTAGATCATGAGAAGGATAAAACAACTCATACCAAATGGATGCCAGTTTAATGCCTTTTTTTCCCTGTACATTTTCTCAGGATCTGAAGAAACCTTTTGATAAAGCATGGAAAGATTACGAAACAAAAGTGTAAGTATTTCCTTTTCTGCCACATAGAAAAAAGTGTGGATATATTTTGAATAACTTCACTTATGCCCGTTTATTAAGAGGGACGCTTGTGTTATTGTCAAGCAGAAAATTGCCATCTAAGTCTTGTTTCATGAGAGATTTATGTAGTTTAGTTCTCTTTCACCTATCTGAGGGGTGTGTGTGTGTGTGTGTGTGTGTGTGTGTGTGTGTGTGTGTGTGTTACAAAGCAGTGTTAACTGCTTTGGTTGAAAGTGTGTTGTGCCTCAAGAGGTGAGGCATCTTACTAAAAATACTCTGGTCCTCCTCTGTGCCATCTCTTCCCCATGAGGGAAATACAGTACAAGTATATTCTGATTCCATTGATGTTGGTCGGACTTGAGTTGATTACTTGAGTATAGAGATGGGCACGACTTAGCGGTATTTTCGTTTTCGTTTTCGTTTTTCGTTTTCGTTACGGAAACGAAACGAAAACGAAAATCGGCACCAACCTGGACCGAAAACGGAAACGAAACGACTAATTTCGAGCCAATTTTCGTTTTTCGTTACTGGAAAAGCACTCAATTGAGCTAAATGGGGAGAAACGAAAAATTTTTCGTTTTCGTTTTCGTTACGTAACGAAACGAAAACGAAAAATTTTGAAATTAGCCCACGAAAACGGAAACGAAACGACTCAGACCCTAGCCGAAAACGAAAACGAAACTTTTTTTCTGAGTCGTGCCCATCTCTACTTGAGTAGATTGACTTATTGGTTACTGCTTGTCATAAATGGTTACAGGACTTACATTTTAATTGAAATGTTCTGAAGTCACTGGGTTTGCATTGCAATGTGTTATCTGGTGTTCTCAGTACCAATTAATTAATATCTCTGAGTTGGATTGGAAAACAAATACAGTATGTCTACTTACTGTGTCATAGGAAAACAATTATGAATGCATATCTGTCTTTAAAACATTAGTGATTTGTTGCTGTTTTTAAACAAATGTAGTGACTTATTCCAAAGAATATAGAATGCGAAACAGCCTGTAGCATACAAGCAGTAAATTATGCCAAACTAAAATAACACAGTACAGCATAGCCATAGATTCTAAACATCAGTTAAATTCTTAATGTAACTCTGGCATGTACTACAGCTTCACTAAGATAAAAAGGTTCTGTAAGAGTGGAAAAACCCTCTTTTGATGCCTCGATTTAGCGATGAGCAGCCCACTGCCTTCAAATAGTTTTTGGTTAACAACCTTTGCTACTCCTAACCAGCAGAGGCAGTACTGTAGTGAAGTTTAGTAGAAGTCACGGCCCAGATTGTGTAAGCTGATTGGAGAAGCAACTCCTTTAAGCATTGCTAAATGATGTGAAAAGGTGCGTTGTACCAAGCTCCTCCCTCACTTTTAGCCATTGTGTGGGAAGCCTGAGCTGCTGCATAGGACTGGTGCTATTTAGAGATGGCCTGTAAGTCTAGCCACAGAGCACACTGAGTTTGTGATTAGAGTTCTAAGTCTTGCTCCTTGCTTTCCTATGCTGCATCTGATACCTTGACGAATCACTGCCAGCCTTTCTCAGCCTGGTGCTTCCCAGATGTGTTTGACTACCATTTCCATCATTCTGGTTTGTATGTTGGCCTGCACCATGTGGTCTGAGGACACTGGGGCTTTCAGCCCCAAAGTATCTGGAGATTGGGGTTAGACTGGATGGGACTGAATGGACCCGTGGTTTCATGATGTCGAGCAGCACCGGATGTTTGCAGAGTGGTATTGCTTGCCCTCATTAAGCCTCAATGAGCTGTTACATTTCCAATGGATCCCAGTTATTTAAGAGAATTCTGGAGCTGGCAGCAGGGCCCTTGAATGCTTCAGCTAGAGTGGTGATAGTACCACTCTATTCTGTTCTGGTCAGACCTCATCTGGAGTACCGTGTCCAGGTCTGTGCACTTCAATTTAAAAAGGATGTTGACAATCTTGAACGGGTCCAGAGGAGGGTGACCAGGATGATTGAAGGTCTGGAGGAAATGTCTTATGAAGAGTGGCTTAGGGAGCTGGGAATGTTTAGCCTTACGAAAAGAAGACTGAGAGGGGATATGATAGCTATGTTTAAATATTTGAAAGGATGTCACATTGAAGAAGGGACTGGTTTGTTTTCCATGACTTTTCAGAGACTAGGACATGGGGAAATGGTTTCAAACTACAGGAAAAGAGATTCAATTTAAACATTAGGAAAAATTTCATGACAGTTAGAGCTCTTTGGCAATGGAATATGCTGCCACGGAGGGTGGTTGAGTCTCCTTCCTTGGAGGTTTGTAAGCATAGGCTGGATGGCCATCTGTCGAGAGTCCCGTGATGGGGGTTCCTGCATGGCAGGGGGTTGGACTAGATGGCCCTTGAGGTCTCTTCCAACTCTATGATTCTATGATTCTTTCCCCTCTCTTCTGCAGTCACTGGACTGCAATAGGGAAGAGTCTACAATACTGTCCCTGAATGTGCACTTCTGAATTATTGTATGTTGCCAGAAGTAAGGATTGTTGGGCTCAAAGACTGTAATGAAACACATATGTTAATTTATAGAACTGCTAGACTTTGGATTACAAAGTCTTCAAAAGAAGTAAGCCATTTGCATAGCTTTGTGCTCCTTGAAAGAAAAGGAAGTAGCGCTCAGATGGAAACCCGGCTATGGTTTATCGGTGGCAAACATTCCACTTCATATACATTCTGTGGACTACCGGTTTGCCTGAGGCCCTGAAGCACAGCTGCAGCCATTCTGTATTTGTCATCTTTAAGCCCAGTAAGTAGTAGAGCCTTAATGCAATGCATCCATTCTTGTCGTTTGGCAGCCTTAGACAATGGCCGATAGCCACTACAACGGTGGACATTACTCCCTCTTGAACTGGGGAAGCGTCCCTGGTTTCTGTTGGTGTCTTGTTTTTAAGAAACCAGCTTTGTCTCCTCTCACAGATGACCATTGGAGATACAATGCTGTGGTTACTGAAAATGCCAGTACAGAGGAAAATATATGTAAACGGTATTATAGTCTTTAATTAGCTGAGTTGCCAGAACGGCGAGTGGTACGACAGGGAACAGAGTCCTTCCTTAGTGCCTTCTGCTATTAAAACTGTCAGCAGCATCCCCCTTGGGTGGCTGTTAGGGAAATGATAACAAGCAGGATGTGTAATTAATCTAACACATTATGTCTTTTCTTATGCGTGTGCATATAATAGATTCACACTATGAAACTTATGCGGCCGGCATCCTCGGATGGAATAAAAGAAACTCAGTTTCAGCACTCTTTTCTTTAATCTATATGCTGCAAGCCTTTCTTTGCATAAGCCTGAAATTATAGATATCTCTGGAATTAGTCTCAGGCCCTGAGGTGTGGGGCAACAGGTTCCTTCCTGAGTCCAGAGATGTGAATCGCACCATGCACTCTTAAGTATGGATCCACCCATAGCCTTTGATCCTCCCTGAGAATTCTGCTTTTAAGCAGTTTCAGGACCAAGTACATTTCTGGGTGCAAACCACTTCAAAATATAATCCTGCTTTATTTTAGCGTATTTTATTCACCATCATACTTGGAGAAGGATAACTTGAGAAGCAATATATACAGCAGGCATGTCCAAACGTCAGCTCTCCGGATGTTTTGGACCACAACTCCCACAGTCCTTTGCCATTGGAAATACAGTGGTACCTTGTATAAAGGAATTAATTTGTTCCAAATGAAATTATGTTAAGCAAATTTTTCTTTATACAAATTCCCATAGGAATGCATTGAAAATGGAGTGATCCCATTTTTATGTAGTACAGATTCTCCCCATAAGCAATTATGTTAAGTAAATTTCCCCTATCTCTGGAATTGTTTATTTTGTACAAATTTTATGTTATACAAGCTGTTTGTTATACAAGGGTCCATTGTACATGCTTGGAATTCTGGGAGTTGTGGTCCAAAACATCAGGAGGGCCGGAATTTGGACATGCCTGATATACAGCTTTGAAATGTGAAGGGGTCTTGGCCTCCTAACTACATCTCATAAGTTTTGGTGCTTCTCTTTCCTGCTTTGTTATGCCGCCACCCCTGTGGGACCATATACAATGTTGGCGGCGACCTTTGGGTACTCGGGGCAGCTGGTTCAGCAAGGAGTTGGAAGCCTCCAACCCAGACTCCTGCCTTGCATTCGCACTGCCTGTTGGCTCAGGAAGAGGAAAGGATGACAGCTGTGCTCTGAGCTGTTGGAGGAGGGGGGGGGCTAAGCACCATTCGAAGAAAGTGAACTCTTGACAGGAAAAGCTGTGGAAAGCTGGTAACGCGATTGAATGCTACTTAAGGGAGCGTGGTCGTTGAAACCTAGGGTGTGTGATAAAAAGTGGACCAGATTAGGTGGAATACAGACACTTTCCAGCTCTTGCCATGGCTCCTTCCTGTATGGCGTGGACGGGAAGGAGATGGATGGAGGTTGGCAGTCATTGAGCTTTGAGCAACATGCAGCATGGCAAGGCATGGAATTCTTGAGGCCGCCTTAGGGCAGTGTCATAAGAACCTAAGAAGAGCCCTGCTGGATCAGGCCAAAGGCCCATCTAGTCCAGCTTCCTGTATCTCACAGTGGCCCCACCAGATGCCTCTGGGAGCGCACAAGACTAGATATCTGTGTCCTGATACCACTCCCCTGCATCTGGTCCTTGAGGTACCCCGGTTTTAAACACAGAGATTGCACATCTCCCTCATGGTTTGTAACCTGTGATTGACTTTTCCTGCAGGAATCTGTCCAATCCCCTTTTGAAGGTATCCAGGCCAGATGCCATCACCACATCCTGTGTGGCATACAGGGAGAAACGAGAGTGCAACTTCCCCCTTTCTCCTTTAGGAGCAAACCCGGCATATAGTTGAACGAAGCTTTGGATCTTTGTTCTAACTTTGTGCAGAAATAATGAACCAGAATCAGGAATCCCCAGGGCAGGCATGTCCTACAAGATGGAGAAGAGCATTCTATGATTTTTGGTTTTTTAAGGGGGTGTGAGTCTTCTATTTGAACAGGGTTTTTAAAAGTTAATTTTCGGTGGGGAGCAAAAGAAGAATTTGCCTGGAAGTTGTGTGTTCTACCTGAGGTGGAACTACAGGGTAATTAGAGGAAGGATATTCTGTTGTGTATTTATTTTCAGATGCTAAAAGGTGTGAGTAATATGTCTCCAAATGGTCATACACACATTATTCAGGCGCCCATTTTAATCTCAGAAACCAATAGCAAAAAGTAATCACATTCCTGTATTTTTATTATTTAAACATTTCCAATTTTACTCTTGGTATCCAACTGGTGATGCATTATTTTTATTTTTATTTTATTGACAATCCCCATAAGATAATACATACCATCTAATATAGCTTGTTATACACACAATACCGAGTAGCACATCGAATTAAAGATTCTTAAACTATCCAACAACCCAGTCCGTATTCTGATTTATCCAATTTATTTTTTTGTATAATATCTGAGGTTAGTACAGGTTGCCATATTTTCATAAATTTATTGTTTTATCTCTCCCCTGTATAGTTTCAACCTACTAGTCAGTTTTTCTAGAACTGCAACTTCCCATATTTGGTTTACAAATTTTGTGAGTGAGAGATCCTGGGCATATTTCCAATTGCGAGTAATTTCCATTCTAGCCACGCCCATGAGAATTGCAATTAATTCTTCATTAGCTAATTTTTCATTTCCCCCGGTAAATAATGAGAATAATAGCAGCATTTCATTTGGATCTATTTTCTGTTTAGCTAGTTTTTTTTATCCAGGTAATAACTTTATTCCAGAATGTTTCTATATTTGGTCACGCCAACCATATATGCTCTAATGAACCTTTACACCCGCAATTACGCCAACATGCATCAGAGATCCTTCTGTAATTTTTATGCAATTTTGTGGGATAGAAATACCATCTATGTGCTATCTTTAAAACTATTTCCTTAGCTTTTGCTGAAATTGATTTATAAGTGTACCCAGTCCAAATCCTTACCCATACGTACTTCATTTGGAATAGTACTATATAAGTTTGTTTCCAAAACAATTTTAGACCCTAAACCTCTGGAAAATTCTTTGTCTATAATACATTTCTATATTATTGAAGTTAACCCCTTGTTTATATTTTTATCTTTTTCTACACAACATTGTTCAAACTCTGTTAATAGTCTAATGGGGCCTCAAGTTTGGTATAATTTCACTGCAAAATTTCTTGTCTGTTTTAATTGTAGCTCATTAGTTTTAATTCCTCTTTTTCTCTGTTCTAATTGACTCATCGTTATTGGTTTCCCTGATTCAAATAAATCCCTAATTCTACAGAGTCCAGTCTCACTCCAGTGCCTAAATTATTCAAATTTCTCATGAGATTTAAAATTAGGATGTTCCAAGATGGATGATATGGGAGGAGCTAAGATTCCTATATGCTTCTTCCATATTCTTAATGTTTCAAAATTCTATAAATTTTTTAATGTTTCAAAATTATATAAATTCTCGGTTTGGTCACGCTTCTTAAGTCGCTTTGTTGTAAAAGCATATTCATTCATTATACTTATCTCTCCCTTTCCTTCCATCTTAACCCAATCAGGTACATTCTTCATCTGTATAAATTTGGACATTTGAGTGATTTGAACAGCTTCATAATATTTTAGTAACTGTGGTATAGCCAAACCTCCTTTGAACTGGTGACATCTGTAGGTATGGTTTACAACATTCCATTCTGGATGACTGAGTGATATACAGACTTGAAAGCAATCATCTGGTGTTCAAACTGATGGCTAGCCAGAGCTTTGGAAATCATAATGAAAGTGCTTATGTTTTAATTCCGTTTTCAGTAGGGTAAAACTGGCTATCATTGGATGCAATGAAAGCTCGTAACAGCTTGCAGTCACTCAGTCAAATATTCTCTTATTACCTAGCCCAAGGAACGCTGCATTTGTCCATCACTACGTGGGATGGAATGAAAGTTAAATAAATAAATAAAGTGCTGCATCTCGCTTTAGATGCTCAGATTTTGGCCAGCGTGTCATTAAAATATGCTTGCTACTCTCTTCAGGAAAGGAATTATTCTGTGCAGAATGCATTTTTGCTTGGGGTTTTTTTTTTTTTTGACATTTTCATTATAATGCTCTCTCAAGCACTTTCAAGAAAAACACAATTGCTCATTTAACTAATCCCACACACACACCGTTCTATGGGGTTGTTTCAGAAAACAAATTTCTTCCACCCTCACTCTATTAGTGACTTAACTTTATCAAGGACATATGCTTAGTCAAATCTGGGTTTATGGGGAACTGTATGGGAGACAAGTCATCTTGTTGTAGCTCTTTGAGGTCTCTGGGGAATTGAAGCTGCTCAATTGAACTGGGTGGTAGTGTCAATCGTAGTTTAGTTTAGAATGGTTAGTAGTCCGACTCTAAAACAACCAAACAAACAAAAGCTATGAAAGGAGATTCTGTCCGATCGTATAGGATCTGTTTCTTTATTTATTCTCTTTTGGCTCTGTCACTTATAGGACCAAAATAGAAAAAGAGAAAAAGGAACATGCAAAGTTACATGGAATGATCCGTACAGAAATAAGCGGAGCCGAGATCGCTGAAGAGATGGAAAAAGAACGAAGATTCTTCCAGTTACAAATGTGTGAGGTAAGAGTGAATGCAAAGCTCATTTCATTTCATTTTTTCTTTTTTAAAAAAACCTATCATTTGTGAGTTATAATCCACTGTGCAGTTTCTGTGTCAGGTGGAACCGGCCGAGGCGATTTTGAAACTGTTTCAGTGTTTCTCATTTCAGGAAACAAAGCCATGCTGTTGAAGTAATTACTTGATTTATTTCCTAGTAACAGACAACACAGGCCATTATTTGCAGATTATAAATACAGTAAATGGAACGAGCAAAGCCTTTTACGCAGCCCTCCTATCTTCAGCTTAGAGAGGATTGTCTCTTATACTCATTCAAGTTACCATCTGCTGTTGTGTGGTTGAGAGATGAAAATCTCATTTAACTTGGTTAAGTAAGGACATTTAACAGCTGTGGTGGTGGAAGGGGAGCCACTGAAGCCCTAAAGCATTATAATGAACTTGCTGTCAAGTGTTGCCCTATAGCGGTTTAGGGTGCTAATTCTAGTTTAAAACATGGTGGTTCTTTGCCCCTCGTCAAAGAGGAGCTCGGTTTGGATCATCCTGGAAAACCCCTTTCGGTCTGTTGAGAATGTGGTGGGGTATCCTGTCCCCTTTAACTCAGCTTCTCTTCCTCGATCTTGAAGGTCAGCAGTTTTCTCCTTCATTGCTGAACAGCAGTAACCATGGTTTGCTATGATGTTTGAATCAGGAACTTAGGGTTTGGGGCATGTTTAGAAGTTGGTTTATAATCTATGGTTGTATGAATCTAGCATTACTATTAGGCCAATGGGGATAACTGCTTGGAGCTGAGATTTTTTTTTTGGGGGGGGGGAGGCATTGAGTGGTGGCAATCTTCTAGCTAATCCCTCTGAACTTCTCATTTATTGATTCTGTTTGACGTCAGACCAGTGTAGACCACATGCTGTAACTTGTCCTACAAAATTCCCTTAACTACCGGTAGCTTGCTGCCTCAGAAGTTCTTAAAGATCTTCTCTTGTTCTCAGCGCAGAAGTAGGATTTAGTGGCTGTCCACAGACTAGGGCAGTGATGGCGAACCTTTTAGAGACCGAGTGCCCAAACTGCGATTCAAAACCCACTAATTTTTTGCAAAGTGCCAATACAGCAATTTAACCTGAATACAGATGGCTGTGAAGGGGCGATATCAGGTGCCCACAGAAAGGGCTCCAAGTGCCACCTTTGGCACCCATGCCATAGGTTTGCCAGGACTGGACTAGGGCATAGCGCTACCTTATCACCTCACTGAGGTAATTACTGTTGACCATAACCCACCCTTTGGGATATCAATGCAACCCATAGTTAAGGATACCCAGGAATAGAAGAGGGAAATGGAATGTCAGAAGAAAACCGGTTATCATTTCTGGGGGACAGGGTCTGTTTAAAAAACATTATGGGGTATATTTTTAATTGGTGTACCTTTTAGAACATTCTTAATCCAATTTTACCTTACTATTATATTTTTACTATCAAAACATTTTTATTTTTCTTCTGGGGCTGATTTTTTTTTAAATTGTGGGTTATTTGAGTCCACTTTTGGGAGAACGGTGGGATGGGATTTAAGTAGTACAGGAGCCTGTAGCTTACATCCTCGATCCTCCAGCGTACCTTTCCCCAACCTTATGCTTTCCAGATTTTCGAGACAACCTCTTCCATCATCCTCTCTCAGTGAGGGAAATGGTGAGGGAACATAGTACGGTAGCTTATTTCCAAACATCTGGAATCCTCCAGGCTGTGGAAGGCCATTCCAGACTATAATCTGAGGATGGGTTGACCCAAGCAAATGTGGTGGAATGCTTTAAATGTTACCACTAAGATTTTTCTTCTGAACAACTATGGTCAACCAAATTAATATCGACAGGAGTTTATTGATAGAATGCCCTTAAGTGGAGAATTAAAGCATAAGGTTAATAATTTTTAAGTGCTGTAATAAATAAAATGGCAGCAGAATTACAGTTCCCTGGCTAGGATCTGTTTAAATTTTAGTGTGTGGGATTTCGCTTGTCCAGTTCTTCTCTGTCGACTCATTCTTCACAAAAACGAAAGGATAAATAGTGGTGCTTTCCACATTATGGTAGGATAGAAAAGAAGGTTCTTATGTGTTAGTGTAAAAATGTTAGTTATACCTATTTTCTGTGTAAAAATGTTAGTCATACCTATTTTCTGTTGCTGATTTATTTTTAAGCTTGCTTCCAAAATGAAAATTTGTTGAATCAGAGGCAACAGATGCATGGGGTTTTTTGTACAAATTGAAATGAATAATGTTAGTTACTTAATATAGTTTTATATGGAAGCTTATTCATGGCAATTGGACTTCTTTTCTCGAGAAATTCAATCTCTCAAGAAAAGAAATCCAGTTGCCATGACTCAGTTACCAGATAAACTCGCCTGGATGACTGAGAATCTTCACAGACAGTTATTTAAATAGGAGCCTACTCTGCTGAGAATTTTGCATGTGATGATAAAGCCTGTTTCTGGCATTTGGAAGAGGGTTAATCTGAGGAGATAGTTGTTGCCATGCCAGTGTCTCCACATAGGGTAAAGAAGGGAAATGGTACTGTATGTGCAGCATCTCCATGCAGATGGAAACCCTGATTTTCAGAGCTCCCAGTTGTGTGGAGAGGTACTACATGTAACCAGATGTTTTCCACTACAGATAGTCCCTTTCTTTGAATTACTTATGTTATTTTTTCCTTATTTCATTCTCAAAGTTGAGAACGACAACAACAAAAAATTCCAGTCCTCACTCGCATGAGAATTTTTGTGAGTTTTTCACATTTCGGCTCTTTTTCATGAAAATTCACCAAATGTTTTTGTAGAGAACTTTTTTTTGTTTATTTTTATTTTTTACAAAATAAGCATTTTGATGCAAAAGGAAAGTTTTTCACAGAAGGAGCACGATGGTTTGCAAATGTTGGTGAGCAGGTACAGTATGTCCCTGTCTTCCCACTGTTGTGAAAAGACAGACACATAACATTTTCGTTAACAATTAGAAAACTTGCAAGTGTTCATTATTGTGCGAATTGTATATAAAATGGTGATAAAATATCACCAGTCCTACTTTGAAGTAGTAATTAGTATTGTTCTTTATATGCATTATATCCTAACAGTACCTGTTGAAAGTCAACGAAATCAAGATTAAAAAAGGAGTTGACTTGCTTCAGAACCTGATCAAATACTTCCACGCACAGTGCAAGTACGTTTTTTAACATGGTAGATTATGTGGTGGTTTTTTTTTTTTTTTTAAAATGACATTGTTGGTTTCTCTGAGAAGCTGTTATATATTTTAAAATGAATCTATAAATTTGTGTGACTTATCTGTTCATACTATGCTGTTGCTTTTCCATCTGACAGAATGGTGGTAAAACGTCAGTTATGGTCTTGGCGATGCTTTGTTTCAAACAAAAATGAGGCGTTAGGCTGAGATGATACCGAGGCATTATCGTTCCTAATTTCCACATGGCCATTTGGCATGATTAGTAATACCATAATGAAAATGAGCAAGGTGGGCTGCTAAGCCAGCTTCCCTCTTTTGCAGCATTTGTCTAGAGACTGGCATGAGTTTGAGGTTTGTTGGTGGGTTTGTTTTGCAGGGGAGGAATACACCATTAGGAACAGTTGATAGGAAACCCTGGCTCCCCACTCATTTTTGCTATTTTGAGGTATCAGAAAGAGTACACAGGAGCATCTAAGTCACCACTAGAGATGGGCATGAAACACTAAAATAGCATTTCGTTTTGTATTTCATTTCATTTGAAATGATTTTTTAAAAAAAAAATCATTTCATTTTAAAAAATTCATTTCATTTTTTAAAAAATCATTTCAGTTCATTTTTTTTTCATTTCATTTTTAGTGTACTGTACTATATGTGTGTGTGTGTGGTGCTTGTGTAACTTGATCGGGCGCAGGAAAAAGCGGGATTTTAAAACTTTTGTTTTGCCACCCCAAGCGGAGATGCAGCTAATCGGTGCTTGGGGTGGCAAAAAAGATGCTGGGGGGGGATGCCGGTGGAAAAATCCTGGGGGAAAGGAGGGGTTTTTAAACTTTTTTTTTTTGCCGCCCCAAGCACTGATCAGCTGAAACCAGTGGGACTACAATGAACTACAGTGAAACCAGTCAGTCATAGTAGACTGAAGTCTTGTTAGTTTCAGTAGTGCCATTCTAGGCATGGATAAGTCTGGATGTTATGTAAGCCATAGGAACTTAAAAGAAAAGATTCATAGGACAGTTATTAACACGTCAAGACTAGTTGTCTTGGCAGGTCAGCGGTGGTTGGCCATATACTTCTTCTGCACCTTTTACAGAAAGGGTGGGTGCCTTTGTAGGGTCCATGCCACAGTTTTTCTGCCCCCCCCCCACAGGCCCCACCTGGAGAGTTGGCTGTTCTGGAATCGGCCCTCCTGATGTTTTGGACCACAACTCCCAGAATTCTAAGCCTGTATTTCCAATGGCAAAGGACTGTGGGAGTTGTGGTCTAAAACATCTGGAGAGCCGAAGGTTGGATGTGCCTGGAGTAGATATATCATAGTAGCGCCTTGGGGAGTTCATAAAAGATTCTTAACAGATTTTCATATTTTGACAGTGGGTTGTTTATGTGTCATAAAGCCCTTTTGTGTCGAACAACCAGGCATCTTAAAATAGCTTTGTAATTTGCATTTAAAATGTTTCTGTTCTCCTGAAGCTTCTTTCAGGATGGTCTGAAAGCTGTCGAAAGCCTTAAGCCTTCAATAGAGAAGCTCTCTACAGACCTTCACACAGTAAGTAGCCATATGTCAAAGATAACAATAGCTGTGTATGTGTTAACAACTATCTGACAGGGTCTGTAAAAGTGACTGACAAGATTGAGAACACGTACGGTTGCTTAAGAAACTCAATGAAGAAACAAAAATCACCCTTGTATGTTGAAAATTAAATCAATAAAAGTGGATCCATAGCAAAAGGTAAAGACTTTGAGGAAGGAGCAGGAGGAGAGAAAGAAAATAAAGCAAGTTGAAAATAATAGACCTCCAAAAACAAAGAAAAAGATTTTTTTTTAAAAAAAGAAAGAAGTGGTGAGTGCTCCAAGACTGGATGCATTTCAAGAGACATTTGGACAACCACAGATTGGCAGATCTCCTTTGATTTGTACCCCTGCATCAAGCAGGAGATTGGACTTGATGGCCTTGTAGGCCCTTTCCAACTTCCTTGTTCTATGGTTCTTCTGTGATTCTATCCAGAAGCAAAAGTGGGTGAGTGTTCGTCCTTCTGAAAATGGTAAAAGTTGGTGAGTATTGGTTCTTCTGAAAATGGTGAAGTGATGTAAGAGCTGACTAAGAAAAGACGTGTACTGTAAAAACATTTTTTTACCTGTCTGATTCTCCTTGTTCTATTTTTACTGCTTCAGCTGAAAACAGTTATGTGATCTATCAGGAACATGGGGAGGGAAAGCAGGACTTCGCTGAATTACCTTCCGTTGAAAACTGCTGGCCACACTGCCTCTTCACCCTGACCTTTGTTTGTTCTACAACCCATAAACTACTGAACTCTCATAGGGAGTTCTGCACCAGCATAGAATCGAGGACCATCCAGTTTGCCTTAAGCCAATGCAAAACAAAACAAATGAAACAAATAAACAAATAAAAATACCCTGCAGTTAAAACATTCTGAATCGATGGGCATCCATCTTTACTTTAATTAAAAAAAAAACTTGAATGAGAGAGTCCTTCATCCTCTGAGGTAGTCTTTTCTTTTTTGGCAGATGAATATCTCTTACCATCAGGGATTTGTTCCTAATCCTTACTTGAAACATCATGTCTGTCATAGGAATATTTTGGTTTGGATTGTATCTTCCCAAGCAGCAGAAAACACACTTGCAGAAACGCTCCTTTCTAATCTTTGGCTGGGCACGCAGAAGGGAAACTGGAGCAGTCCCTGGCACACACTTTGTCGTGATAGAATGCATTGTACCTTCCACCATCACCCTTTCTTGGACGCAAATTCATCTTCCCGTTCTTGCCAACTCTGATATTTCTGACATTAACATTGACCGTAAGGATGACTAGTGTAAACTATGTTGGTTTGTAACCTGAGTTTGATAAAGCAGCTTCAAAAGCCAGTTTCGAATTCTGGTCATGAATTTTAATGTTGGTGCAACACATAAATGCGACTTGGAAGGACCGATAGACTTGTGCCACAGAAAGAAGGGGTAAGAAAGTATGCTCCTCATCTCTTAATAATAACAGCAGGAGCAGCAATGCAAATCTATAACTGCTGTTGACAACTAAACTAAGTCAAGGAACAGACTACTGTGCCAAGATTGTGTGGTTCCTGATATGTTTCACTTCTTTATCCAGTACTACAAAAAGAATCCTCACAGACTACTTTGCATAGCTCAAACAAAGTACAGTAATCCCCTGCCTATCACAGGGGTTAGGGACCTGGCCCTACCTGCGATAATTGAAAAACCGTGATATGGAGATGCTGGGTCAGGTCGGGACTGAGGGGCATCTCTGGGCACCCCTACACTTAGCTGAGTTCTGGCGCTGTCCTGAATGGACCTCCGATGGGTTTCCCAGGCCTGTCGGAGGCCCCAGAAGTGGTTTCTGGTGATCCGGAAGTCACTTCCAGTTTGCCGGAAACCACTTCTGGGGCCTCCGACAGACCTGGGAAGCCTGCCAGAGGCCCGTCTGGGGAGCGCCAGGCTTGGGTTAAGTGCAGGAGGATGCTGCCAGTCCAATTTGTGCAGTTGTTGTCAACGTCTGTGGTCTTTTATTTTTTTTAATGGTTTTTCCCGCCTGCGCACTGTCAAATGGATTAAATCGCACAAACGGGAAAAAACAACGAACCAACGAAATGAATATTTGGAAAAAATTCATTAAAAACAAACTGAACCAAAACGAATTGCCATTTTTTCGGTTCGTGCCCTTCTCTAATACCTAGGCTTAAGAGTAACCTGGTTTAAGAATGTTTTGCAAGACAAGCAAATATTTCTTCTAAATTTTGCCTGGATCAGCAAGCAACGTGTTGATATACAAGCACTGGAGCATGTCACACAAACACAAGTGAGCCTGTGATGGCTTTCTCTCCCTCTCTCCCCTAGCAATTCTCTGGAATGTTCCCTCTGTGTTAAGCTCTGTACTGGTCCAAGATGTATAATGAGCTATATATTTTCTTTTGTCTCCATTCCAGATAAAGCAAGTACAAGATGAAGAAAGAAAGCAGTTAATTCAGCTTAGAGATATTTTAAAATCTGCACTTCAGGTTGATCAGAAAGAGGTGAGTATGTCAAGCAATTTAACAAAGTATACTCATTTAATGAAAGTCTGTAGGATTTTATTTTTCTGGATGACATTAGTTCATTGTGCTTTTGGTTTAGTGTTGTTTGGCTTTCTTAGATATTCTGAAAGGCGTATCTGTCACCCATTCTCCCCCCCCCCCAAAAAAAAGCTCCCTTCACTTCAAGAAGGCATAATAGTACATATTCTGCAACTGTAGAGTTTAAAAAGGGGGGAGTGAAAATATCATGTTTTGCATCCATGTGATAGCTTTTGGAATAATTCCCAGACTTCATAGAAATGAAAAACGGTTCTTGGTGCAGTGTGTCAAAACCATGCCATTTGTTCAAGGACAAGTGAGATCTAGTAAATCCTTTAATCATCTTTGAAAAAAAATTAAGCTGATGACAAAATAGAGACGAAAGAGAGAGCTCTGAAAACAGCATTTCCATGCAATTTAGAAATGACAGCGAGCACGTTGGGTTTAGAAAAGCCATGCTTTGTTTGCAGAATAGGTCCAAGGAGAAATATGGCCCCCACCAGGATGTCTTTGCAAGTCCACAACCTTTTTTTGACATGATGAATTTAAAAAATCATGATTCGCCTCTTAAAACATGCCACGGAATCTTTGTGCTTAAAAAAACCAGTAATTTTTTTCAAAACCAGACGTGTACTCCCACCCACTTCTGATTTCTTTCTGGCTGGGGTGGTGTGCTGGTGAGCAGCTTCTGGAAGGGTCTTATGGGTAGAATGTGGGTCCCCCAACATGGATCCACCACTGTTTTTTGTGATGAGGATTTTCTTTCAGTTACAATTCCACCTCTTCCCACACCTTGTAGAGTTCAGATTGAATTCTGATGTGTGCATTCAGACTCGCTCCTTGAAAATTTCCCTATCGCTGTTGTGTTCTCTATGCCCTGACATTTTACCACCATCCTCATTTTAGGTGGTACTGTATTTCAAAGTCTGACACGGTCACTGTGAGCAAAGAGCAAATATATAGAGCAGTTTCTCATGAACAAGTTTGCAGTCAAGCAAAACTTGAAGTTGAATGAGTTCAAAACCTGAAGAGTGTTTTTCTGGTTATACCAGAAATTGCCATTTCCCAACGTGTGGTTATTCAGGTTATATCTGAATGTCCTTAAATTCCATAAAGCATTGTCATATTCAGCGTTATGAGTAGGATTATCTCACCTGTCAGACATCTATGCCTTTTCTGGTTCCACCATGCCACCATTCTATAAGTGCTTGCCCAGGTCTGACAAACTGACCGGCAGAAGGACTAAGATCAGAGAGGTTTGGTTTAACCTGTGTTCGCATGCCAGCCAGGCAGGTCCTTCAGTACTTTGGCAACTGATGGATGGGCTGGTGAGCTCTGACGTGCTCTTCCCTCTTCCTCAGGATTGCAGCGTTTGATGGGTTCCCTCTTCTGGCCTGGGGCCTAATTATTGCCTCTTTCTCATTTGCTGCCAGGTGCTTTGTCTCCATGGGCACACGGTCTCTTGTGAGTGTGAAACCCTACAGTGTAAAGTAGAGTTCTGCTTCTCAGAGTTATGGCTCCGAGCCTTTTTGGTTTGTTCAGTTCTTGCCTGTCAGCTCAGGCCTTGAAGTCAGTGCCCAGGTGCAGTGTCTCTGCAGCTTTTTGTTGCTGCTGCTGCTGCTTCCAACGGTGTTGGTACTCTTTGTTTTTGTGCATAGCCTGCTCAGGTATCTAGCAGCATGTGTGGTACCCCCGCCCCCATCTATGTGCATATGGTGTTGTTGGGTTATGACTGATGGCTCTCTCGACAGAAATATAATACCCAGTGTTCGACAGGATGGTTTTTTTAAAAATAGGGATGAACCACCTGGTGGAAGTAAAGCATCTAAAACAATATTTAACTAATTGGATGTTGTGTATTTGCTGCTGTTGCATGAAATGTAATGCGTTTGACTGTTCTTCAAATGCCCTGTCCTGGATTGTACATCCTTAGTGCATATTCAAAGGGGATCTGTATTCATATATTGACGTTTTAGTTTATTATTCTGGGATATGATCTGATAATGTTTCTGTTTTACGCTGCAACTGATCTTTTCTTCTTCCTAAAATGCATTGGCCTTTTGTGACCAAAGTCCAGGAGAGTAAGTCTTTTGAATGTTTTTTTGTGAATAGTCCATTGCATGACTGTCATGTCCCTCTCAAGTAACTGGCCTTCTCTTCTTAAAGAGACTGTTTGCAAAATTCCTTCTTCTCCTTCGCAAGTTCACAGATGGGTTGAGTATAGATTATCTGTTTTAAACTAAAGCACGTGAATGAGAAGCCAGGTCATGTTAGGCAATGAACAACAGTCTCAGTTGTGTGCAAACTGGTACCTTTGTAGACAAAACACAGTGCCACACCTTCACAAAACACGGGTGTCAACAGGCTTGGAGAAAACCAAGGTTTCGTAAAGTACGAGAAAATCTTAAGGGGGGGGGGGAAAGACTATGGGGTTGAGTTACTTCCGAGTGAGAACAGAGAATGCTCATTGGATATATTGGCCAACAGGTGGGCAGGAAAGACAGAGAGAGAGAGTAATGGTGAAGCAGAGTGCCTTGCATCTTGAGCTAGAACCTGACACACTGCAATATTTTGCCAGACCTGCTTTCCCAAATACTGTTCTCTTTTTTTATTTGAAATCCAGTTGCTTGGCTTTTGTCATCCAAGAAGCCCATTGAGACTGTCCCGTGTCTTGTTTTGTGTTATGAGGGTTGTGTGGAAGAGCTTTATTTCTACAGAGAGAAGTTGCAGTGTTACATGTTGTCTGTGTTCACTATTATTTGAAATGTTAGATGGAATAATTATCGTTCATAAACTTTTATGTGCTTGGATTAAAAAAAAAAGATCTTCTACTGAGTAAACTCTGGGATATGTTCTGATCCCAATGAGAATTCCGTTGTATTAAGGTTAGGGTTGTGTTTAGATTTAAGCCTGGATTAGAACATCATAAAAATGCCACTACCTCTCCCTATTGGCTCAGCCTGCCGGCAACGAGAACATCACCACACAATACTTTTCTGTGTCTCCCCCCCCCCCCGCCTCACTCTGAAAAAAATGGGTTACATTGGCCAGGACAGAACAATATCCCAATGGCAATAAGCCATGATATAAGCGGTATGTTTTCTTTCCTGGCTGATCTTAATTTTTCGAGGGTAGGCGAACAACGATACAGAGGGAAATCCTTACTGCTATCAGGATGACATTTGCCACATATGCCTGCATTGTAAGGCAGGTTCTTTTTGAATTCTGAACAAACACTCATTGGGACCGAGAGGCCTCCTCCTGGCATGTGAGGGCTGAGGTCGATCTTGTATGTGCAAGATGGCTCCCTGGATGGAGCGCCATGGGTCCGGATGTTAAATCCCGCTTGGCTGGCAGAGCGGAAGAAGCGAACATTGCTGTAGCCTCTTCTGTTCATCAAGCCAAGTCGGTCTGTTTCATGCTAGATTATTTATATTTTGTGATTAATTGAGTTAGGAGAAAGAGGATGCTGTTCGTTCTTAGATGGCTGGCGCGAAGCAGTCGGTGTGTGTGTGTGTGTGTGTGTATGCTGTCCTCTAACCTCTTTCCCCTCCCCCTGCCATAGGATTCTCAGCTCCGCCAGGGGACAACCTACAGTTTACATCAGCCTCAGGGAAATAAAGAGCACGGAACTGAAAGAGATGGCAGCCTCTATAAGAAAAGTGACGGGTATGTATCCTAGACAGCGACGGGTTGAGTGTGTGCCTGTGGCGCGTTGTTAGTCTATGGAACTCCCTGCCACAGGATGTGGTGATGGCATCTGGTCTGGATGCCTTCAAAAGGGGATTGGACAGATTCCTGGAGGAAAAGTCCATCACAGGTTACAAACCATGATGGAGATGTGTAATCTCCAGGCTTAAAATCAGGGTACTTCAAGGGCCAGATGCAGGGGAGTGGTATCAGGGGACAGAGATCTAGTCTCATGCGCTCCCAGAGGCATCTGGTGGGGCCACTGTGAGAATACAGGGAGCTGGACTAGATGGGCCTTTGGCCTGATCCAGCATGGCTCTTCTTATGTTCTTATGTTCTTATGTTTTTAAGTTCCTCCTGACTTACAGCAGTCCTCCTTCAGGGTTTTCCAGGTAGGAAATGCTCCAGGCAGTAGAAAATACTCAAATGTAGTTTCCCGTTCCCTTCTTCTAGGGGTGCCCTGGGACTGTGCCGCTTGCCTGAGGCTACACAGGTTGGCTTTTCTCGGAGCCACGGTGGGGAATTGAACTCTCAGCCTTTGGCTCCACAGCCAGATACCTAATTCTCTAAGTTGTCCAGCCAGCTATTATAACACAGGACTTGTAATATCATATACAGGACTTCTGATATTATAATACAGTACTTCTGAGTGGTGGTGGGGAGTGGGAAGATAGTTTGGGACCGTGTTCAGTACTGCGAGTTACAATACCATTTATTTTATTTTATTTTATTGAGTCTTTCTACCCCGCCTTTCTCCTTGGAAAAGGACCCAAGGCGGCTTACAGAAAGGAGAGACAATACACAGTCTATTACAATTGAGACCCATTCAGTTTGAGAAATAGGGAATTGAGGGGTATCTTATAGCATTAGAAGGCAGTATTGAAACTAAAAATTGATAAAATAATGTTAATGCAATCACACAAGGAGAGATAAAACACATTATAAGTGATTATAAACACAAAGTCTGTGTAGCTATCATTCAGGGAAAGCTTGTCTGAAGAGAAAGGTCTTTGCCCATTTGGATCACTTTATTTTTATTTTTATTTTAAATACAGAATCAGAAAAGTGTGGCAGAAGAGGAAATGCACAGTTAAAAATGGTTTCCTTACCATTTCCCATGGTACTGTAAGTATTTGTTTATGGTATTCTGTGTGCATGGCCTTTGGCAAATTCAGAAAGCCAAATTAGGCTGTGGTTGTATTTATAGTTATGAAACAGGGCAGATGTTTTGCGGGGGTGGGCTTGTTCAAGTGAGATGGTTGCAGCTTAAAAAAAAACTTGGCAGAATTGTTATGAGAATTGAATATTTTCACTTTGAAATCTGCCCACTCATTTGTTGCTATGTCTGATGATGGATTATGAAAACAACAAGACATTTTCATGTTCTGATAAAAATAATGGGGCCTTGTTCTGTAAGGAAAACTGAGGAGGTCATCTAAGTAATATGCTATGAAACTGAGTAACATTTGCCAGCTTTGAAAAACGCTCTGTTTTTGTGGCGTCTTGTTTAGAAGATGATTTTCCCCCATGTGTATCATATAGGAATTTTCTTTTTGGAGAGTGTGGGAAGAAGTAGAATGAAAGCTGATAATTAAACATCCTGAGTGCGTGTATATACACGGAAGGGGGAATTTTGTTGGTGTACAGTTAAATCAAACAAAATCTTGCGGTTGATGCCTTGAAGGGTTCATTATGCTAAATAAACCCAGTGTGATTTTAATCACCCAGAAAAGGAGGTGATTTTTGGACCCCTGGCTAGTCTATTTCCTGAACTAGAATGCAACTAGATAGAACGGTTAGATCTTTCAGGGACATAATCAAAAATTCTCACGCTGCTTGTACGTTGCTTCCAATACAGGGTTTGGTTTATTTAAGGTGGCAGATGTGAACATTTCAGGCCCAGAAGCAAATGCTGGTAATTATTGCAGGCACATAGAATCCAAATGTCTGTGCTGTGCTATTTCTGTTTAAATATTCATTCCACCTACCACTGCCTTGGATACAGTGTATGAGACGCTGTGACAGAGTCCCTGCTTGTTTTTTTCTCTGTAGAAAGGTCAAGAAACAACAAAGCATCATAGAATATATTTTACAGTAGTACCCCGTAAGACGAATTTAATTTGTTCTACGAGGCAATTCGTCTTACAAAAAAATTGCCTTACGAGCCACGGTTTCCCATAGGAATGCATTGAAAAACCAATTAATTGTTCCAGAGGGAATGGATTAATAGGTTTTCAATGCATTCCTATGGGAAGGCTGTCTAAACCCCCCTCCCTCCCTGCAGCTGACAGCTGATTTTGACAGCTCAGAGCTTGATTGAGGGGGCAGCCACCTCCTCTTCGCCAAGGAGTCCCTGCTCTGCCCGACAAAGTGTTGGGCAGAGCAGGGACCCATGCCTCCTTCGCCCAGGCCGGGAGGTTTGCAATGCAAGCTGCAACGGCCAACACCAATGCAATGGCGACACATCACCAATGCCCCTTGCCTTCTATCCCTCCCGGGCTGGGAGAAAATCCATTTTAAAATGTATCGCCATGAGCGCTTCGGCCAGGGAGCTAATGGCGGGACATTTTAAAATGGATCTGCTCTCAGCCCGGGAGGTTTGCAAGGCAAGCGGCATTGGCGATGTGTCGCCATTACTTGCCTTGCAAACCTCCCAGGCTGGGCGAAGTTCCATGGGTCCATGCTCTGCCCAGCATTTTGTTGGGCAGAGCAGGGACTCCTCCTCTTCCCCTAAGTGTCTGCGCAGAGACACGGTCGACGAGGAAGTGGCTGTCCCCTCAATCAAGGGACAGCAGAGGGCTGTTCCCCCCTGCAGCTGAAACAGACACCTGATTTTGGGCAAAGGTCAGTGAATTCCTGCTGGTGGGCAGATCAGGGGAGCCATTGATCCTCACCCAGCCTGAGCTGTTCCCTTGCAAACAGTCCAGGCTGGGCAAGGGTCAGTGGTACCTCGTAGGGCAAATGTAAACGGGAAGGAAAAAATTATTTTACAAGTTTTTCCTATCCCCAGAAATTACCTTCGTCTTAAGGGGCATTCATCTTACGAGGTATTACTGTATTTGTTTGTTTGTTTGATTGATTACTTTATTTTATTTAACATACTTCTACATTGCCTTTCTCCTCAGAAGGATCCAAGGCATCTTGCATTATTAAAATCAATATGGAAACGGGAAGGTGAGGGGAAACATACAAACAACAAAACAGATTAAAAACAAACAAACAAACAAAAACCAGGAGCCTAACTCATAGGCTGCCAGTCACTGAGAAAAGGCCTGCCCAAAGAGCACAGCATACATCAAGGTAGTGTTTGACACCAGATTACTTAAGGATACACATAGCATTAACCATGACTTGCAGTGATGTCTAAATTAGCAACTGATAGTGCATAGTCTCCAGATCAGATTAAAGACCCTGTTTCAAAGTGATGGTTAGAAAGTTATGGTTTGTGGATCAGTGTGAATCATAGTGCATTGATTTGTTTGGTGGTGGTGGGGGGACACAGCTTCTCTATTTAGAATAGCTTTGGTTAAAAAAAAAACAAATCATACTACTGATCGCCAACATTCTATGAGGAAATGGCACTTGAAGGAGGAGGAAGAAGAAGAAGAAGAAGAAGAAGAAGAAGAAGAAGAAGAAGAAGAAGAAGAAGAAGAAGAAGACAATGACGACGACACAGCAAAATGTTTTTAGCACTAAAGAGAAAATGGAAAGGAGAGGAAAAGTGGATGTTGAAAGATGGAAGGTGTAGACCTCCAGTTGGCCTCTGAACCTACACACCATGGTTTTGAGATTTAACTGAAATGAGCCAGAACTCCTTCATGCAGCATTAATTTCCAAAATTTATACAGTAATTCAATCCTCTGCATGTCCATTCAAAAAGTCCCACTGCTCTGGATTTGGAGTAATAAAAGATAGGTTGAAAAGGATTTCTAGGTTAGAAAGTTAGAAATAGGGATTGACTCTACTTGGACCTTATTGTTTTTTGAATCCGTTGGGGTAGGCATGCTTTGGGTCATCTGTAATGATTATGACATTAGTGCCTGCTAAGCTTTTCTGATTTTATCATCCTGGAGGCCAAAAGGGGAAGAAATCAAATGCTATGTACACTGCTGAGACTTCAGTTGGACAGTGCTAGAGAGGATTTCCATGTTATCTGTAACCATGAATTCCTGCAGATTTCAAATTGCTATGAGAAGAGGGAAGTCACAAAATAGGATCACCATAAAATAAGACTACAAGGAGCTAGCTGAAGCAATGCTACTGGCATTGCTTCTAATTTGCAAGCTGATGGTCAGATTCTTGTTGGAAATGTTTATCTGTGTAATGCAAATGGTGGCACTTCAGCAGCAGTGGTCTCAAGTTAAAAGACCAGAGGAGACGTCATCGTCATCTTAGAACTCCAGAGCTGGATGAGACCCCATGGGTCATCAGCCCCTGCCAAGGAGGCCCAGCAGGGGAATTGAACTCCCCAACCTCTAGTTCTGTAGCCAGAGACCTCAACCATTGAGCTACCGGATATATGTTGTGTGTCGCGCTCAATGATGCAACATGCAACAGATATTGCCTAAAGTGAGTTCTTAACTTGAGGCCATTCACCTCCAAAAGGTACGCCGTTTGTGTTGTGCTTGTGAGTGTAACTAATAGGATTTTAGCTGATCAATAATACTGGGGATCATCTGGATAGGCATGCGATTGATGTACAAGAATTAAAATCCCTGTATCACAATTTGATTGCTTCAAATCAGTATGTTCGATTTAATGGCTTGTGGGTAGCAGTTCACCTTATTTTTTTCCTTTGCAGTCCATCTGACTGGTCACTTGGAATGCCTTGAGACCTCTCCCCACAGCTGCCCATGGTGTGGCTCTCAGTTTTTAATTAGATAATTTGCTGGTATCCAGTTGCCAGATGCCAAAACTCTGTTACTTGCAAGATCTCTGCACATGTTTCAGATGCAGGAAGATGCAGTTAAACATGCCTCCTTGACAGGCAAGAGTAGGCAACAACTTTTATTGGACCACTAAAAATAAAACAAATAGCAAGCTTTCGTTGGTGAAATCTGTGTCCCCGGGCTGTAAGCACACCCCCTTTGTGGATGGTGCAGAAAAATTGTCCAGAGACTGATGTTACCTATCTGACTAGTTCTTCCTGTGAGGCTACTCTACTATTTATTTATTTATTTTTATTTATTTCACATTTATATACCGCGCCTATTTCCCTCAAGGGGACTCGGGGCGGTTTACACAAAAGTAAAATATAACAGCTAAAACTACAAGGTTTAGGAACTTTTACGCCCTGGCTCTAGAGACCCAAAGGCTGCAAACTGCCCTGCGGTCACCCTGATTTAAAATAGCCACAGTGGTTGCTTCTCATGAGTTTCCTCTTTGGGTAGCTGGGCTACGGAGGGGTCCCTTGCTTTTTTTATTATAAGGCTCAGACAGAGTGAATTGAAGGGCTCTGTGGCTACACATTTCCCCCTCCTCAGTCGCCTTTTGCAGTCAGCAGTGGAACTATTTAAACTTTTCTTTGGCACCTTCGAAACAGAAAGCCGTGGTAATCTCTCTATTGGATCACATGCTTCCCTAGGCCATGTCTTTTCTTTCACTGTGGTTTTTTTTTAAAGGGGGCATTGGCAGTAATTACTGTACATAAAATGATGCCAAAGAGCAAGTCGATCAGGTTCTAATTTCTGTGATCAGTAAACGTTGCCCCAAATGCCAGTAGCTGTTGCTACTATGTTGTGAGTAAAAAGAACACAACATATGTTGAAAAGCCCTCTTATTTTTACTGTACTGTAAATATAAATATTCTGCAACTGAGGCATAGATCAGGTTAATCCCTGAGTTCTTGTACCTTGGTCTTGGAGAGCTGTCTGGTGCGATGTACTTCTTTTTTTACCTTTCCCCAAAGAGTTCTCTATTGTGTGCATTATGTCACCCAATTTTCCAGCACAGTATATCTGCAATGTAACGTTATGTTTTGTGGCATTGCACCAATTTAGCAGTGAGTCTGCACCGTCCTGAGCCCCTGGCACGCACTTTCAGTAAAACTCTACAGGTTAGAATAGAATAGAATAGAATTTATTTACAGTCCTTAGACCAGTTACACATAAATATATAAAACCATGGATTAAAATACAATTAAAAACATGTTAGCATGCACTCTACAGGTTGTATTCTGGTTGAAACCCAGGGGAGCTCTCACTACATATGCATGTTAGTCTTTGAATCGACTGAAATGCATTTTTTGACAAAGCTGGAAAATAAATATGATTCTTCGCTCTCGTTTATTCCCAGTTAAATTTCTCCTCTTTCTTTCTTTCTTTCTTTCTTTCTTTCTTTCTTTCTTTCTTTCTTTCTTTCTTTCTTTCTTTCTTTCTTTCTTT
>JAHTLZ010000055.1:653453-673876 GCA_023846285.1 Phrynocephalus versicolor | reverse complement strand
TCTATCTATCTATCTATTGCATTCCAACATTCTTATGTTTTCCTCTGCCATGTTAGGTGGTCCATGAGTGGGACTCGACCTGGAGGTTTTGCTGAGAGGATAGAAAGGCACTTCCCCTTCTAGGTGGGAGGCCCCTGGTGTTTGTCGCCTTCTGCAATCCTCATGCTATTCCTTGACTATTATTATTATTATTTTCTAAAGCCAGTTTTCAAGGAGGTGCCAGGGTGGGGGTGGGGGACTCGATGATAGATACCCTGTCCTTATATAGAGAGATGTAACAAAATCTTGGGATACAGCCTTTTTTTTTCTTTATAACAAGAAACATTCCAGATGGTGTAATTCACAGGCACCTCTGTATGGCCTGTATAAGTTTTCCAGATGTTTTCATTGCCAAGGCAACCTTTGGAGGAAAACTGTTTACATCCATTGGCTAGCCCACATGAACATTTAGCTTTAAGTGAGACCAGTGTGATAAGCAGAACACAATGCAGTGGTTTTACTGCTCTTCAGATAATTTATGGATCAGATCTCTGTTCTGACCCATGGCGAATGCTGTACCACTCAACTGCATAAATTCGAGGCTTCTGGAGAAAAAAAAAATAGGTAGCCACTCCTTGCTGACAGATACCTCAAGACAGCTCTATTGTATCTCCAATCCATGCAGACTAGAATTCCACTCATATGACATTTCTAGCAGGAAACAAATGATATAAACTGGGATCCATTTCTCTGAGATGCATCTAGGATGCACAAATATCCTGTGAGACCTTCTAGAGATCAGATTTTTAAGTGTCTGGAAGATTTACCTAAATGTGATAACAATACAGGAAATACATGTTTTAGCATTCCCATTTTAAAAAATCATACAGGCTCCTTATAGAATCTTCTTGAATTATCCTTACCTAAATACTGACTTGGCAGTATTTAAACGGTTGTGTGTGTTTCAAATATCACAATAGATGTTAAGAAAAAAAAGACATTGAGGTTGAATAGCCAAGGGAAGGTCAAGGAATGACATGGTGATGTCCCCGAGAACTACAGAACAGATTTCAAAAGCTAAAAGTATTCTGTGGAATTGGATCAGGTGGATGAGCTGTTGGGGATGATGCAAAACCCCACCCCACATGGTGGGGAGGTGGAGTTCTGGGACTCCATTCACTGATCCAGCCAAGCATTGCAGAAAGTACTGTACTGGAGGTGAGCCAGGAGGAACACATGGTGTAAGAAGGTAAAAATAACTTTACTGGACGAGTCCAAAGATTTCTTTAGCTCAGTATCCTGTTTCCAACCGTGGGCAATCAGGTGCTTCCAGGAAAGCCCCCCCGTTGTACCTGTCATTACTATAAGTACTTTGAGAATAACAGCATTAATTTAAAAAAAAAAACTTCCACATTTGGCACAGAACATCTATGTTCCAGAGGTAAGTAGGGTGGGAAATAATTACACAACCCACGTTTACTGATGATGTCGTTACAACATTTGTATTCCTGCCTGTATTTCTGGAGTTTTTTTTCCCCTGAATGAATCATATAAGAAAGCATTTGCTTTAATCTTACTGTAAATGACATTTGGCCTTTGTACGTAAGACTGTGTAGTAGAGAATAAGCTGTCAACCTTTATTGGACAAAAGGTTATATGGAATACTTCCCACTTCATCAGACCCGAGGTGCTTTATGGATCATTTTAACCTGGTCCTACTTATGCCAGTAGCAAGATCAAGGATATGATGTACATTGTACATGCACAAATATTCTGCGCAATTGAACAGGTCCAGGTGTTTGGAGCAAACCCTGAAATATTTCGTCATTTTACAGATGACCGAACATACCACTTCCAAGCGGAGGATGAACAAGACTGTCAGATGTAAGATGTATTAACGTTTTCTTATCTTTGCTGTTTTGCTTGTTCAACACAAAGAGGTCTATAGTAGAAAAAACAACAGTAATTCCTTGTATTTGAAGAGGGACCTGTTCCATCTTATAAACAAGCTAATAATAATAACTTGTTTATAATTCAGCTGTATGCTGTGAAAAATGCAAAACGGTGAAACTAATGTTTGGGAAGCAAATGCTTACCCATGTTTCAAATACAGTACTGGGAGATTTTCAAGAGAATTAATATACACTAGAGTAAAAATCTAAACTCCCCCCCCCCAAAAAATAGAAGATACAGTAATACCTCGGATAACTAATGCCCTGATAATGAATTTTTCGGATAACGAATAGCAATTTCCAGGTATAGGGCTGCCTCGTATAACGAATTTGCCCTATGAGCTGTTTCGGATAACGAATTTTCAGCATGCATTGGTAAAAGAGAGTTATCCCAGGCTGCATCACGTCTGTAGCTTTAATAGCTTTAAAGTGCACTTTATAAAGAGTTTTGAGCAAAAACCCAGGTGTCTGTGTCATTTTCCTAGGCTCCAGAATGGATTAATTGGTTTCCCATTCATTCCTATGGGAAACCATGTTTCAGATAACGATTTTTTTCAGATAACAAATTGCCTCTGAGAACAAATTAAATTCGTTATCCGAGGCACCACTGTACTTAACTTTCTAGAGTTCCTGGACATTGGTCAAGTTATATTTAATGCTGCAGTCATTAAAAAGTGTACAGAAACAGCCCAGAAAATCTACTTGGAACAGCTGGTCATTTTAACTCCATCTGATCATAAATTACTAGCTTTCTTTCTGTAGAAAATTCTCCAGAAACTCAGTCCTTGCTTTTGGTGGGTGGGATGCATTTAAGAAAAGAACAGCCTCCAGTTCTTTATTCCAGCATGAGAGGTTCCCAGGCCCTGCTCGGGCAATCTCCGTTTCTTAAACCTTCGCTTTAATAGTTGTTTCATGCAGTTGCCCTAAGAAGGCGTTGATCTGTCAACGGTTTCCCTCCATCCAGAGATTTGGTGCAGACCAACTCTCAGCATTGATGAGCCTTGCCTGCCTGTGTTTGAGCTCATCTCCGAAGGACAGAAACGCAATTGCCAGTACAATAAGAAAAATGCATGGTTTTGCTTCTGTTTTTCAAGTTGGATATCTGTGCTACAGAACAGTAAAGAAGAAGCTTTAAATAATGCCTTCAAGGGTGATGACAACACAGGAGAAAACAACATTGTCCAGGAGCTGACCAAAGAAATCATATCTGATATACAGAGGATGCCTGGAAATGATGTCTGTTGTGATTGTGGAGCACAAGGTGAGCTTAACATCTTGATGGACAGTAGTTTACTACATTTTCATCCTTCCCCTTCCCCTAAATCAGAGGTGTCCAAATCTTCCGCAAGGAGGGCCAGATTGGATGAGGTAAAAATGTGTGGGGGCCGACCATTCAGCCGTGTTTGGCCCCCAGGCCGAATTTTGGACAAGTCTTTATAACATGCAAGGAGGCAGGGAGGACGCTGCAGCAACAGAGCCGGGGGGGGGGGGGAAGGGTTGCCGGGCAGGTGGCTGGGGGGGACGGACAGAGGCAGGGAGGGCAGTCAAACCATAAAACTGCAAGCTGACATCTCCATCCAGTATGGGGAAGGGCCAGCTGGCAGGGATGTGTGACCAGGCTGAGCTGGTGGGGAGAAGAGGTCGTGGGCCACTCTAAATGTAAAAAGGGGCCGCATTTGGCCCCCGGGTCTGACTTTGGACATGCCTGCCTGAAATCATAAACATGGGCAAAATCATAAAACATGGATTGTTGGCTTCCCTCAGTCGAGCATCTGAAATCTTTCAGGAAGTGAAGAGAGAATGCGAGGGAAAGAGGGCTGGTCTTTGTAAGTAGGATTCGGACCGGGAGCAGAGGAGGAGGAGGAGGCTAGATAGGCACTAAGATGGAGGAAACGACAGAGCAGTAAGAAAGAAAAAGTAGAGAGGGGGGAAGAAAGAAAGAGGAGGAAGATTAAGGGATCAAAGAGGAACCTGATCAATGGGAAGGGTGCCTGTGCTCCTGCTAGAGAGAGAATCGCGTCCTAGGCCACCTCAGGTGCTAAGAGTGGGGTCAGCTGCTGACGAGGGTGAAGGTGTGGCCCAATGGGGGGGGGAGAGACAATGTCATACTTGGGGAGTCCCCAGGTTTATCGTAGTAGGAAAAAGAGGAACGAGGGAAGGCGTGAAGTCTAAAAAGATAGATTTTGACTTGAGCAAAGTCTTCTCAATGACTGCACAACGCTGACTGTTGAGGGCAACAGAAAACTGAGGTGAGGAATCGGAATGGAGTGTCCTGGAAGAGAGAGTGGTTTGAGCTTTGGATAGGAGGACTCTGTACTGAAATGTGCTTTGGCAAGGGCCATGTGTAATATATTTTATAGCTTTGGAGATTTCGTGTAGACATAATGGGCAATTGATTTGGAGTTCAGATGGCTTATTCTTGCTTGCATTCAAATTCTGTATTTTTCCTCTGTCACTGTGTAGTACATATTCTGCCAACATGAGCAAGGCAGAATATGCTAGT
Organism: Phrynocephalus versicolor; assembly: GCA_023846285.1. Taxonomy (NCBI): domain Eukaryota; kingdom Metazoa; phylum Chordata; class Lepidosauria; order Squamata; family Agamidae; genus Phrynocephalus; species Phrynocephalus versicolor. Next base: position 669,442 of record JAHTLZ010000055.1, on the reverse strand, counting down.
CTAGCCTTGAATCAAACTAGGCTTTATATTTGCTGTCCAAAAATTGTCAAATTTTTACATTGTTGCCACAGTAAACAGGACATGTATTTGCATCAAACTGTTTTATGAGTTTAGTTTCCTTTGTCTCTTTCTGTTCTCATTGGCTTGAATCTAGGTGAAATGGAGTGCACTTGGGTCCCATTCAATATCTCTAATTTTCAGTCCAGCTGCACGGGGCTCCTTCCCTGCAAATAGGGTCCCTCATGACCAAAACAAAAACAGTGCCTCCAGTGCCATCGACTGGCATCCCCTCCAACCTATCAAGCTGTAACTCACTCTCCCCCACCCCCAAGCCGTTTGTGCCTTTTTCTTCACTGGCTCATGGTGACCCCTGTGAAATGGTCGTTCGACCCCCAAACGGGTCCCGACCCCCAGGTTGGGAACCACTGGCTTAGAGGAAACCTTGGTCCTATTGATGCCAGTTTGAAAAGTTAGTTTACTTGGTGCCATGCTTTCATTGGAAGATGTATACGACTAACGCAGTCTGTTCAAGATATGAATGTACTTCTCTAAAGAAGACTGCCAAACATCTGTGCCTTTCCGCATGTGTTTCTCTTGGTGATTATAAAGTTGCGCTTGATCATGAACTTCTTTTATATGTGGGCAAAATTTGATTGCTTGGTGTATCAGTTTGATGTGACTTGTAAAAATCCTGTTATTTCACCGTCTTCTGTGACCTGGGTCCTTTCGTGATTTCTTTTTCAGACCCAACCTGGCTCTCAACAAATCTGGGCATTTTAACCTGCATTGAATGTTCAGGAATCCACCGAGAACTTGGTGTCCATTACTCTAGGATGCAGTCGCTCACACTTGATGTGCTGGGAACATCGGAATTGCTGGTAAACTAAGAAAGTTTATGTAATTCACAAGCACTCTGATTCCAGCTCAATAGATACACCAACTGTAGAGTATTAGGATCTTGATCAAGTCCCTTCTGTCAGTAGAAATCTGTTCTGCTGGCCGATCTCAGATCTGCTGGCAGAACACTGGTAGAAGACTGGAAGGGCGCGTGGAGATGAGCCGGGCAAGGGAGCAGTTATGTTGATCTGGATCTGAACCTAGGAATGTAGGTGCAGCGCAGGCCCACCGTTAGACTAGGGCAACGTGAGTCCTAATTAATATTGAGCATTAGAGATGGGCACGACTCAAAAAAATGGTGTTTCGTTTGTCGTTTGTCGTTTAGGGGGTTCGTTTCGGTTCGTTTTCGTTTTTCATTGGGTTTTTGCAAATTTTTCATTTTCATTACGTAACAAACCGAAAAAATGAAAACGAAAATGAAAAATTTCTGTTTCGTTAGCATTCTTTACAGTTCAATGTATTTGCCGCAACGAAAACATGGCAAAAATTTTCGTTTTGTTTTGAAAAAGTTTTTGTTTTTGTTACGTAATGAAATGAAAAAGAAAAAGAAAACGAAAAATTGCTCGTTTCGTGCCCATCTCTATTGAGCATCCTTGGGCGAGAAGGAGTTTGAGTATAGAACAGCTTCAGCTGCTCCGTTGTTGACTCTTGGCCATTTAAGGTTGCATTACTAATATGTGATCAGAGTATCTTTTCTCATTGGTGTAATTACTGAGACATCATTTTACCTCCAGCACATTATATATAATATTATGGAGCTCATATATCATGTCAAGGAAACTCTCCTGTTCATGATGAATGTATTACACACCCTTGAGCTAAATCTAACATTAGTCCCACTAGAATCAAGGAGGCTAAAGTTTCTTTACTTGCCAATTCCCTTAATTTCACTGAATCTTCCATAAAGAGGACCAAGATGGCATTTAGCCCATCCTGCCTGTAGAGGGACGCCGTGATACTGGGGTGCAGTTGAATAAAACTTGTTACATTGACATTCCCTTTGGTATCTTGAAGGACACTACCGATGCAACACCCATTCAGTTTTATATTAGATTTTTCAGCCTGAGTTCCTGGTGTCTTAAAAAATGAGTAATTGCTGGATTTATTTCCTCGACTTGATTGATATTTATCTCAATAGCTTGGTAAGAATATTGGGAATGCGGGATTCAATGAAATCATGGAGTTTTGTCTGCCTGGAGATGAACAAGTCAAGCCCAATCCAAGCAGTGATATGTAAGTATGAAATATGGAAAATATGGAGAGCCGGCCGTGTGTAGTGTAAATGTGGGAAACGTTACCTCTCTGAACCCTGCTGTGGGGATCCCCCCTCCCCCCCCGGCTACCACCATGTCAGCCCAGCCCAGGAAAAAAAAGCCATTAAAGCAAGCAGAACATTTTTGTGTCAAAGGAATTTTCGTGGTTTGTCCCTGAACATCGTACAGTCCTTTTGAAGCGAACGTTGGCAGTAATCCAGCAGGATAGATTATGCTGCACCACGCTGATGGGTGACTTATTTTATTTTATTTTATAAAGTCATCCTGCCAGTGGTGAGTTTTGGAAATTAAAGACTCCCTCACTCCTCCAGCGCCTCCTGCACAATGGAAGGAATGGAAAGGAGCATTGGGACCTTTGAGGGAGGGGTCTGAAAAATGTTAATTTCCCACCCCACCCCAATGGGCTGATGACATCATCAGGCACATGGGGTTTAAGCAACGCAGCTGGATTCCAGCCATTGCTTCTTTCTTGGCAGCTTGCGATTGAATTTCGCTGGCACAAATTATGGGAGGCGGGGAGGGCCCCAAATTTGCTTGGGATGCTCTGTGTGGTCCGTGCATTATTGCTCAGCCCTAGAAGAGGCTCAGGGTGTGGAGCAGTGAGTTGAATGTTTCTTGGTCCTTCTGATATTGTCTTCCTTCAAAGCCACACTAACCCATGGTCAGTCCCCTAGGCTTTGTGCAGAGAGCAACGTGCTTTCAACCACTGGAAACTGAGGGTGTCTCACTCAGAGAAAGAAAAAAGGAAGGGGGAATGGGGAGGGGAGGAAAGCTGGCCCCTTAGTCCCCGCGGGGGGGGGGGTCCCAGGCTTCAGCCTTGTCAGCCTTATGAATAGTACGGCCTTGTCCTCATTATGGACTTAAAAGATAGACAAATTACTTTCTCCTCTTCTTCCATTTATGGCATTAGTCTTCCATTTAGGACAGTGGTTCTTCACCTGTGGGCCCCCAGATGTTTATTTTATTTATTTATTTATTTATTATAGAGCTTCTATACTGCCCGTTTTCCCGAAGGAATTCCGGGCGGTTTGCAACAATAGGTCAACAACGACCAATTAGAATAAACAGAGTGACAACATATTAAAACAGCAATTTAACCCTGGCAAACTAAGAGAATAAGACTAACTAATTGATTCGATGGCAGGAAAAAGAAAAAAAATAAGCAAAAACAAATTTTAAGCAGGGTCACCAAATGCCTCACAGAAGAGCAGCGTTTTCAGCTGTGCTGGAAGGGGCTTCTGGGAGTTGCAGTCCAGGAGCATCTGGGGACCCACAGGTGTAGAACCACTGATTTAAGATATATCTGCCATTGTAGAGATTACACTGACATTACATCTGAAATTCTGAGATCTCTCAGGAGTTCCCCACAATCTTTTATCACTAATAGACTCACTGATTAACTGTTCCTCATTAAAGCATACAAGAGAATAGGCTCTCAGAACTGGACAGGACCGAATATGAAGAAAACATTTAAGAAAGATTTAGAATGTGATTCCTCTTTATGAGCTAAAAGCTTAGAGCATTTCTGTCATTTTCTCTTGTGTTGAAGGCAGTAATTCTGATTTAAAGCATACAGTGTTTCCCTAAGAACTTTTATTTAGGAAGTTACATGTAAGCACTTACATTCCTGGAAGATCCTGTGCTTTCGTGGGTTGGCGTTTAGGCCCAAATAAATTAAAGTCGTATAAAGTAAATGTAGATAGAAAATCTTGGTTAGTGACAAAATTAAGCTTAAATTGGAATTTTTATGAAGCAGATTGGAACGGTCATCCTTTACATCATTTTTTAAAGCTTCCTTATTAGAATCATAGAATCCTAGAGTTGGAAGAGACCTCAAGGGCCATCTAGTCCAACCCCCTGCCATGCAGGAACCCCCATCGCGGGACTCCCGACAGGTGGCCATCCAACCTCTGCTTAAAAACCTCCAAAGAAGGAGACTCCACCACCCTCGCTGGCAGCATATTATTCCACTGCCGAACAGCTCTAACTGTCATGAAGTTCTTCCCAATGTTCAAATGGAATCTCTTTTCCTGTAGTTTGAAACCATTGCCCCAAGTCCTAGTCTCTGAAGCCATGGAAAACAAACCTGTCCCCTCTTCAATGTCACTTCCTTTGAAATATTTAAACATACCTATCATATCCCCTCTCAGTCTTCTTTTTGAAAGGCTAAACATTCCCAGTTCGCTAAGCCGTTCCTCATAAGACATTTCCTCCAGACCCTCCTCTGCACCCACTCAAGGTTGTCAACATCCTTTTTAAATTGAGGCGCACAGAACTGGACACAGTACTCCAGGTGGGGTCTGACCAGAGCAGAATAGAGTGGTACTATCACTTCCCTTGAAATTGAAGGGGGAAAAACCCAGGCACAATCCAGTACATGGAGCAGTTATTGTGGTGGTGGTGGTAATTGTCATTTTAATTATTTTTTTGAAAATAGGCAGCAACAACAGCGGGTCAATTGGAAGCCCAGAACCCGAATGCCTATCCTTGCTGTCTGTCTCCTTTCATGACATATTTCTAAACTCAAATTTGCTTATGCACTTAAGAGGAAATAGTATGAAAAGGTGCCATGGTTAGTTGATGTAAGAATTTCACTATAAATCCAGATTCCTATAATATTTCAGTCTCGTAGCAATTAGCACATGTGTTTCATTTGCATTAAAACAATGTAATGAACAGATTGAACAATCAAGATACACAAGGAATCTTTATGACCGTAGCAAAGAGAAAGGCTTACAGTTTTCCAGCAGCCTTTTTTTAAAAAAAGTCTTTTACACAAAGGGAGACGAAAACATGAAGAACTGGCTTTTGAGTGGAACGGACTTGATCTGATTATCCTCTGATCTGTAACAGAACTTGTGTTAAATCATACATGACAGCAAATGTAAACAATTGACTTCAAGGTAAATAATGAAAGAGTATCTTAATTTCATGCAGAGGTTTCTCTTCAATAGTTGAGGGAACTGATCAGTTCAGTGACCTGGAGTTAGTTTTAATTTAATTTGCAAACTATTTAAAACAAAATCCTATTCATGTTGGTGCAACATAAAGTTACATCAGTGTAAATGTGCTGGGCATTACTTGCAACGACCAGAAACTGCTCTGGGCAATTGGTCGCCCATCCTGGCACCATTAGTTCCTCGGTGTGTGCTCCAAGGGGTTTTGGGAATTGCACTTTTTCCTTGGTGGCACAGCAACTACAATCAGCACAACCCCGAGTTGTGCCTGCATAGTTGTACGACGGGATTCTGGCCAATGACTGGTATTTATATGCCTAGTTCCAACAATCAGTTTATTGTTTGGACTATGTAGTGCAATCTTTGTGGACAATAAATTATGGTTACAAAAGTTCAGAGGAAGACAGCGATTGTAAGTGAATGAAGTTTCCACAAGCTATTTTTTATTTGTAAAATTCTACTAAGTGTAATACTGTAGTAAATTCTGTGATATGTCTATGTGAAGTCATGTCAGCAGTTCGTAAAGCAAGCCGTGTTTCATTTCAGGAATGCAAGGAAAGATTATATTAATGCCAAATATATTGAAAAAAAATATGCAAGGAAAAAATGCACGGACAATGTAGCTAAACTGCAAAGCCTATGTGAAGCGGTCAGGACAAGAGACATTTTTGGATTGGTTCAAGTATATGCTGATGGTGTGGACCTTACTGAGAAGATCCCACTAGCAAATGGGCATGTAAGTGTATACGTTTCTGTTAATCCCTCTATGAACTCTCAAGATGCTACATTCCTGCAAGCAGGATCATAGTTTGATATGCTTTAAAGACGGTTACTTCACGTCCTTCCTCGTGCCAAGGTGAACTTGCTTCTGAGTTGAAATCGGTTTTAGTCACGTGACCTAATGCCGGTTCTGCCCCTGTTTCTCTGTACTCACGGGCATGCTAATTGAAACCGGCAGTACTGTAACCGCATGTCCTCGGTGCGCGTTGTGCAGGTATTTTTCCATTGGTTTTCCATGTAGTCCTCAGCGGTATGCTTTCCGGTTTTTCGGTTATTCGAATTAATCGGTAGCTCTCCATCATTGATTCACAGCGTTTGGAATTTTTATTTCCTTGGAATTCATTGCATTGCATTGCTCGTAGACAAAGCCCCCTCGGCTGCTTTTTCCTCCTTCTGACACTAGATGGCTTCTCGTGCCATGGTTTTCGCGTCCGCCTTCTGGGTCCTCCAAGACATCGAAACGCCTCACAGATTCCCCCCCCCCGCTGATAACCGCTTCCGGTACTAGCTGCAGAGAGTTCGCCGAGTTTGCATTAAATATTCTCTCATGCGGGTTAAGATGAACCGCACGTCCCCTGGGGGGCGGAACGAGAAGCGGATTGAAAAGATTCCCGAGATCCAGGACGGGAATCTCTCACCCCGCTTGGAGCGCAGTTCAGGGGGCGTGGTCGGGGCGAACTCACATCGACCCAACAAGGACGTGAGGTTCCGTTCCTTTGTACCGGTCACCAGCGGGGCCGCAAACAGCAGCGAGAGGGACGTGAAGTATCAGCCAGAGAGGAACCACTGTCTCTGGTGGTGGCAGCAAAGTACCATACTCCAGCAAAGAAAGACCTTGTATTCTCAAAGGCTGTTGTGAGTCTTACTCACTCTGTACCCCAGAGTGCAGAGAGAACTCCTAGTTCCCTGAGCTCCTTGCCCTCTGAAGATGCCAGCCACAGAGTCTGGCGAAACATCAGGAAGAAAATCTTCCAGAACACGGCCAAACAGCCTGAAAAAATCACAACAACTATATGAGAAAGACCTTGCACCAAAGTAAGATGTCTACAGCCACAGGTTTTTTTTTCAAACTGTGTCACTCAACCTACATAATATAAAACATGAATGTGCAGGAATATTTTACTTTGGAGATGTATATAAACATTTTAAAGGATTAGTATTGCCTTTAAATGATGTAAGATGCCCTTTCACAATCGTTCTTAGCTGTGAATATTGTCTTTAATGTCTCTTGGGAATTGTTGTCTCCAGTTGTTTCACTGTGTAGGAAATTGTATGCATTGTATCATTGTAGGAACAAGACGAAACCGCCCTTCATCTGGCTGTCAGGTCGGTGGATCGGACCTCACTTCACATCGTTGATTTCTTGGTGCAGAACAGGTGAGTCGTCCTAGAATGATTACCACGTTTTCTGTGAACTTCTCTTTCCGTATTCAAATTAAGGAAGGCAAAAACCTCCAGATGACAAAAACATAATGGCCTAAGCAGCTCACGTCTCATTTCAGCCATGCGAGGGAAGCTTATATCAATGCCAAGTATATGGAAAGGCTGTGGTGAGCTTGGCTCAGCGTGAACTAATTTGTTTTCCTTTCTCCTTCCATATAGCGGCAACCTAGACAAGCAGACATGTAAAGGTAGCACCGCTTTGCATTACTGCTGCTTAACGGATAATGTGGAATGCCTCAAACTCCTTCTGAGGGGGAAAGCTTCCATTGAAATAGGTAAATAAACAGTACAGTATCTTCCTTCTCTTTTATCTCCACTTTTGTGATATCATCGTAAAAAGGGTGCATTTATTTTGCATTTTATATCGACCTCTTTAGAAAACAAGGCATTAGGTGAAGATGATTGGGATGATATAGAGCAGGCCTGCACAACAGGTAGACCGCAGGCTATGGGTATTTATTTATTTTTATTTATTTATTTATTATTGCATTTGTATCCCACCCATCTTCCCGGGGGAACTCTGGGCAGCTTACAGAGTGGCGACAAAGCGCAATATTCAGAATACAATATAACAAGCCACAGCTAAACAGGGTAAAGCAATAAAACAATTTTAAAAACACAGAACACATAAGCGCCCTAGCATCGCCAACTAAGGGGAGGCGAGTTACTTAGGAACAAATGTTGATGGCGGCATAGAGGAGGGGAAAAGAGTTAAAAAATAATTAATGCTCGCCAAAGGCCTCGCGAAAGAGAAGCATTTTTAAGGCTTTGCGAAAGGCCAGCAGGGACTCTGCAGCGTGCACATCACTCACAAAGTAGCCCGCAAAGGCTTCAAAAGTAGCCCACCGGCCATCAATAAAAAAAGTGAGGGGATAAGTTCTCCATCCCTCCCTCCCCCAACCCAAGGACCACTACTGCCCCAGCAAAGTTCTGGGTCTGCCAGCCCACGAAGCCAAGCACGGCAGTCCAAGGGCCATGGCACACTGAAATCTGTTCCCTCCAGAACAGATTAATTGGTGTTTAATGCATTCCTATGGGAAACTACTGCTCTACTTAACAAAAGTTTTTACTTATGAGCATGTGCTTGGAACAGATAAAATTCATAAGTAGAGGTTTTAGTGTAGTAGCCCTTGGGCACTTTGGGCTGGAAAAAGTAGACTTCGGCCTGTTCAAAGTTGAACAGCGCTGATATAGAGCAGCGATGGCGAACCTTTTAGAGACGGAGTGCCCGAACTGCAATTCAAAGCCCACTATTTTTTCCCCCGCAAAGTGCCAATACAGTCATTTAACCTGAATCCAGGTGGCTGTGAAGGGGCAATGTCGGGTGCCCACAGAAAGGGCTCCTTCGAGTGCCACCTTGGGCACCCGTATCAGAGGTTCACCAACACTGATATAGAATATGAGCTTGTTTAATGCAGTATTCAAAACCTTGTTGAACTGTGTTTTGGGTTTTTCCCGATACCTGGGAGGCATCCTTATGTAGCCAACCCTAAGTTAACCCAGTGATAAATTGAACAAAGTCTTGTATTACCAAGTACTTAATCTGAGTACCCTGCTCAGCTGAGCCGGGAAACCTCGTTTGACCATATGGACAGATGGGCTGAATTTATTATGTTTAAATCTCTTGAATGTATTAAACCCATGCTTGCTTTTCTGTTGCTGAGATCAGTGAGTTCCTTTAAATGCACATCTTTATCTCATAATGCCCACATGTGTTCACATGTTTGCTTCAGATGTGAAAGCCCCTGTAAAAGCCCTCTTCCTATGTGGATGCCATTCTTGGTAACACTGATTAAATTTTCAAACAAGAATATAACATATTCCTTCCATTTGCTTGATAGCCAATGAAGCTGGAGAGACACCATTGGATATAGCTAAACGCTTAAAACATACACGCTGCGAAGAGCTGGTAAGATGAATTTCCCCCCAGTGTTTTCATTAGTGTAGAAATCTGGTTATTTAATAGCGTGCCATGTGGGCGTCTGTGGTACTCTGTTCTGAATTGCGGGAAACATGCAATAAATATTTATTCAGTTTACCTCCTTAGGGAACTGTTTTGTTTGTATTTTGTATTCCGATGCAGTTGTGTGAAGATACCATACACTTGCCTTGCCTCCGTTCAAGGTCGTGCACACATGTTTATTAAATACCATTATTTTTGTAGGAATAAAACAACAACAACAACAACACTGAATCAAGATGTGCCACATTTGGTTTCCTTTGCTGCTCTCCATGTTGGGTTGATTCTGGGCTTTGTCGCGATTAAAGAAACCTAATTTGCACCCAACTCAATATTTATTATTCTATTTGGAAGCTTCAAGATGGCAGAAGCGTGTTGCTCAGTCATTCTTAAAGCTGGAGTCTCAACCTTGTTAGGGATTCCGTATGTCTTACCCTGACCCGGCCATTAACGGCACTGAGCGGGTTGCATGAGGCAGCAGATGCACAAGGGCAGCCAATGCTCCCCCACCCCCGGAATCTGTCTTCTGTTTTTGAGGGAGACTCTTTAGGGCTCCCAGGCCTTGCAGAGAGCGGTGTCCAAACGCTGCTCTTGGGGAGGTGGTGGTGTCTTGACAGCTTCCCTGTGTGCTGTCAACAAAGAAGGAAGAGGTCGGCAGTGAACCAGAATGATGTACTTCAGGCCTGTCCAAAGTCCGGCCCGGGGGCCAAATCCAGCCCGTCAGGCCATTCTGAGTGGCCCGCGGCTGGCTGGCCCACCCCTCCCTCCCCCTCCTTCACCCACACATTCCCCTGCGGTGGCCACGGCTCCTTGTGCTTCCCTTGTTCCCCACCTTCCTTCCTTCATCTCTTGGTTTCCACCTTCCTCCCTCCCTCCCTTGGTCCCCGCCTTCCTTCCTGCTGGTGGGGTTGCAAGGGGTCAGTGGGTGTGGCTTATGGGTCAGTGGGTGGGGCTTGCAGTGGGGTGGCAGGGTCAGGGAGCAACCGGCCCCTGACACATTCTCAGCCACCAAATCTGGCCCTCCTTGCAAAAAGTTTGGACACCCCTGATGTACTTGATTTGGACCCAGCTTGCTTAATTAATTAATTAAATCAGTTGCACCATGATTTTTTTTCTGAGCATCCTCCCACCTGCTTAGTCTCCAAGAAGACCCCCTTTAGAATTAGGTCTTGGGGGGGGGAATAAAGAGCAGTCTCTAACTCAAACACGTCACTACACATCTTCCAGCCTCTCCCCAAGTCAGGCATTACTGAGGCCTTTATATGTCCACAGCAAAGGATTTAAGAGGCATCTACGAGCACATTCTCTTGAACATGCTGATGGCTCTTCTGGGAGCTGGGAGCTTTGTTGTTCAGACTTTTGCCCCAAAAATGCAAAGGAAAGGTCTGGTTGACATTTTATGAGGGGGAGGGATTGTTTGGGGGCTGGATTTTCAGACATCTCAGTGTCTTCAGCACAATTGTAGGCCTACCTGTGTTTAGGCTAAAATGCCTGAATAGAGCATAAGAATTGAAGGGTTTGAACTAGGGATGAACACAAAACGGGAAAACTGTTTCGTTTTGTTTTGTTTCGTCCCCATGTTTCGTTTAGTAAGTAACAATTTTTTTCCCAAAAATATTTGGTTACTTACAAAATAAAACAAAACAAATCCCCTATGAGGTAAATTCCCTGCCTGGCTTTTGGGGCACCAAAGTAGCAGGGGTACCTTCAGAAAGCGATTTTAGAGAACCCCATGAAATTTGGAAACATTTGGGGGTAAGGTGGCTGAGTAATGAAGCTCCAAAGGGGCTGCCCCTAGGAAAAAAAACCTTCCTATTGGAATCATACGGGAAACAGTGGCAGCGCTGTTGGTGGCCCGATCAGCTTCCAATTCCAATTATAAGGTTTTTTCCTAGGGGCAACCAAATTTCGGGGGCTTTCAGGAAAGAGCTTGAGGAAGCTCCCCTGCCATCTCCTCTAGATCAAATCATTTTGCTCTAGAGCAGGCCTGCCCAAAGTCCAGCCCGGGGGCCAAATCCGGCCCGTCAGGCCATTCTGAGTGGCCCGCGGCTGGCTGGCCCACCCCTCCCTCCGCCTCCTTCACCCCATGTTTTTTTTAAAGAAAGTGGGTGGGGCTTACAGTGGGGTGACAGGGTTGGGGAGCAACCGGCCCCTGACACATTCTCAGCCACCAAATCTGGCCCTCCTTACAAAAAGTTTGGGCACCCCTGCTCTAGATTGTAAAGATGGGAAAGAGGAAAAATAGTGTTTCGTTTGTTTCTAACAAAACTCTGCTTCCCATTTTCTTTCATTTCGTCTCGTTAGCTAACAAAACGACGAAACAGTGTGTCATTTTTCGTATGGTGCCCGTCCTTAGTTTGAATCAGATCCATGGGCTCTTTCCCTAATTAAGTCCATGTGACTCTATGAGAGTTGTTGTGGGATTTATTTATTTATTTATTTATTTACCACCCGATTTTCCCACAGGAACTCAACCCAAGAGAAGTCAAATAAGAAGAAAAACACAACATAAGACATTGGATTGGCTTTTAAAAATATTGTTATTTATTCATTTTGCTGCATGGACAAGAACTTGTGGCCAAAATTGCTATGGAGCCTTTGAAAAGAATTTCAGTTTCATGTATAATTTTTTTACAAAGCAACCTAATATACAGTCTCATTCCAAATCTGGTTGCAGGAAGTGAATTCAGACTCTTGACAACTGCATTTCTTGATGATTTATTTGCTTCTTAGCTCACCCAAGCCTTGGCGGGAAGGCTGAATTCTCATGTCCATGTAGAATACGAATGGCGATTACTTCATGAAGACTTGGATGAGAGCGATGACGATGTAGATGAAAAATTGCAGGTAAGTCTGTGGCTTTAAATACTGTATGGAATGGCATTTATTTTATTTTTTTACTTTTCAGGATAAAAGCTATCTTAAAACAAGACGTTATGCAATGTCACAATGGAATAAAGAAAAATAAATGCTATTTCCCCTTTTTGTGTTGGATCATCTCTTGCTCCCCCTACTCTCATGTCAGCTTATAGCACAGGAGAAAGTGATTGGCATCGACTATCATGTGCATAATTAAATTTTTACGTGCCTGTGTATTTTTTCTGCATACCATGCCTATTGTTTGTTAAAGTGAATGTTTACAGGTATCCCTGGGGCGACCATGGGTTTATTTTTGCAAGGAAAGGGCAGCAAAATATTATCCTGGCCCTACTGGGGTAGGAAGTACTACAGCACAGTGAAAGAGCAGCACAGGGTTTGGATCAGGAACAACGAAACCATTGTTGCCGTTAGGCAGCTAGCACCATTTCTCTTAAACAGGAGTGGTGAAAAGGTGAAGGCCAGTTGGATGCAACCTGCCAGTCATGGGGTTAAAGAGCCCTATTCCAGAGCCCCGACCGTCCTCCGTTATATTTTATTTATTTATTTTATTTATTTGACTTTTATACCGCCCATCTAGACCAAGGGCTACTCTGGGCGGTTTACAACATGTAACAACAAACAAAGGAATACATTTTAAAAAACCAAAATACAAGGTACAAAATAAAATAAAATATACATAAATCAACAACAAAAACTAAAATGAAGCTAAAAATGGCAAGAGATTTGATAAAATGGTTTTAAAATAGTGCCTTACTAAGTGTTTAAAGAATCAGGGAATGCCATTCTATAGAACCAGGTCTTCAATAGCTTTTTAAAAATTTGAAGTGAGGGTGCCATATCACTCACATGGGAAAGGATCCATGTGGGTTGCTGGCAATTCCGCATACATGTTGTTGCTTGATGGAAAAGGAAAGAGGCAGTTGACTAGTTGAAGTCCTTCGTAGTGTTGCCGTTGTTGAGAAAGACACAAGATCTGCCTTTCCTTGGAACCTGGCAAAAGAGCCAAGAGGGTCATCAGTTGAAGACCAAGTCTGTTCAGCATCTGTCCAGTTAGTCTTTGATTCATTGGATGTAGTGCATTCTCACATGTGTCCTCCCATGTATTCTACATGGAAGCAGCACATGAAGGAATAAATTCTATGCTGATTGCTGGTAACAGGCACCCTAACTGTTTATGTGTATGATGTTACAAAACTAGCATTACAAAATAGGAAAAGGGTATTTTTATTATCAATGTGTTCCTTGTAAAATGTTGGCTGTATCCTCAGCTTGACATTTAGTATAGAATAGGTAAAAAGGTAAAGGTTCCCCCCCCCCCACACGCACAAGCTTGCTAGTTGTGTCCGACTCTAGGGGCGGTGCTCATCTCTGTTTTCAAGCCGAAAGAGCCAGTGTTGTGCAAATTCGTGGCCACGTGGCCGGCACGGCTGCAAAGAAACATTGTTTTGCCTTCCCGCTTTTTACGGCGGTACCTGTTTATCTACTTGCATTTTACCTGCTTTCAAACTGCTAGGTTGGCAGGAGCTGGGGTTAACATCAGGAGCTCACTCCACTGCGTGGCACCCGGGATTTGAACCACTGAGCTGCCAACTTTGTAGCTAACAATTTTTAGTGCTCTAGCCCACTGAGCCCCCACACCCCTTAATATACCATAGTGCAATATTAAATGAAACTCACTCACAGGTGTGATTCTGATGGAAGGCAGAATGGTTTATTTATTATGTGATTTATAAAGTTATTGCTTAGGACCAACTGGACCTTTGAGGCCACTGAGTCTAAGGCGGAAACACAAATCAAAGGTGTTTATCTAAAATTCTCTTGAATGCTCCCCCCGTGTTGTAACTGGTTGTTAGTGATGTAACTAAGGATTAAATACCATTTCACTCCTCACTCACTATTAGTAGACTTTCAGACTACAAAGACTTTTGAAAACAAGGCTTAAGGCTGCTAATGACATGACTAATTAATGATGTCATTGCATCCATGTTTACCTCATGGCGCAGTGGTTAAATGCCTGTACTTCAGGTAAAACTGTGCTCACGACCTGGGGTTCAATCCCAGGTAGCAGACTCAAGGTTCACTCAGCCTTCCATCCTTCTGAGGTCGGTAAAATGAGTACCCAGCTTGCTGGGAGGTGGCAATGTGTAGCCTGCATACCGTAATTAAAACTGTTAAACAGCCCAGAGACTACTTGTAGTGGTATGGGGCGGTATATAAACAGAACACTTTACCTTGTATCATGTTGGAGATAATTTCTTAAGTGGTATAAAACTGAGGCCAGTTTATCTAGTTTTTTTTTTTTAATCTGCAAAACAAGCATATTGATTTTAAGAAGCCCCAATACAGGAGTACCTCATAAGAGGAATGGCCCTTAATACAAAAACTCGTAAGACAAATGAAATTTTCGGGAATAGGAAAACCTCGCGAGACAAATTTTCCTATGGGATGCTTCACAATCACAAGACGAATTCAATGCATTCCTATGGGAACCACATTAAACTGCATTTTGTAGGACAAATATCTCATAAATCAAATTGACCTGTAGAATGAGTTAAATTCATCTTAAGAGGCACCGCTGTACAGCATTTCACTTTTGTGTTGTGAAAAAAGGAGACACAATTTTTTTCCACAATTTTTTTTCCAACAAAAACACTTAACAGGTATTCTTGTGAAAGTGACTGTACTGAGATCAAAAGAAGTCAAAGTCCTCAAAGCCAGGATGGGGAACATGTTGCCCTTCAAATACGGTTGGAATTCAGCTGTTCTCCACTGCCCAGCTGCCTAGGGATCAGGGATGATGAGCATGTAGTCTGTCTGTGTGGTTTTGATACCAGACGAGAGATGGGCATGAATTGCTTCATCACGCTTCATCCAAAGTTGTCTGCACAGCACCCCTGAGCAAAGTGATACATAGCGATTCATGCCCATCTCCCTGCACTGCCTTAATAGTTTTAAATGTACGTCCAGCAGAAGTATAAAGCAAGGCTCTTCCATTGCTTGAATTTCTAGAAAACAGTATTCTTACTAGAAGTGAAAGGTACCCGTATATACTCGAGTAGAAGTCGACACGAGTATAAGTCGAGGCCCCTAATTTAACCCCCAAAAACTGAGGAAACATATTGACTTGAATATAAGTCTAGGGTGGGAAATGCAGCAGGGCCTGGCAGCTCCTCCTTTGTGAGCTGGGGGAGCAGTGTGTGATGTTTAAAATGACTTTTAGCCACTGATGCAAGTGCTTGGGTCGGTGGCTAAAAGTCGTTTTAAACATCACACACTGCTCCCCTGTGATGCAGAGGGGGGTCATGAGAAGTGGCACGCAATGTTTAAGTTGAGGGCCCCTTTTTACAGCCCAAAATTAGGGCTGAAAAACTAGGCTTATATTTGAGTATATACAGTAATTTAATCCCATCACTACATATATACTATATATTTTAGTACACTTTTATTCATAAGTGTTCAAGGGAGTCTGACTCCTAAAATATATGTCCCCAAAACTGCTGTTTTGTGATAATAACTTGCTTACAGCTGCTGTTTGTGATGGTAGCCTGCTTTACAGCTGCTCTTTGTGACAGTAGCCTGGTTTGCGGCTGCTGAATTATTTATTTTTTCCTCTGCTAACCGTGGATAACTGAATCAGTGG
The DNA here is from genome assembly GCA_023846285.1 of Phrynocephalus versicolor. NCBI lineage: Eukaryota > Metazoa > Chordata > Lepidosauria > Squamata > Agamidae > Phrynocephalus > Phrynocephalus versicolor. The sequence goes on along the minus strand of JAHTLZ010000055.1, from coordinate 653,611 downwards.
ATAATGAATCAGTGGATACAGAGGTCCTACTGTACCAAACAGGCACCACACCTCTGGTGTCCTTTGGTGTGCATGAAATGTTTATCAAGAGATGAAATACTCCCAGGTGTGGTCATTGTCTCTCTCTCTCTCTCTCTCTCTCTCTCTCTCTCTCTCTC
>JAHTLZ010000055.1:642188-653443 GCA_023846285.1 Phrynocephalus versicolor | reverse complement strand
TCCTTCCTTCCTTCCTTCCTTCCTTCCTTCTTTCTTTCTTTCTTTAAAGCAACCCAGCCCCAGTCGAAGAGAAGACCGGCCTGTCAGCTTCTATCAGCTAGGATCAAGCCAACTGCAGCCTAACGTGGCGTCGTTGGCAAGAGATGCTGCCAGTATCGCCAAGGACAAGCAGCGAGGCTTCCTGCCCAGCTTGCTCCAGAACGAGACCTACGGCGCCATCCTCAGTAGCAGCCCTCCTCCGACCCAGCCGGCCGCACCTGTGACGAGTGCACCCCCTTTGCCCCCCAGGAATATCGGAAAAGGTACTGGCACCGCGTCGCCCTTTACGTGGTAATGGCAATGTGTCGTGTCATTTGGAAGATGTTATAGTTAGTGCTTCTGGATACCTGCTGGGATTTCATAGTGCTGCGGGGTGCCTCCTTCATCAAAAAAACCTAGGATAATTTTGTCCTTGCCATTCTGAAATATAATAGAAGATAAAACAGGAGAAACCGTGCTCTGAGTGGGAGTTAAATGTGATGTGGGACAGCTACAGAAAGTAATATTGGAGAATAGTTTTTTTTAAATTCAAGTTTAACACCAGAACAATTTTGTTGTAACACAGTGATAAGTAACATGAGAAACTGAATTTACACTGTTGAATAAATGAAAGGCTACCATGTATACTCAAGTTTAAGTCGACCCGAGTATAAGTCAAGGCCCCTAATTTTGCCTTTAAAAATGGGAAAATTGATTGACTCGAGTATAACCCGAGTCAGTATTTCCCTCCGCTGCATTCCCCAAGCCGGCTGGGGGAAGGTACGGGGTTTTTAAATGTCTTTCAGCAGATGTGATGGCGGCCATTCTCCTTCCCTTCCTCCTCCTTATCCTCTTCCTCCTCTTCTTCTTCCGATGTGGGGTGGGGGCAAGAGAAGTGGCAGTTTTTAGACCTTTCTCTCTCTCTCTCTCTTCCGAAGCAAGCACCAAGGGTGGATATCGGCATTTGCTTTGGGAGAGGGGAAAAAGGTTTTTAAAAAATCCTCTTCTCCCTCTACACGCCCGATGGGGGAGGCGAAGCGGGTTTTTTTTTAAACTTTTTTTTTCTCTCCGGAAGCATGCCAGCGCTTACTTCAGAAGAGAAAAAAAGTTTTTAAAAAACTACCACTTCTCCTTCACCCAAATTTAAGTCGAGGGCCTTTTTTCAGCCCAAAATAAGGGCTGAAAATCTCGACTTATATTCAACTGTTACCTCGGATTATGAATTTAATTCGTTCTCTGAGGTTAGTCATTATCCGAAACACATTGTTATCTGAAACGTGGTTTCCCATAGGAATGAATGGGAAACCGATTAATCCATTCCGGAGCCTAGGAAAAAGGCACAGACACCTGGTTTTTTGCTCAAAACTCTTTATAAAGTGCACTTTAAAGGTACAGATGCAATGCCACCCGGGATAACTCTTTTTTACTGATGCATGTTGGAAATTCATTATCCGAGGCAGCTCATAGGAAAATTTGTTATGCGAGGCAGCCCATAGAGAAAATTCGTTATCAGAGGCAGACTTATCCTAGAAAATGTGATTCACTATCCGAGGTAGCCCATAGGGAAAATTTGTTATCAGAGGCAGTCCTATACCCGGAAATTTGCAATCATCCGAAAAAATTGTTATCCGGGGCAGTCATTATCCGAGGTACCACTGTATATATGGTAAATTCATGTTAATTATTTATGACAGAAAAATAAGCACCATGGCATGAATTGTGGGGCGGGCGGGGGGAGAGATGGCCACTCGTTAGTCTGCAGCCACTTGTGTTCTCTGTTGCTTGGCTTTGTGTATAACGAGGATTACAAGCAGTAATGTGTTAGCTAGTAGCAATTTGCTGCTGTAATTTACAACAGCATCCATCCCATGTTTAGATAACAAGTAGGATTCTGGCCAAAAGGTATTTGTTCCTTAAGTCCATTAAGTCTGCAGCCTTTACACAGGGAGAGGGAGCAGAGGAGGGTCTGTTCGGATACTGGAGCTTCTAATGAGTGGTTCTCAACCGGTGGGTCCCCAGATGTTCCTGGACTACAACTCCCAGAAACCCCTTCCAGCACAGCGAGTGGTGGAGGCTTCTAGGAGTTGCAGTCTAGGAACATCTGGGGACCCACAGGTTGGGCACCACTGTTCTAATGGGTCCAAAGCTCTTGCTAGGCTACGCGGAAGTGTTGGCATTGTGTACTTTCAGCCCTTTGCTCACCCTTTTACATATGGTTTGTTTCCCACCAAAAAAAAAACCCCAAAGACTGTCAATTGCAAGAGAATTCACTTATATAATATAACCCTCAGAAGCACGTCTATGTGTCTTGTATATTGGGTGGAGGGGAGCAGAGAGACTGACTGCTGTGGATCGAGCAGATCCCGGTCTTGTCGTCTCCCCACCCCACCCACCCCCCGGGTCATATTCTCATCCCAGCGGCCTTTCACCTCCTTTGAGGTCTGAGTTCTAAGACGAGGCAGGAGAGACCGACCTGGGAACCTCCAGTTCGGGGGAAGGGGGGGTCAGATAGATGGGGAGAATAGTATTGGCTCTCCCCTTCTCAGGTGGGAGCGTCATTGCAGATGCTGGAAGGGAGAGATCTACTCTGGCTGTGAGCAGTAAACCCTTGCCAAACTGATGTGCCTGGGCTAAACCGGGTGGCATTCCATGATCATAGAATTGTAGAATAATGGGAGTTGGACAGAAGGACTCCCTGTGCCCCTTGTCTGTGGGGTGATGTGAGTGCCACTGCCCAGTATGTGGCCCTGTCCTGCCATGCTGTGAGCCTCTGGAACCATGAAGGGAGCATATTAATCCTAGCCCCTTCCCCATGGTGGCTTGAACCAAGCGATGCAACCGCCTGGAAAGTGACGAGCTGCTCTGTCGAAGTGGCTTCTCCGCAGTAGCCAGAACCCTGACTTGGGGCCAGATCAGCTGTGCTGTAGAGGCTACCTGGATAGAAGAGCCTCCTTCAGTTGTCGGGATTTGCCTTCTATGCTTCATCAGCCTAGCTCTGAATAGCCTCAGACAATCACTATGGGTCTATACGTCACAGTAATAACACTCTCTTATTGGGTAATAGGCTGACGAATAAGAGCTGAGAACAGATCTCTTTAAAGATGGCCACGGAAAAAGCGTAGGAGTCTGCATGCCAAAGAATATGAGATAATCGTATTCCAGCGCGCAGGTTCAGGAAATACAAGCTGTATAATCATTGGATGGGTCTCTGCTGACGTATATGTGGTTTGTGAGAGCTAATAAAAGAGCCGAGCTCAGGAGGAGGAGAGAGTTAAGTTTCTGACTTGCCTCTCTGCCTGTTCTCATTTGATGCTAGGCACCAAAAAGATCCCTGTGTGTTTGAGGCCTCTCTTCATTCCTTCGCCGTTAATTCTCTCAGCTGGTCTGGGAGATTAGCCATATCTAAGGATATCCCACGAAGGAATTCCCACATTCAGTGCAGACCGTGGCATTGGCATTCTGAGGAGGAACAAGAGATGGGTCAAGATGAGCGGCCTTCCCTCGTCGCTCATAGGCTCTGCAGGCTTGAAGCAACCCTGAATAGGGAACCTTTGGTCCTTCCCGTCTTCGTTTTCCGGTGTTGTGTCATGAAAGCAGTCATCCCAAGGAGCTGTGGGGCAGGGGGGGCACTGTAATCCCTGCCTGGGAGATGGCTGTCTCAGCCGTGGGGGGCAGGGCGGAGAAAATGGGGACACTTCAGCCTCCTTCTGTATAACCTAAGCGCCACCTGTATGTTTCCGTGGCAATGCGAAGGGTGGTCTAGGAGGGCATAGGACTCGCCATTATGGGTTCATCGGCTACCATCAGTGATAGTTTGTGTTGACAGTATTTGCAAATAGCGAACGAGCAAATAATATGAATACAGGATTTTTCTGCCTACCGAGGGGTAAGTGTAGAGTGCCACGTCCTCAGAACAGAATTCCCTGTGACAAATGGGAGCCGTAGTTTAAAACTGGATTGCCAGTCAGAGAGGCATGCCTTGCTTAATTTTTTTCAGTTCTCCTTTGGTCTGCACCACTGAGTAGCACTGGCCAACGGTTGATCAAGGCCTGACACAGCAAACATGCAGGTTTGCAAAAAGTCTGTTTTTAAGTTATGTTGTTACAAGTGCAGAGGCAGAAATCCATTCTAGACCTTTGTTCGGTACAAGAGGCTAAAAATCTGAAGCCTTTGAAAAAGCAAGCATCCAGATGTGAAACAAGAACTTATTCTTATCATCATTCTCCCTATTGATTCATGTCACTTGGGGTCTTCTGACTAAACACTTCCTCTGTGTGAATTTCATGGCTGCTCTTGCCTTTTCATTAACTAACAAGCTTTTCTGGCTACCTTGCTATTACTAATGGCTTTTGAAGAAATGCATTTCTGTTTGGTTCATCAGCTGAGTCCTTTTTAGTCATGTTGTGGGGGAGGGGGGCGGAATCCAGACTCATGGATTGGTGCCTGTTTTACCTCCCACTCAGTTGTTAAATCTTAAACGTACAACGATTGTAATGTCTCTAATACGGAAAGACGAGAGATGGGCAGAACTTGAGTCGAGCTACTTGGCCCAAATTCATACACACACCAGTACATGTGCTGCATGTACGACACAGACAAAGCAGAACAACTCAAGTCATGCCCATCTCTAGGAAGGACTAAAACAGCTGGTTCCACTGTTTGTTCTAACTACAGTAGAGCCATTGAAATCAGTGGGACTTACCTGGGAAGTGACTAATTCCCTGTAGTGAGTCAATTTTAACATCATCTTTCTTTTCCACATCCTGTAAGCTGCTCCTATTCTTCACCTGCCTACCTGGCAAACCAGAACTCTTACTGGCCTACAATGGGTGAAGGAGAAGGGCCATGGAAGGGATATAGAGATATGACAGGCATGTCCAAACTTCGGCCCTCCTGATGTTTTGGACCACAACTCCCAGAATTCCAAGCCTGTGTTTCCAGTGGCAAAGGACTGTGGGAGCTGTGGTCCAAAACATCTGGAGGGCCAAAGTTTGGACATGCGTGAGGTATGAAGTGGTCCCCGCTGTATCAAGAGATAGAGAGGTCTTAGCCAAAGGAGTTGAGTAAGAAGAAGAAGCTGCATTCCCTATGTCAGCTCATTAGCGTGTGTATCAGTAGTCATGGGATGGTATTATTGCTTTTACCACAAATACAGTGGCGCCTCTACTTACGAGTGGCTCTACGTACGGGAAAGTCAACTTATGAGCGGGAAACCTTCCCCCTTTTAAACTGCCGCCTTACGAATTTTAGGTGCAATTTGCTCTACTTATGAGGGCCCGCAGCGCTGCGGGTGGAGTGGGGGAGGCAGGCTCGTGCCGCTCACTGGCTCGTTTCCCCCCCCCCCCGAGCTCTTCCTCAGCCTTGCCCTCGGTGCTCAGATCAGCGCTGGCCAGCAGGGCAGCAGGCGGGGTGGGGGAGGCTAGCTCCCAACCCCCAGCTCTCCCCCAGCCCAGCCTCGCTTGCGGTGGTGAGCGCCCAAGTATCAAAGGGCTAGAAAAAGCTCTCCTGGCTCTAGCCCTTTGAAATCCGCACCCCACACCTTCCCATAGGAATGCATTGAAATCCATTCCCTCCGGAACATACTGATTTTCAATGCATTCCTATGTGGGAAAACGGTGCTCCACTTTTTTTTTACTTACAAGCATGCACTCGGAACAGATTAAATTCGTACGTAGAGGTACCACCTAGAAGTTGAGTCATCTGATTGATTTTCATCAGACTGATGAAGCTGTTTCGATGAACAGTGAAACATTTCTGTCTCTCAAGTAAAAGAAGTCCAGTTGCCATGACTCAACTTCCAGATAAACTCACCTGGATGACTGAGAATCTTCATGGACGTAGAGGTACCACTGTAGTTGGGTTTAAAATGGTATGCCAATAACAAAAAAAAAGGGTTCTAAAGTGCTTGATTATTCCTCTGTTGGCAATGGTTCTCCACAGAACAACATTGTTTTGAGGCACTGTCAAAGGTTTGTTGAGTGTGTGTGTGTGTGTGTGTGTGATTTCGGATTGTTTTGAAAGATTTGTGGCCAGTGTTTGACCTATCTCACCTCAATCACATGTGCTTTTATCCCTTGCTGTCTCCGTGCTGAAGCATTGATATCCATGGGGGACAGCCCGGGGCCTTTAGGGTGGCCCAGTCCTTATGCAAAGACTGGGCTTTTTCACACGACCCCTAAGATCCGCTGGCCACTTAAATTCGGACCAGAGATCTTAGGGGTTTGTTGCTCTTCCTGCGTCCCCACCCCTCCGCACTTCCTTGCTCCTGTCTGCGTGAGGGGAGGGAGGAAGAAAGAGAGGAAAAAATGCAGGCTCACCTCGGAAGCTTCCCAGATCCCCGTCGTGTCGATTCCTTCTTTTCTGTTTGCTTTTTTTCCCTCCCACCCCTTCTCTTAAAGGGGCGGGAGGCAAAAAAAACACAAACAGAAGCCAGGAGAGTCCCGCACTGACCAGATTAAATCTGGACCTGGGGATTTTCACCCTCCTCCAGCAGGTACAAGAAAAGTGCGCTGGGATGCGCTTAGGTGGGCGGGGTCGCACTTAATTTCCTGCAAACTCCAGAGCTGGTGGGGAAACACTTGTAAGCTCTGTAGCTGGGAGGCATTTGCTGCGGAGTTTAGGAGTCGTGTACAAAGGCTCACTGAAGTATATGTGCCTGTGGATTGCAGTTCACTTAAGGAAAAGTCCTGTTTTATCCTCATTCAGAAGATGGCAGAAATTCTTATAATAATGCAGTGTTTTCCTGTTTTGTTTTGTTTTTCCTTTCTTTTTCCTTTCTTTTTAGTTCAGTCTTCATTTCTTGGCAGTGCTGTTCAGACAACTTCTTCTTCGAACACACTGTGGAAGACAAATTCTTTAGGAACGGAAAGCATAAGCAGGCAGAGGTCTTCATCAGATCCACCAACTGTCCATCCCCCTGTTCCACCATTGCGTGTAACATCTACAAGTATGTTCGCACTTTTCCGCTGCTTCTTTTTTTCCTTTCTTTTTAAAATTTTTTCTTTCATTTCATTTCATTTCTTTCTCTCTTTCTTTTTTCCTTACATCTAATCATGGTTGGCCTCAACTTTCCATGCTCCTTTTTCTCTGGTGGATGTAGTTTTAAACCTGCTGCTTTGCCATCCTGTTACTTGACTAAAATTGTTTCCTTCAGCACAGTGCTGGAGAACAGATACCTCATGGCTAGTTTAGCAAGGAAACCTGAGAAAGCAATATTCAATAGCATCAATTCTATTTTTAATGATGGCTGACAATTCTGGCATAGACTGTTGACGATTATGGAACTAATATAGTTGCACATTGATATTTCATGAGAAAAACAACTAAAAATATGACAATAAAATTACTAGATGGTATTTAAACCACACCTCAAAAAGATCAGTTTGCCTACTAGACATAGAATTAACACAATACACTTCTTCTATAGGAAGCCGTTCTCAGCTTATTCAGCTTTTAATGTAAAGTATGAATATCTGCTAGGTAATTGTGTTAATCTGATGAAGTAAAATTAGCAAATAGATATGCACAAAAGCAAACCACCTAAGTGGGTAAATTCTTATTGCATATCATAGTACAGTGATGGTGAAGCTTTTAGAGAAGGAGTGCCCAAACTGCAATTCAGAACCCACTTTTTTTTTTTTTTGCAAAGTGCCAGTACAGCAATTTAACCTGAATACAGTTGGCTGTGAGGGGGCGATGTCGGGTGCCCACAGAAAGGGCTCCAAGTGCCAACTTTGGCACCCGTGCCATAGGTTTACCAACACTGTCATAGTATGTTGCAATTAAAGTAGGCCCATTAAATCAGCAGGGATTTCGTAAGTCACCACCTCTGCTTCAGTGGTCCTGCACTAGATGTGATTTACTAGGCTGAGCAACAGGCTTCAGACTTTGTGGCCTAAGTTCAAAGACTCACAAAATTCTTTGCTCTCTTTAGTGCAAACAATACAGTCATAGACTTTTAATATAACAATAAACTGTGGTTTATCATCACAGGAGTGATATTTGGGTTCAGGCAGTCCTCTCTCATCCTCTGGTTCAGCAGCGAAAGAATTGTGAGATGTGACACTATATTTCAATGGTGGTGAACCTTCGGCACTCCAGATGTTTTGGACCACAACTCCCACAGCCCTGTGTCTTTGGCAATACAGGCTTGGAATTCTGGGAGTTGTGGTTCAAAACATCTGGCGTTCTGAAGGTTCACCACCACTGATATATTTGAATCTGGGCACAAACCATGGCAATCTTAACTATAGTTTCATGAAATAAGCCAGTTTCACAAGCCAAGATTTAAAGTTTGTTTATTTCACTAAAGCGGAGTTAAGACATATTGTCCGGTTTATATTGCCCTTGATTAAGAAAAAGAAGAAGAAAATTGTGATCACCTAGTTGGAGAGGAGAAAGGGCGTATAAAGCAAAGGTTTGCCTAGGCTTGTTCTTATAATAATAAGCCGTTGTTTATCCATACATTAAGATAAAGCCATTGTTTTAGTTTTGGTATTAAACAGGTAATGTTCACTAATACCAATGTTAAACATCCTTTTTGGGGCCTTCTCCATGGCTGTGCTACACTAAAATGTCTAAAATAATATTTCAAGGGAGAGGGGTGAGTTAATTAATTGTTTTTTTTCCCCCATGGCAAAATCATCTTGCATTTTGCTCAAGTTTATTTTGCAGTAGTGATGCTTTATAGGCTTATGCAGAAACCTGCCTGAGTCAGCCCATTGCGACTGTTGATGTCTGAAGTGAGATTTGGAAGTGATGATTAGCAAAAACTGTTCAAAAACTGGATTCTACGAATCTGTCCTGGGAATCTAGCCAGCTTCTACATCATTCTCCCTGTCATCCGAAGAAGGCGAGCCAGAAATAGGATTTTTTAGGCCGCCTATTGCTCAGTTACTTCTTTGAAGATGACATAAATAACTATATTGACTGTTTACCAAAGCATTTATAAAAAATTGAAAACCCATTAATATTTTCTCCCTTGGCTTAGGATAACAAGTAGGGTTTTTTTTGTTCTAAATCGAGGTCAGGGTGACACGGTTCTTGGCACACAGGGGGCTTCTCCTGTTGTGTTTTAAGGCTGAACAGTTATTTTAGGATTGCAATCTGAAGGCCAATGACAGCACACGGCCTCCCTTAAAGCTACACCAGTCTAGGTCTGTCGAATGCCCGGAGAGAAGATTCCCCTATGGGGCTCCTATAGACGATTGGGAGTAGACATAAATGGGATAAGGAATACTGAAATCTTAGGGCTTCAAGTGCGCGTTGAGGCATTTTTGTGAATAAGATACATTTCTGTATACAGTACTTGCAGCCACTCCTAATCGACAGCAAGAGGAAATAGTGGAAAGGGGGGGGGGAAGGAAGTACCTGGGAATGAATATTTTAAAGGATTAGGCAGATCAATGGCCTGTTGTGTTGAAGCAATGGTCTAGTTCAGATATAGCCATGGCATGCAGAACTGAGTCTTGGGCATGCACGCACACGTAGGCGCAAATGAGTTTGTACCCAATTAGGCCATTCTCTTTTTTGTAGCACATGGAAGCCGTCATTGGAGTGTAGACGTGCATAATAATACTGATTTAAAGCTGCCCTCAAGCCAGTTCTGCCTTATGGCAGTCCTTTCAAGGGTTTTCTGGGTTATCATTCCTGAATGCTGGGGACACTATAGAGCTGTGCATCTTGTCTAAGGTCTGGAAGTTGAGTCATGGCTACTGGCCTTCTTTTACTTGAGAGAGAGAAATGTTTCACTGTTCATCGAAACAGCTTCATCAGTCTGATGAACATCAGTCAGATGACTCAACTTCTAGGTGGTACCTCTATGTACGAATTTAATCTGTTCCGAGTGCATGCTTGTAAGTAAAAAAATTCGTAAGTGGAGTCTGATGAAGCTGTTTGGATGAACAGCGAAACGTTTCTATCTCTCAAAAAGAAGTCCAGTAGCCATGACTCATCTTCCAGATACACTCACCTGGATGACTGAGAATCTTCACAGACATACCTGCAAAAATGTTCATACTGAGTTTGGTGGGACTGACTCCCATAAAAAGAGGTCCAGGATTGCATCACCACTCACGCTATGCACAGAGTGATGAGCCTTAGGTTTTATGATACAGGAAAGATTAAATATATTTCATGAATTGTTCCACTTTCCTTTTTTTTTTCATTTTGGAAGCAAAGATACGCAGGGTCGTAATATTATTTGGTGGATTCATTTCAAGCATTCCGGTTCTCATGATCAGTGTGCTGTTCCATGTGATTTTTTTTTTATAGATCTGCTCTCTTCCGCACCAGCTCCCGTTGCAAAGACCGGCAGTGTGCTTGAGGCTTTGAGCCAGCAGTCAAAACAGCCAGCGGGACTGCAGTCCAAGCCGACCCCACCGCCTCTTCCTCCTCAGCCTCCAAGTAGAATTTCTCAGAAGAAGCCTGCTCCAGGGTAATTAAGTGGCACTTCCTTCCTTAAGTTTGCCCATCCCGGTGAAGAAAAACGTTTAAATGGTGACCTGAGGGTGGGGTTCATATCGCAGTGGGCTCTTATGTTTTCTATTAAGTATAAGAAGGGATTGTATAAGAATGGGTTTGTCTCGTGCGTTGTTTAGCTCAGTTTTCCCTAGCTGGAACCTGGAGTAGAAATAAGGCTTTATTAGGAGCATTAACTTGCAGTCTAAAATTTCCTGTGATGCTTAATGACACCTAACAAAACCTCATTTGCCTCTGTTTCCATTATGGTTCATATATGGGTGCTGTTTTTGTTTGTTTGTTTGTTTGTTTGTTTGTTTGTTTGTTTGTTGGCAACAGTCAATTAGCCAAAATGTTAGAGCGAAACAAGTCACATCTTAAACTGCTGAATTGCCCTCTCCCAGGGAATAGAGAGCATGTGTTTGCACAGTTGAATTAGGACCTCTCAACAATGAAGATACAACTAATGTATATTATGGGATCCTGACGGTGCAAGAATGTAAGAAGTGCATCGTAGAGTGCCTGTTGTTGACTGTTTTTATTATAAAGCTGGCCATCAGCCCAGTCCCTGGTCCTGTTACTGAAGCAACGACAGCAAGCCAAAATGTAGTAAAAATGAATTAAAGAAAATTGAGAGAGATAACTTAGCTTACAAAATAATACGGTACCATGCACAATTAAAAAAAAAACCTGATTGTATATCTTAGTGGTGGTTGCTGAGAAGGAAGGAAGGACTGACTGACTGACTGACTGACTGACTGACTGACTGACTGACTGAC
>JAHTLZ010000055.1:632132-642178 GCA_023846285.1 Phrynocephalus versicolor | reverse complement strand
GACTGACTGACTGACTGACTGACTGACTGACTGACTGACTGACTGACTCTTGGCTTAGCACCCAGAAGGCCAGAAAGGTGAAGCCAGATGAGCTTCTCAAGGAAGGATGTTCTGCACTTAAAAATGTCCTCACCTTCCTAAATCACTTATCCTTGTTCTTTCTCTGCAGCATCTGCTACTTGATGCTTTATTCCCTCTGATCATATTATGCTATAATGGCTAGTCAATAATTCCTTAGAGTTGGTCCAACCTTTTTAAAAATCTTCTTTGATCAGACATTTGTGCTGAGTCATCATTGTAAAATGGAGATGGTGGGAGTGGGTTGGGGTGGCAGGAACTTGTTTTCTGTGGCCAATCAAGCACCCCACCAAGTAACATAACGGTCAAGAGAACTGTGTGTCTGATGTATATAATGTGGATGCAGTGGAACATGAATTGAGTCTTTGGAAGTGGACAGGGATTTTCCCATGTTTCTCACAAATCTCCATAACTGACTTCTAAAGACCACCAGGCAGAAATTGGGCAGCATTTCACTGAGAGGGACGACCAATAAATATCATTGTGTCTCTGCATGTGTGTAGCTCCATAAACTGAACTACTGTATGTGTGCATGTGTGTGTGTGTGTTGTGTCACTACAGTTGTGACCGACTCTTCGTGACTCCATGTGCATGGAGTTTTCTTGGCAGGAATACTGGAGTGGTTTGCCAGTTCCTACTCCAGGCGCCTACAGCACCTGGTATTCCCTGGTGGTCTCCCATTCAAGTACTAACCAGTGGGGCGTGGTGGCTCAGTGAACTAAGGCTTCCGAAAACTGTCACCTGCAAAGTTGGTAGCTCGGCGGTTCGAATCCCGGGTGCCACGCAGCGGAGCGAGCTCCCACTGATAACCCGAGCTCCTGCCAAACTAGCAATTCGAAAGCATGTCAATGCAAGTAGATAAATAGGTACCGCTATAAAAAGCGGGAAGGTAAAACTGTGTTTCCTTGCAGCCATGCTGGCCACGTGGCCATGGACTTGCACAACACTCGCTCTTCGGCTTGAATATGGAGATGTGCACCGCCCCTAGAGTCGGACACGACTAGCACACATGTGCGGGGGGAAACCCTTTACCTTTACCTTTTTACTCCAGGCGCCTACAGCACGTGGTATCCCCTGGTGGTCTCCCATCCAGGTACTAACCAGGGCCGACCCTGCTTAGCTTCGGAAAACAGGCGAGATCAGATGGGCTCAGGGCATCTAGGCATGTACATACATGCAGGCAAATATGTGGTCTGTTGTTGATAGGCGGCATTGGGCTTAAGAAGCAATGGCACCTCTGGTTGAACATACTTCAGCTCCAATTGACAACATCATTGTTTTCTGGAGTTGAACTTTAACCCCCCTCCCCCCCCCCAAAAAAAAGAAAGAAATTGGATGTTGCAAACTACAGACATAATCGATGGGTACTCATTTCTGCTTCTTTCCTGAACAGGACTGATAAGCCGTCCAGCTTAGTCAACAAGAGCAAGGGGCCTGGATCCTTACAGCTATCTTCTGGTAACCTTTTTTAAAAACATGTACCTGTGATTTTGAAAATGGGACTTTTGTGGGGTGGCTATAAATCTCACAATCAGCTAGCCATTGGTTCAAAAACTGCTTGGTTAAGTTGTCCTAACTTGATTTCCTTTTAAGATCAACGTGGGACGCTCTGGCATGGCAATTTTAGTGTAATGATTTTAGTGTAAGGTTTTTATTGTTGTTTTAATTATTTATTGATATTTGATGTTTTAACTGTTTTAATTCTTTATTGTAAGCCTCCCAGAGACCTTTGGGTAGTGGGCGGCATATAAGTTGTAAAAATAAATAAAGAATAAATAAATAAAACCATGTAAAATGGTGGCAGGCTTGCCATGTTGGTCTTTATGCAAGCAGTCTTTGCAAAGCAAATGTCTATGAAAAGAGCTGTGCTATTTCTCTATCAGAGGAAATCCTTGACAGCAATGACCATTTAATTGACCCCTAGTACTTTGGAGCCCTCAAACAAACGAGCTAGGTGGCTAACTAAGAATTGGCACAGGGACCCTCCTAACTCCCCAGTCTTGTTTATGAGAATAAAACCCCTATTCTTCTCAGTTCTACTGGAGTTCTTGATTGGTATGTGTTGAACCATAGTCTGAGGGCTTGATCCAAGCAAAGATAGCAGCAATGAGAAGTAATTGGAAGGTTTGAGAGAGAGAGAGAGCGCGCAACAAAAGTGACTCTCAGAGCAAAGACATGCTGTTGAACGTGGCCAGAAAAATGAAAGAGTATCTGCTGTTTTAAAAATGTTTCCTTGCATTCTTCCCCCCCGCCCCCCTTATCACGTAAAAGCAGGAGACTCTTTATCAGCATGTGAGACTGCGGGACCCCCGATCGCCTCTGGTACCAACATGGCCATGCCAGTCCAGCCTCCTGCTCCAATGCCAAGGAAGTCCCAGATAGTAAGTAGAGCCTGGATCAGTCTTTTGCGGTTTGTATCGGGTGGTTTTGCTTTGTGAGAACAAAGAATCCTATTTGAATTTTACTTGAGAGTAAGCCAGATTGCAGTAGAAAAATCACAACTAACGAACCGAGCGCTGGTCTCGTGCTCTTTATTAATCAGCCACAGTTTGCCACCATGACTCAAGCAATGTCACAGAACGCTTGGGCTAGATGGCCAAAGAAGAGCAGACAGGATCAAGCTAAAAAGGGTTGCTTAAAGTAAGTTAAAGCCAGGGAGAGATGCACGGTGGTCTAGTACTTACACCCCCATTCAAGGATCGGTGGTTTTGGAGCACGAAACCACACTGTACCACCAGCAGCCACGCTTAACACGATCAGGATTCTCATTTCTCAACTGAGAAATCTCCGGTCAAGAATTGGGAACCTTTCCCTTTAATCCTCTCCGCCCCTACACCGGCCCGGGGGGGGGAGAGAAACTTCCCATTTGTTTTTAGTAGCTGCAAGCTGCTGTAGCAAATCAGTGATGCTTTGACAGTGCTTTAAAAAAAATGCCATTAGCAAGAATTAAAAACAAATCTCAAATGTTGTCCCTGCCGTCCAAATGAAGTTTTCGCATAAGCAGCTTGTACAAAGGGACTGGCAGCCACCCGCTTGGTTTTGATTTGGCGTTATATTGCTCACGCTGGAATCAAGCCAATTTGGAGCAATCCTACCCACATCCGAAAAACAGTAGCCCCTGACAAGGGACATGGACATCTACGGGTAGGGATGCTCAGGGGGACAGGTTGGGTTGGTTCTAGCAAGGACATCACCTGACTGCCAGCAAAGGAAACGAACCAGCCCGTCCTTCAGCAGACCAGAAGGAAAGCTAAATGACCGTAGAGTCACCCTTCTACTCCACAGTTAAATTGAAATAAGAAGCTGGTCATTATATAGGTCTGATTACTTGACATTTGGAGTCTGGGGGCCAGAGAGTCCATTGGCGGTCCCGCTCAACACACACACACACACACACACACTTCGTTGTTATCCTTTGAATAAGATGATCCTAAGCCGAGATTGGAGTATGAAAAAAAATGAGCATCTGGAATTAAAACAAAAAACAAGTATCACTCATTTTGAAATAGCTTCACTGAAATCACATGTTATTCCGGGAATGCACCCAAGAAAGTTGTTTGTGTGTTGTAGCTAGAAAACCGTAGCCGGTATTTATTGGACAAGCTGTGAAAAATGTTGCCCACGCAGCAACCGCTCTTCCCTGCGGAGTCAGTTGTGCCCTGGAGGCGTTGGAGTAATCCTGATTAATTTGATCCATATCCTGTGATAACGGCAGCAAATGTCGGCACAATGAGGGATGGGGGGACTTGAACAGCCAGCCAGCCAGCTAAATGGCTTTTCCTGAAAAGATCTGCACAGTGGTGGCTTCACTTGTGACAAATTCATGGAATCTTATGCCAAAGAGAGTCTGCTAGTCTTTAATACATCATCTGTTCCCCCCCCCCTGTGCATTTCAGTCAAAGGCAAAACCCAAGAGAGTAAAAGCGATATATAACTGCGTAGCAGATAATCCAGATGAGCTGACCTTCTCTGAGGGTAATGTCATCATAGTTGATGGTGAGGAAGATCAGGAGTGGTGGGTAAGTATTTTTCAGCTGAAATCCTGGGAAGGCAGTAATGCAAGTGGTGGGAGGTGTTTTTTTCCCTTCTGAAAAGTGCCCTCGTTTCAAAATTATCCAGGAAAGGAGATGTGAGCGAGGGCAGGGAAGTCTGCTCAGCTGGAAGGTGCCCCTTCAAGAGGGACACTGGCTTGGTGGGTCCTGAGCTATTTTTTGTGCAGCCTAGAGTTGGGAAATCATTCATGAAGGAGAGAGGTTTAAGCTTCTCTCTGTGATAAAAAGAGAGACGGTTTTGCCAGCCCAGCTGCCTGCCTGAGGCCTGCAAAGTTGAGTGCCCTGGCCTTGGTCCACCAACTAGTATTCAAGTCAAAGGGTGGCCAATAAAATAAGGATATAGTCTCTGCTTTGCCAGATAGGTTGGCAACATCATTTGCCTTTCAGCACAGCTCAGCAGTTCTGCTCAACTGTGTTCAGGGTGAGGACGGGCCATTTCCCACTCCAGATTTTTGGCCCTCCTTGCTTTTGAGGAAACGGCTGAGCAGTTACAAAGGGGAAGGCGGGGAGCGCATTGAATGAATGTTGGCAGGGGGCTAGGCAAAAATCCAAGGCACTGCACTGGTTCTGCATGGGGAGAGGAGGAAGCCTCACATTTTTTTAGCTCACTACAGCTTGGCCTCCATCTACAGTTGAGCTACTTTAATTTTTATTCTGTACAGTGGATCCGTGTATAACAAACAGTTTGTATAACATAAAATTTGTACAACATAAAAATTCCGGAGATAGGGGAAATTTGCTTAACAGACTCGCCTATGGGATGAATCTTTACAACATAAAAATGAGATCACACTGTTTTCAATGCATTCCTATGGGAAATTTGTATAAAGGAAATTTTGCTTAACAGAATTTCATTTGGAACGAATTAATTCCTTTATACAAGGTACCACTGTATACTTTTTCTCTTCCATGATCATAGAATCATAGCTTTGGAAGAGACCTCAAGGGCCATCTAGTCCAACCCCCTGCCATGCAGGAACCCCATCACAATATTTCCGACAGATGGCCATCCGGCCTCTGCTTAAAAACCTCCAAGGAAGGAGACTCCACCACCCTTTGTGGTAGCATATTATTCCACTGCTGAATAGCTCTTAACTGTCATGAAGCTCTTCCTAATGTTCAAATGGAATATCTTTTCCTGTAGTTTGAAACCATTGCCCCGAGTCCTAGTTTCTGAAGCTATGCAAAACAAACCTGTTCCCTCTTCAATGTGACGTCTTTTCAAGTATTTAAATATAGCTATCATATCACCCCTCAGCCTTCTTTTTGAAAGGCTAAACATTCCCAGTTCGCTAAGCCGTTCCTCATAAGACATTTCCTCCAGACCTTCAACCATCATGGTCGCCCTCTGCACCCGCAAATCTTCACTTCTGTCAAGAAAACACACACACAATAATTATGCCTATTGTTAAGCTTTGCTTTAGATCAGGCCTATCCAAACTTCGGCCCTCCTGATATTTTGGACCACAATTTCCAGAATTCTAAGGTTAGATGGCCAATGGCAAAGGATTGTGGGACTTGCGGTCCAAATTTAATTTAATCTTTTTTTTCTTTTTCCCGCCATCTGCTATTTTATCAGTTGCTTTGGTTTAATTGTTTTGTTTTTTTAATTATTTTATTTTGCTGTTTGATTCTGTTTGTATTTTCTTGTTGCAAACCGCCCAGAGTTCCTTTGGAAAGATGCGCAGTATATAAGCTTAATAAATAAATAAATAAATGGTAGAAAGAATTGGGAATACATTGGAGTTGTATTAATATTCTATATACTGGAGGTGTTAACATTTCATAGCTGAGGATCCATTTCTTTTTCCTGCCGTGTTATGGGGCTACAACGTATACACTGGAGTTCAGTTTTCTCTTGCATGTTGGTTCATACAGACAAGCCCCCACGTTGGCTACTGGTGTGTTTGTTTGTTTTCCAGATTGGACACATTGAGGGAGAGCCTGATCGGAAAGGAGCGTTCCCTGTATCGTTTGTGCACTTTATTGTCGATTGAAGAGGTAGAGGAATGATCCGTTCCAAGGTTCCACTCGGGCTCCCTGCCTATAATCAGAGGCTTTGCAAAGCTGTTTCATGAAGTGATACACAGTCATTGATGCATTATTAAAAATGTCATGATAGAGCTTCAGATTTTTCAGTTAGACCATGGAAAGGTTGGCTTTGTAAACAGCAGATCTGCTCACATGTGTTCGTGGCGAATTGAAAAACTCCGAAATGCAAGCCTCTGGCTCAGAAAAAGATGGTATTCAGGCCAAGTATGTTGACAGCAAACCCCCCTTCTAAACATCCTGAGCGTACTAGCCACCATGAGTTTCCGCCTTCATTAAAGTAAGGACATTTCAGACCATGGGGCTCTTTGTTTCTAAAAGTAGGGAAACCAGTTTCGGCTAACAAATTAATGGCTCGACTGCACCTGCTGTTTTGCATTTCTGTACCCATTTAAGGGCTTGTAATGCATCTCTCTTCTTTCTTTGCACTCGGTGTCTTGAGAACCATCGCAGGGCAGTGTAGCTGCATCAAAAACTCAATTTTAAGAGTGACAATTTGTCCTTTCAGTACACTACACAATGAGAGGATAGAAAATGGTGCCATCGAGTTGAGATGTTGTGCACGGATTCCTTGTTATCCTTATCCACATCCATTGTTTTCGATGAGCTGTGCAATACACAAACATCCCACAAGAGCCCTAACAAATGACCCCAAGAGAAATTCCTACCACGATGTGAAAAAGAAATACTGTCATTTTTAAAAATGGAGAGATGCTTCTTCAGACAAGTACAGTTAGAAGTTATAAATGTATAACACTAGTTTGGGATGTGCTTATTTTCAAATGCCCAGCTAGAGATGATTGAGAGTGGTTGTGACTGTCTACTCAGACGGGACATTGATGCCCTCTCCACAGAAGGGAGCTTTCGTAGGATCCTCTGGCCGAAGCCGGTTACAAAAATTGCACTGATTCCGATGCATCGACATTAGTCGCCCTTAGGTGTAAGAAACACTTGCACTCTCGCAGAACCGAGTCTGAGAAGCCAAAACTGGTTGCACCAAAAGCACTATTAATGTGTTTGAAGCCTAACAATTTGGAAAACAAACAAGCTATATTTTCCATATGCTCTTCTGCCAGTTCAAATGGGGTTTGATAGCCTACTTTCTCTGTTGATTTAGGCTCTAAAACCCCAGAGAAGTCTCGTGGCGCAGTGGTTAAATGCCTGTACTGCAGGTAAAACTGTGCTCACGACCTGGGTTCAATCCCCGGTAGCAGGCTCAAGGTTCACTCAGCCTTCCATCCTTCCGAGGTCGGTAAAATGAGTACCCAGCTTGCTGGGGGGGCAATGTGTAGCCTGCACACTGTAATTAAAAAATTGTAAACCGCCCAGAGACCACTTGTAGTGGTATGGGGCGGATTATAAGCAGAAGCAGAACACTTTAAAATCCAATCTCCGTGCTTTATGAGTGCTAGGCAGGAACGCATCACAGTCCTTTCCCACCTCATTCTCTTTTTAAATACACACAGAGAGAGGGGGGGGGAGAGAGAGAGACATACCCTGTTGAGGAAAAAGCCGGAGAGCTCCCCCCCCCTCGCCCCCATGGCCCTATTGGTGGGCCTTTCCGGTTGCACACTCCTGCCCATTTCTGAAGGCTTACACTTTCCCCACTGCTACGGGTAGTGAATTGGACTGAATTATCCCAAGAATTGCCACTTTTTCCCAGCCTGGAGAGGCGATTACTAATGTTTTGGTGGTTGTGTCTTAAAAACACATATTTCCCCTTAGAGCAAATAAATAAGTGATGCCGCTCCCTTGCCTTAACCTTGAGCAGTCGTTGTAAGGTTGCCCCTATTAAACAGACGCATGCAAAACCTAGATGTGTTTCAAACACTGCCGTGACGGAGGAACACAGCGCAGCCCTCCAAAATTGGGACCACCATCCCCAGCATCCCTGACTGTTGGCTTTTTGGGGAGTTGTAGTATATCAGGAGGCTGATATACTTTGCCACCCTCCACACAGTATTCATGTCCATGCCTGCAATGGGCGTCTCTTTAAGACAGCCAGAATAAACCTAGTTCCTATGCCATCTGCAAAAATCGCACAACTAAGGCCTTAGGTTTTCCACCATTAACTAACATATATATAGGTAGAAAGTGGGCTTGCCGAATATCTAGTAAATGTTATTTTTTTCTGCTTTGCTGGTACCTCGTCAGCAGGTAGAACAAAATAACAGTTCTCCAACTTGGGATCTCCAGGGATAAAAACTCTTAGCAGGGAATAATCACTTTATCAGAGTATTTGAATACTGAGAACATATAATAGACAGCCATCAGATAGAAAATGAAATAAATAGTTGTATTTATTTGTCCAAAAGCTTGTTGGGGGAAAAAATCCCCGTTCTGCAAAAGAAATATTTTAATAATTTGATGTAGATAATTAGAGCTTTAAATCTTGGAACCTGTTCCACCTCGTATTTTGTAGATATGATGTCATACGTTTTCTATGCTAGTATGCATTTGACGTGTTTTATTCATTGGTCATATTTGAGGGAACAAAAATTCACACAAATACAATTGGCAAATAGGCTTAGCTGTGACTTAGCATTCATAACATTTTAATTTAGCTGCCATAGACTTTGGAAACAGAGGTTATGGTGGCTAGTGGATTTTCTTTTTAAAAGCACATTGTGGTGGGACAATGTAGTAGGATATTGATCCAAATACTCCTATATTAAGGTATACACAACTGCCTTGCAAGCAGTTCAGTACCTGTTTGCAGACTCACTCTCGTATCCTGTGTACTGTGGAACATGGTAGTTAACACTGTTAATAATTGTGAATAGCTTTCATAATTCCAAATGGATAATAGACTATTACAAAAACATAGCAATGTCCTTTTAATGTTTGTATATTGTGATATTGTATCAGGTTTTTATTTTGCCTATATGCTACCTAGAATGTTCACGGGTAGCATAGATTTAGAATATCAATGTCCAGGTCACATTGGCTTTGATCACAAGTTTTGTGACTATCGTATCTCTAGATTTATCAAGAGAACTTTGAATTTCTGACTCAGAAATTATGTATATATTGGCTAGCCACAGGTTGAGACAGAAGCAGGGAAAGCCCGGTTGGTATATTTATATTTGTCAGGGGGTGGCAGGAAAATGCCAAATTTCGCCCTTTTTACTTACTAAAATGGTACATTTGAGGGGGGGGGAAACTTGTCAAATGTTTGGCTGCAAATCAGTTGGCTTGCATTAGACACTCAGGCTAATACAAGCTGTTGCCAACTTGCCGTGTTTATGGGAGTAAACTGGAATGTCTTAAAAACAGTTTTGTTGCAAGCTTCAAAGCTCAAGTCTGCATATTCAAAGTTCCCACTAAAATATATATGTGTATTAGAAAAGTAGTTTGCCACACTACACATTTATTCAGATGCTGATGGATTCCGTTTGGCTTTTGACACTATTTTTTACATTCTTGATGCTGGTAAAATGCTAGACAATAAAATTGGCACATTATTTTGCACAGTTCACTTATGTACAGTATTTTTTTCAACACGGAATCTTTGAAATGGGATCACATGCGGAACAGCACTTGCAAATATCCTTGGCCTGTTGGTTTCATACACTGGCTCATTTAAAGAGCAAGTCACTAAGGATGCCTCATGGCTCAGGCGCACCCGAAGAAGATGCCGGAGCCTCATCTTTCTAAGAGAGCCTTCCAATCTTCTGCCAACACCTTAATCATGGCCACTGGAAGTTTCCAAGAATCTCTGTTCTCGCACTACGATGTGACGACCACAGGCTTGTAATGGACTCTTTTAGAAACCCATTGTTGTTTTTAAGGCACTGTTTGACAATCTAACTCATACTTGTCAGATACCCTGGTAAATAATTATTTTCAAGCTACAATTTCCAGGTC
>JAHTLZ010000055.1:590071-632122 GCA_023846285.1 Phrynocephalus versicolor | reverse complement strand
TATAGAGAGGCCCAGAAAACGGTCACTCGAAACTGGGGCTTCTCTGTGGCCGCCCAGTTGTTGTGGAACAAACTTCTGTGTGAGATCCGCCTTGCAGAGTCCCTGCCTGCCTTTAAGAGAGCTATTAAAACCTTAATCTTTACAGGTGTTTGGTGACTGTTAATAAAAACAATTTAGGTCCTCTGGGACCATTAGAATGAGATTATCTTGCTGGTGTTTTTATTGTTGTGTTTCTTTTTTGATCACTATTGTTATTTCGTATACATTGGTACCTCAAATTACGAATTTAATCCATTCTAAGTGCATGCTCTTAAGTCGGACTACTCTTAAGTTGGGGTACCTATCTAAAAATGGAGAAAATAAATTTAAAAAATTTAAAAATGGAAAAAAAAATATGTGTAGGTCGAGCAGACCATATCTAAACTTTGTAAGGCGGCAGCTAAAATACCAACAGTTTTCTGCTCTTAAGTCGAGCTGCTCTTAAGTCGGGGTACCACTGTATAGTGTTATATTTTTCCTTTGTACTGATGGAAACAGCTCCAAGTTTCTCTAGAAGACAGGTGGCATAGAAATGTATATAAAAATACATACATACATAGAATCACAGAGTTGGAAGAGACCTCAAGGGCCATCCAGTCCAACCTCCTGCCATGCAGGAACCCCCATCACAGGACTCCCAACAGATGGCCATCCAGCCTCTGCTTAAAAACCTCCAAAGAAGGAGACTCCACCACCCTCCTTTGTGGCAGCATATTCCACTGTGGAACAGCTCTAACTGTCATGAAATTCTTCATTCATTCATTCATTCATACATACATACATACAGACATACATACATACATACATACATACATACATACATACATACATACATACATACATACATACATACATACATACATACATACAAAAAGGTAACTAGCGAGATACATCTTCAGTAAACAAATTTATTCAAATGCAATGTAAAAGTAAAAGATAATCTATGATGCTTACTACTCAACACAGACATCGCTGTAGAAGGTCATAAAGCATAACTGATGTTACCGGCTGGGCCCTTAGCTCAATAGCACAAAACAAGGATTTTTCGTTAAATCTCAAATGATCCTTTAAAGAGCTCAAATAGTTCTCTTTTTTTAAAATCGCAATTCCCAATCTGCTCCGGAGGACTCCCTTGGGTTCCCGTTGCAGCAGGCACAGCAAGCGATGCTGCCTCTCAGTATGAAGTGCAGCTGCAGAACTTCAGGGCTTCTCGGATGTTAACACGGAGTCAAAGGCTGTCGACAAGACCTTACAAATAGCTTGTGCTTGTTCCTGCATTTTGGAAAGTAATGTTAGTTTTCATCCACATTTAATACCAGAACTAGGGGACATTACACTCAAATTGAGGGCTAGGAGAGTAAGAACAGACAAAAGAAATTATTTTTCACCCAGCGCGGTGAAAACATCCTGTGGAACTCCCTGCCACAGGATGTGGTGATGGCATCTAGCCTGGATGCCTTCAAAAGGGGATTGGACAGATTCCTGGAGGAAAAGTCCATCACAGGTTACAAGCTATGATGGAGATGTGTAGTCTCCAGGCTTAAAACCAGGGTACTTCAAGGGCCAGATGCAGGGGAGTGGCATCAGGAGACAGATATCTAGTCTCGTGCCCTCCCAAACGCACCTGGTGGGGCCACTGTGAGAGACAGGAAGCTGGACTAGATGGGCCCTTCTTGGCCTGATCCAGCAGGGCTCTTCTTATGTTCTTTTAGGATCATCTGATTAGTTCAGTGAGAGGACCAAAGGAGGCACCTTCAGAAGGGTCTGAAAGTGTGGCATTCTTGGAAACGAAGTGTGGCATTCTTGGAAACTGCCAGATGTTCAGATAACTGTATCTGGCCCACTACTTGATGCAGCAATCCCCCGCCACATCACAGCCCACATACCGTGGTCCCGCTTTATCGCAGGATCCACCACCGCTTCTGTCTCCACCACCCCCACTGCCACCCCACCAGTGCTTGCACCACCACCACCACCACTTTAGCTGCTGCCACCACCGCTGCCACTGCTGCACCTACCAACACCTCCGCTATCACCCTCCATAGCGGCTTTGGGGGTGTGTGTGTGTGTGTGTGTGTGTGTGTGTGTGACAGCACCAGCAATGAGGGAGTGAAGTCTGTGTATCGTAAATCAACACCTCCCCCAACTTGGAAAATTCTCCTTTTCTGAAACACGAGATTCCTAATGACAACCACCTTCACACTATTATGTCATTTTCACAGCTACTGTCCACAAAGAACATGGGTCTGGCGAATAAGATATTGGACACCCTAAAACTGGACAAATGCTTTTGTATACAATTTCTTGCAACTGCTCTTCTGAAGCTTGGCAGGCTCAGTTTTCTCAAAAGTACATTGTTTTTCCATGTATAAGACTATGTTTTGTTTAAATTTGTTAAGACTAAAATTGAGGGTTGTCTTCTACACAGGAAGCAGAGGAGAAAACTATGTGCTTGTGGAACTGTAATACAGTGTTGGAAAATTGGGGGGGGGGGGTCTTACGTAACAATTGACCTTGGAAATTATATCTTAATTCTACCAAGATATCACTGGCTCTCTAACCTCCAAATCTTTCCAAATTTCAGGGGTTTTGGGATTTTTTCATTCTAGAGGAAATGCAGAGAAGCTTCTCTCTGAAATGAATCGTTTCATTCTAGAGGGGGGAGGTGTTTCGTTTTGTTTGTAACGAAATGCTGCTTCCCCGTTTCGTTTGCTAACGAAATGATGAAACAGCGTGTCATTTTTTGTATGGTGCCCATCCCTATTTACTTCTAACAAAAAGTTATGGGTGTCTGGTGATCTATGATGACAGGCTATAGAAGACAGAAAACATTTGTTTTCCAGAACAGGAATGCATGCAGGCCAACTTGAATGAGGTTGATTCTGAATCACGGGAAGTTCACTTGGGCTGCTTTTCAACCTCGAGCCCAAACTAATCCCGCTGTCAGTGTTCACTCCTGGTTACGTTGGTTCTGCATCATTGAAATTTCAAGCTTGACCATATTCATCTGCATCACCGTCAGCGATCCACCTAGAAGTGTGACCTACACACCTGCGTGGGTGCAGGTTAATTTAAAAAAAAAAGTGTTGCTTCTGGGGTAGCAAACTTGTTTGGCAGCAAAGGATCATGTTTTGAACAGCTGTTCTTTCTTTGCGGAATAATTGCAACCGCCAACACAGGAGATTACTGTGTGCTGAAATGCAAACCCAGTCCACCTTGCTCACAATATACTGCAGAGATGGCTTGTTCCTTGACCAAACAGGTGTTTGGTGCTTCCAAGCCCCGCCTCCTCCAGTTAGGGGTCCAATCAGAGGCAGCACCTGGAGGCGGTGGGACAGAGAAGCCAGGCCACTGCCTGCAAGTGGGCCCCTGGCAGAGGAAGCAGGACTTTGAAGCGCTAAACACCTGTCCAGCCCACCTCTAATATACTGATTAACCCATTCACTAGCATGTGCAAACATGATCTCACAGGGGCTCCCCTTCCCGGCTGGGTTATGAGCACAACGAAAGGGTGAGCTTCGGTGTTTTAAACCGTAATATACTGCAGCTACAAAGTTATGGCAGTTGAGTAGTCGCTTCTGGTTGCACCAGATTTGATTTCCCACTTCCTTGCAGGTCAGATCTTGACTACACAAGTGCTACGATTCTCCGTTGCATGAAGTTCAAAAGTTTTGGACACATGATCACTCAACTCTTCCAAAGACCACAAAAGACTGAGATGAAGAAAATCACAATTTTTTAAAAAAGGCCAAGCTACCTTCAAAATCCCAGACTGTAACATCCCTGCTGTTCATTGTTGCCATTGCATCTCTGCTGCCAAAGGTTCGGAGCCTGGCAGGAAGAATTGCAGTCTACGTATAATTAACATGCTTGAGGCTAGTTAATTCACAAGGCTGCCACAAATCAAGTGCCAAGGAGGACACGGCACCATTCTATTCTTCTGTAATTTCCTGGAAGTTTTCCTGGTTTTATCTCTGGTCTAGCAATCCAGAAAGCAAGCGACGGGACTGACAAGCCAAGTGCGGAATTGGGTATTAATCAGTGTAGCGCACATTGAATTGTTTTCTGTCAGTCTGAGTGTCTGAAGGGTTATCTCAGAAAAATGCAAGGCATGAACCTTACCAAACTATTACACTGGTATATCCAAAGGTTGTATTCTTCACCGTCTGCATCTGTGGTCTTCAAAGCCAGCAGACTCTTCCCTGCCCCAAGGCCATCATCGTAGCACACCATGCGGACAATTAGGTAGAGAGCGTGCCTGTGCAAAACATCCTGAAAATTCCACAAAGAAGTTCACATTAAAATAAAAGATATTAGTTCAAATTAAGATAAACGATATTAGTTCTCTAGGCCTTACTCTTTTCCAGAAGGGTATATCTTAATACTTCTCATAACTTTGGGGGAGGCAATCATTTTGACCTGTGCCTTTTTTATAAAATCATTAGAACTGATTCTCATTAGAACATTGGAACATGTGCCATTTTTTAAGTGATAGGTGACCAGGAAAAAAATGTATGCCCATGTCAATAGCGTAGTCCATTTCAGAGCATGCAAACGAACCACAGCTCCCTAGAAGTGTCTGGATAACTTCATACTGCCCAACGTTTGTTTCATTGTCCTAAAAGGCAGATAAAACCCTGTGCGGGCGTCCTCAGTTTCCGTAATTTGCCTTAAGAACGAGGGAGGAGCTCATCCTTGTGGCCTTATAGAGACTTTGGCCCCTCCAACGTAAAGCCCTTATCAATCATGGCACTGCCGCTGCAGAATTCCAGAAAATCCCTAGCACAGGAGCCTCTACAGACAGAAGACAGTTTGCCTTGCTCTAACAAAGGCAATTCCTTTTGGCTAAGATTGCTAATCCACTTCCCTGAATTATTTTCCCATTTACGATGGGGACAGCAGTAGGCAGCCTTCAGCTGTCGATGCCTCCCCCTTATCTTTTATTTCACCCCCTAGCCCAGGGGTCTGCAACCTTTAAGACATAAAGAGCCACTTGGACCCATTTCCGACAGGGAAAAAAAACTGGGAGCCGCAAAACCATTGCGACATTTAAAACAAATATAACACTGCAAATATATTTTCCCCTCCCCTCGCTCCTGGCTTTTTGGGCGCTCACAAGCAACACACTCCCTCGCGTGCTCCTCGGTCATGCTGCGCCCTGGCGCCGGGCTCGGGTGGGGTGGGAAGAAGCGCCGGCGGCTGCGGCTCCTCCGGGCACCCCGAAGGGCTTCTGAGAAGGAAGCCAATGAAAGTTGCTTCTTCGGCACTTCGGGCGCCGGGAGAGCGAGCAAGCGGGCGAGCCCGAGCTGCCACCGCCTCCCCCCACCCCGCCACCCTGTCCCCGAGGGTTTCCATCGAGGCGCGCACCTGCCTCAAGTTCTCCTGCGCGTGCAACTGGGGCAGCTGCGTGTCCGCCAGCCTCGGGGAGGGCTGGGCTGGGGGTGGGTGGGCGCGCAGGAGGCACATTCTGTGTGTTGGAATGGAGCGGAAGGTAGCTGCTGGCGGGCTTTCGGAGAGAGCGAGAGCGAGAGCGAGCGAGACAAGCAGGCAGGTGCACAGGCGCTCCGCTCCGCTTGGCTCAGCTGCTTGAGCCAGGTGGCACGCCGTTGGCCTCCCCGGGCGGCCAGGGGCCCCTGAACAACTTGAGCCCGGGGCCCCCACCCTGCCGCTGAAACCGGCTGACTCCAGGAGGGAGCTGCTGGAAGTCTAATAAGAGAGACCCCTCCTTGGGCCAGGGGGTGGGCTCGAACTAGCTGTCACGCTGCGTCCCTGGACTGCCAAGTTGATCTCGCGCAGGAAAAAGAAAAGCCGACTTCCTCCGTTGCTTCTTGCCTCTCCGCCGCCGCTGCCGCTCCCCCCTCCCCGCTCCCGCCACCACCAACCCCTTGCTTGTTGGGCCAGAACTGACAGCACCGGGCAAGGAAGCAGGGCGGCGGCGGCGGTGGCGGTGGCGGCGGGGGTGGGGAGAGAGAAGACTAGCCGTGGCCCCCTCCCCACGCTGCCTTTCTTGAGGTTCCCATTCCGCCCTTGCTGCCTTCTGCCCGGATCCTGCAGCCATGGTCTGACTCTGCCCCCCCACGCACACACTCCATCTCTCCCTCCTCCTCCTCCTCCTCCTCTCGCCTCCACCCTCCATGGAGGAGGGAAGCGCAGCCCGAGTGCGTCGTGCCCACACCGCTTCCACATTTTTTTTGGGGGGGGGCAGTTTTTAAAAATCTTCCAAAAAATAGTACAGGAGGGAGAGGAGGGGAATTTCTAATCTCTCTCTTTCTCTTTCGCGGAGACACGCCGCGCGCGCGCCCGCTCCCCCGCGTTTTTGGAGCTTCATCCCGGCAAGTTAGTGCAAAGCCGTAGTTTTTTTTGGGGGGGGGCTGTAGTGAAGCAAAAGGAGAGAGAGAGAGAGAGAGAGAGAGAGAGAGAGAGAGATGCCAACTGCACATGTGTAATGCTTGGAAGGGGAAGGGGGGAAGGAAGGAGGGTTTTCTCTTCCTCCACGTTGAACCGTCCCGTCTAAACGCTGCCACCCCACCACACACACACACACACACACGTTGCTTCTTCCCCCTCCCACCAAACACCCAAGCAAGAAAGGAAGGGGAAGGGGGGAAGGAAGGAAGGAGGGTTTTCTCCTCCCGTCTTTTTTTCTCGGGGAGGGGGAGGCAACAATCCAGATCTGGGAGGTTTTCTTGAAGTTAAAAAAAGAAAGAAAAAAGGCTGCCATTCAGCGGGCACTTTCCACCATGCCTCCCCCCCTCTCTCTTGCTCTGAAGAAGAGGGAGCGCGCTGAGAGTGTGGCTGCTCTTGGCTTCTCGCTGCCTTGTGGGACGGGCTGTCATCGCGAGATTCGGCGCCTTTGTATTGAAATTTCTGAACCCTCCCGGAGCCGCTGCAAATGTTCCAAAGAGCCGCATGCGGCTCCGGAGCCGCGGGTTGCAGACCCCCGCCCTAGCCAGTCACCTGATGAAATCTGGAATGGAATACAGTGGTACCTTGTATAAAGGAACTCAATCGTTCCAAATGAAATTATGTTAAGCCAATTTCCCTTCATACAAATTTCCCAGAGGAATGCATTGAAAAGAGAGTCATCCCTAATTATTTTACGGATTCGCCCCATAGACGATTCTCTTAAGCAAATTTCTCCTATCTCCAGAATTTTTTAGGTTGTACAGATTTTATGTTATACAAACCGTTTGTTATACAAGGGTCCACTGTATTTGAAAAGCTAAAAACGGCCATAGCAGGGAATGTGGAGAGCATGGGCCATTTTTTAAAAGTGATCCATGCAGAGGGCAAGACTCAGAAAGGCTTCCCGAAGTGCCCATCTTTGTAGGTGCCTGATGTCGGTGCGCTGTACTTTAAGTTGAAAAATCTGGCAGCAGGAGCTGTGGCCAGCTCATGATTTAGGGTGTACAGAATAAGCAAATCCACTGGGGGGGGCAGTGGAGAAATCCTGCCATTCACAACAAACCCACACCGCCTTTCAAAACCACGGCTCACTTACATACTGGTCCAAAGTCGTAACTTTAATGCCGTACTTGGAAACTCCCATAACAAACTCTTCTTCCCCTGGAACGAAAGGGAGCTTTCCATCTTGCTTTGGAAAGAAACAGAGGAAATGTCACACGGAGCCAGCATTGCTAGTTACGTCACAGAACATGGACTCTTTCCACAGTTTAGCAAGGCAGCCTATTCCTTACAATGGCCTTTACTGACCCAAATCCAACAGTTGATCCCGCTTAGTAGAGACGGGCACGAAACGAACAATTTTTCATTTCCATTTTCGTTTTTTCGTTTTGTTACGCAACGAAACGGCAAACGAATTTTGTCTCCAAAATGAAACGAAGCGAACAGAAACGCCGGAAATTTTGTCATGCGTTTCATTTCCGTTACTGCAATATAGTGAACTGCTTTAAATGCTAAAAAAAGTCACAAAAATTGAAATAAATGGTAACGAAATGGTAACAAAACGAATGAAAATGAAAGCATTTTTTTGCAAAAATTCGCGAAAAGGAAATGAATCGAAACGGACCCCCCAAACGACAAACAAAACATCATTTTTTTGATTCGTGCCCATTTCTAACGATTAGACTAACTGAATCCATGAAACTATTCATTCAGTGGCTCCACTTGACTTTGGCCTAACCATCGCATTTTGCCAATTAAATATTAACCCTTAACGATCAAAGAACATGAACGGCTTGATGAAAACTTTGTGGCAACAGAATATCGATATGAACAAGCTGCCAAAATGTTTTTCTCAGAAGTATTTCATCTGAGTAAGGACCTGAAAACTCAATAGATTGTCCTTTATGTCAAGATTTCAACAACGCTGAATCGGTTTTGCTCATATGGAGCATGTAAGAAAGTGTCCACAGAAGGGAAGGCAATAAAACAATACGCCAATAATAGCTTGACTTCCGTGTTCATGTATTTTTTTGGGGGGGGGATTGATATTGCATACCTCATGGACATTCAAGAAAAAAGTGTACTTGAGGGCATAATCCACAAAAGGCCAAAGGTTCCCTATTAAGTGGCTGTCAAGATGGTTTTCCTCCCGCTGAATTTGTATACTGCTTTTTATTACAAGAAAAACCAGTCACTAATGCAATCATACTCTGAATGAAAACAAAACAATTTTTTAAAAAACAGTCACCGCAAACTGTGTTAATCAAGAAAATGCCTGGCCACAGCAACAAGTGTTTAGTTGACGATAGAGACATGCAAAATCAGGGGGTAGTGAATGTAATCATGGAGACCATTTTGGGTGTGTGGGGTGTGTCGGGGGGGTTGTTGTTTCCAAGATAGAAAACATCCTCTTCAACTGTGCAACTCATTCAACCCAACAGACAACTGCCCCAGGTTAAAAATTTGAATGACCAACTTGGGCTCTAGTTTTACTGCAGTGGATCTGGTATTTCCAGGACCCAAACAAGTCCACTGATAAAAGCTGAAGACATCTGGAGAGCGAGGGAGGAAATGGAAATACAGGCTTGTAACTCTGGCTGGCAATGTTCCCAGTCAGTGTCTAATAAGAAGAACTTGTCTGATGAAAGGTCCTGCTAGGACATGGCTGGCCACCATCCTATAGTCACTGGAAAATGTCACCAACAACAGCTGACACTGTAACTCCTTGACTTTCGAAGTCTCCTGAGTGAAGCAGGAGGCACATTAACTAACATTACTAGCAGTGAAGAGTTATCAGCGGCAAAAGCACTGTGGGTGCATGCGGGTTATTTAAACTGCTGGCTTATAAGGGCTGGCTGAAGAGTGCCAACTCCAGGTCAGTTCCACAGCTATGGAGGCCACTACGTCAAGCAGACCCCGTGGCAACCCATATATCTGTAAGAGGACTTTTGTTGTTGTTCAGTCGTTCAGTCATGTCTGACTCTTCGTGACCCCATGGACCAGAGCTCGCCAGGCCTTCCCGTCTTCCACTGCCTCCCAGAGTTTTATCAAATCCATATTGGTTGCATCGATGACACAGTCCAACCATCTCATTCTCTGTCGTCCTCTTTTCCTTTTGCCTTCGATCTTTCCCAACATCAGGGACTTCTCCAAGGACTCCTCCCTTCTCATGAGGTGGCCAAAGTACTGGAGCCTCAGCTTCAAAATCTGTCCTTCCAGTGAACATTTGGGGTTGATTTCTTTCAGGATGGATAGGTTTGGTCTCCTTGCAGTCCAGGGGACTCTCAAGACTCTCCTCCAGCACCACAGCTCAAAAGCATCGATTCTGCGGCGATCAGCCTTCTTTAGAGTCCAGCTCTCACTTCCATACATCACTACTGGAAAAACCATAGCTTTGACTATCCTGACCAAAGAGGACTTTGGCGACCTTTAATCGATTTTTTTTTATTTTGTCCTGCCATCTTCCCAGATAACTCTTACTGTAGTTTTATTATTATTGTGTTTGGCCTGCTATCCCGACGGAAGGAAAAGGCTTTTATTTTTGGACCGGCTTTGGGCAACTGGGGAGACGTCAGAAACAGCTGCTTTTAATGGAAGTTGCTGCACTTTCCCCTTTCTGTAAGGATTTTAGTCGTTCCACCCTTCCTGTCATTTTACATTTAATTGCATTTTTATGTTGTGTGTTTAGCTGCATATCTTGCACCCCACAAGAAATAGTCTTCCAGTGGCAATTATTTACACATCTCATTCAAGCTACAAAAACCAAAGCCTCTGAAGCGTTTCGCAGGAGCAAAAATAACAAACTTGGCTTTATCATAAAATCATGACCACGTTTTTCTTTCAGGGAATCCTCCCACATTCAGGGAGCCTGACCTTCCAGTAAGGAGACTGAAAACGGAAGTCTTAGTCTGCAAATCTAACATGGGCCAAGTTTAATGACAGTTCTTCAGATCTCTGTATAGCCCGTGCATCTACTAATACTTAGCCTGGTGCGCGGCTGCTGTCACTACTGTCACTGCTACCAGACAGTAAGTTTCAACTCACCCCACCAATAACAAATCACACCTTCATGTTACAAAGAACCATCATGGATTATCAGGGTGGTGCGCTTCATTGGCCACCGTGCAGTTTTCCAAGGCAATGTACAAAACAAAAGAAGTAATCCAGTGAAACTTGGACTATCTAGGCCTCATGAGAAACAGCTCCCAAAGAAAAGTTTATTAATCTTTTGTTATTACTGCTCTCACCACAAGACTGCATTGAGTGAACCTATTCTACTAGATTTCAACGGGGATCAAAATTTGCTTTTGGGTGATGATGATAAATAAATCATTCTAGTGCTTTCTGCAGTGTTTTGTTCAGCCATCAGATGTACTCCTATAATAGCCACAACTCTCAGATCCCATATATGCTGCTGCTGTTTAAGAAATGAGCAGGTAACCTACAGTTTGTCAAAAGCAGACAATTTGAAAATCTGTACAAAGTGAGCCCAGCCAGATCTGTCTGAATTCCACAACGGGCATGTTGTGCACCACAGCTCATGTCTACACAGCCCGTTTTCCATCCTTTCCTCTCTGCTTCCACGACTGATCAAAAGTGGCTGCTCAGAACTTGGGGAAATGGAGATTATTTCTTAAACACAAAAATAGTTGGGCTGTGAAGACCGCATTGGTCAATAAAAAGACACCCAAAATGAGATGGCCTCATGCAGTTTGGAGGTAATGGGTTCAAACAAAGGCTTTACCTGTGCCACATCTATAAAGTTGATCAAGTCTAGCGGGCTCTCCATCGCCTGGCTCTCGTTAAACTTCAGTTTTTCAATGGCACCAACATATTTAACTCTAAATTCTGCACAGGTATCCAAATTACTATTGCTCTGACCTGCAAAAAACAAACAAGCAAACAAACATAGTATTTCACTGCATCATTAAATAGTTCCTCTAACTCAGATGTTCCAATATCTGGAAACTGCTTCGAGACTGAACCGTTAAAACCAACTCATGGATAACCCCTCTCACGAATTTGAGCTCAGAACTAAAGATACCCAATTATTTCAACCTTTCCTCACACAACTCATTTTTCCATAAACTTGCTTACTACTGACATTCCCCACATCTGTTTGTATTTATCTACATCCTTTTTCAAGTGTGCAGTGCAAAAAACCAAAAACCTGGACTAGCCCTACTGCTGAACTCCACGAGGAGAAGTAAAACTTCTGTCAACAAGTTCTAGTTGGTTCTTGAAGGATATCACTTAGGTACAAGTCAGCCTTCTCCATAAGATTTTGGTGTGCAGTGATATTTTCCCCTCAGAAGCACACTACAGGAATAGAGGGATTCCACCAACAAACAGTTCGACACAAAGATATGAGTAATCACAATTGTTACTTCATAATTGTCACTCCGTGTTATCCCCTTGGACACAAGCAAGAGACATAAAACTTTCAGGAGGTGGGAAGTCGGAGGGGTATCAGTGAATTAAAAAAATCATAATGAAGAGATTGTCCAAAAGAAAGCACTGTCTGTCCTGCTTGTTTCTACAGTTAAGACGATACAGAAATGTCTCTGGGGACATATATATGGTCCATATATATGATGGCGAACCTTTTAGAGACCGAGTGCCCAAACTGCAATTCAAAACCCAGTAAATTTTTTGCAAAGTGCCAATAGAGTAATTTAACCTTGGTAGAGGTGGCTATGAAGGGGTGATGTCGGGTGCCCACAGAAAGGGCTCCGAGGGCCACCTTTGCCACCCGTGCCATAGGTTCGCGCCATCACTGATATATAGCATAGCAAAGGGGGACATTATTTTTACAGGCATTACCAGAACTGGCCACTAGAGTGCAGCAGAGACCATGCAATGTATTATTCACTAACAGATGTATTAGTCACTAACAAATATTCATAGCTCAATCTCTGGCTCCCTCTATTGACTGGATCTGATAATGCATGTGGAAACAGGTTTTTTTAAACCTCTTCTTTTAATATTTTTAACATTTTCAAACACTGGGTAAGTGAAACTGTGGATATTAATCCCACAGATAAGGAGGTCCTACTGTATTCCAATGCTATATGTAACACAACAAACTACCTATTCATATCATTTTTATCAAATAATATATGTATACATGTGCACACAGGCTGCAAATGTTTATTTTCTGCTTATAAAGTTAAATAATGTTCTCTGCTCAACCCAACTGCTTTTGAATGAAATTGCTATTTCTTTTCAACAGCTCATTACACAATCTATCAGTTGGATTTAGGCCTCAATCCGTTTCATACCTGAACTTTTTGTGGAATCTGTATCCAAACTAGCAACAGTACTCGATCTTGAAAGCCCTCCAAGACTGGAGTCCACTGACTAAGGAAGGAAAAATAAATAGGAATTACTATTCAGTTAATCTAGTGAAAATAATCTCTTGAAAATAGCTTTCTTACAATTCACTTCCTCAGTTCTGAGGAGCAGAAATAAAAATGTGTTGGACTTGTAAGGCCATGCTGGTTTTAGGAATTTTGGGGACAGATTTGTGTTCATGCTTTCTGCACATGTTTTGTTGTGTGCCAGTTTTCCCAATCTAGCACAAATTTATTACTGGAGATCTCCTTATGCAAGCTTGGAAACTAATTGTTTGTTCTACAGACTGCTGTGCAAGCTGTGGAATCTAACAGGCTTCTGTTCTTCAGGACTATTTTCAAAACAAAAGTGGTACGTACATTTAAAAAAAATATGCAGAAAGGATTTGTCCTCCATTAACTTGCTGAACAATTTACTTTTAACTGTTCTAAAGCAGGGGTCCTCAAACTATGCCCAGGGACCGGATCAGGCCCATCAGGGTCCTGAATCTGGCCCACAAGCCATTGCAGACCCCCCCGACCCCCCCTTGACCTGAAAACTCGCCACACATACTGCTGCCTCAGCCATCAACACAGCTTTCTTGGCGTGCGGGAGGAAGGGAAGTACCATTTTGTAGCATCTTGACTCATGCTACCACAGTCATACCCCCTCAACTTCTCTGGGCCTCCGTCCTTCCACCCTCTTCATGGGTACTTTGTAGCCTTCCAGCGCAGTTACCCCATGCCGCCTTCCATTGCTGAGCTTGTGTAATGGCCGCCAACAGTGAGCCCTCAGATTAGAGATGGGCTTGGTAATCAGAGCGCGGCTCCCAGTGTCTGGGGCAGCCAGAGGGAAGGAGAGGCAGGACAGTAGTGCCTAGTGGAGTTGGGGAGCTGATGGGACTCCTTGGTCACTAGTTCCCAGTAGGCCCATTGGGATGGATGGGCAGGCTGCACTAGGCGTGGTGTGGAGGGTATCCAGTGGGACCTCCCTTTCCCCCAACAGGCAGGCAGAACCGGATAAAGGGAAGCCGCAGGATGGGCACGGGCCGCCAGGTGAGTGGTGCAGTCCAGGCTGGGCTTCTGGCTAGCCCTCGGGGCCAAGTGCTGTGCCAGTGGTGATTAGGTGCCCCCTCTGCAAGCAAAGACCACCCTACCCAACCTGGCACAGGTAAAAGAAATGTGAGTGGGCAGGGTGGGGGGGCCCCCGGACACCTGCGCGGGGGGGGGGTCAAAAAGCAGCGGCAAGCACCTGCTGGGTTTTGTTGGAATGGTCCGGTCCCCAAACAGTGTCTGAGGGACAGTGAACTGGCCCCCTGTTTAAAACGCTTGAGGACCCCTGTTCTAAAGAGGGATGCTAGATTCACATTTCCTGCCACGAATTCCAGTTTCTCACCATCCAAGATAATGGCTTAAAACACATCTTGCCTCAGAACCTGTAAAGTTTGTCCTGGATTTGGGGGAAGTTCATAAACACAAACCACACATACATTTTTAAACATGCTTTGGTTAATGCACACTTTGTTAAAAACTGTACATCAGGAAATGAGCTACAGGTACTCTCACACCTGTACTTTAATGTCTTGGTTGAAAGAAGACTCACAAACTGTCACAATAAGAGAGAATGAAAATCCATTGGGAAATGGAAAGATTAAGATTTTCATCAACCAGCTCTAAATCCTGCGTGCTGAGCAGCTTTGTTTTGTAAAAGATCAACATGGCATCAGTCAACTTCAAAAACATAATATACAAATAAATCCATAATAAACAAACCACAATACAGTATAGGTTGCAATACATCCACATCTTTAATATGGAAAACATTTTAAGAACTCTCCCCCATAGCTGGTGTTGTTCTACGCATTATTTATGAACTGTTTCTCAGAGAATCCAATACTGTTTAGAAGCAAAAATATTCCTTATTTGATCCTAAGTGTGTACTGTTATCAAACCCTTTTACACAAGCAGTGTCAGCATTACTGTACAGTGGTACATTGTATACAGGAATTAATTCTTTCCAAATGAAATTCTGTTAAGCGAATGCTTCTTTATACAAATGTCCCATAGGAATGCATTGAAAAGGGAGTAATCCCTAATCACGACCATTTTTATGTTGTACGGCAGGGATGGCGAACCTATGGCATGGGTGCCAAAGGTGGCACTTGGAGCCCTTTCTGTGGGCACCCAACATCGCCCCTTCATAGCCACCCGTATTCAGGTTCAATTACTGTATTGGCACTTTGCAAAAAAATTAGTGGGCTTTGAATTGCGGTTTGGGCACTCGGTCTCTAAAAGGTTCGCCATCCCTGTTGTACAGATTTGCCCCATAGGCGATTCTGTTAAGCAAATTCCCCCTATCTCTGGAATTTTTTATGTTGTACAAATGTTATGTTATACAAACCGTTTGTTACAGGAGGGTCCACTGTACAGTGGTACCTTGTATAAAGGAATTAATTCGTTCCAAATGAAATTATGTTAAGCAAATTTTCCTTTATACAAATTCCCATAGGAATGCATTGAAAATGGAGTAATTCCATTTTTATGTTGTATGGATTTGGCCCATAGGCGATTATGTTAAGCAAATTTCCCCTATCTCCAGAATATTTTATGTTGTACAAATTTTATGTTATACAAGCTGTTTGTTATACAAGGGTCCACTGTATTCACATTTTGAGTGAAGCTTGGGCGAAGAAATGCTGGCTGAGACAACCTATGCCTCCTACCCGTGTGTAAAAGAGCTGATAGACTCAAACAATACACTTTGAATTCAGTTTGCAGGCAGCGCCTGGACTGAAGCCATTTAAATAAATGCACTGCTTTTGCTTTCTAGGAGCAGAGCAGCCAACAAGTGATCTTACCTTGCTTTTAGTGCTGATTTCACTGCTCTGGGAACTGCTGCTGCTGTGCCGTTTCTTCCCTTTCCTGAACATTTTCTACCAAGACCGTGTCCCCAAAAATGACATATAAAAGAAAGCCCTGCTTGCTGCACTGCTCACAGGACCATGGGACCCACGGGGGGGGGGGGGAAACCCTCAGGTAGGTTATTATTGCTTTTAAACTGGAGGTTGAAATCTAGCTTTAAAATGCGGTATAGATTTAACCTAGGAGGTTTGACCTCTACCGTGCGTGTAAACCGCCCTGAGTTCCCTTAGGGAAATAGGAGGCGGTATATAAGTCTGAAAATAAATAAATAATAAATAAATAAATGGGCGAGGGTATTTCTCCAAGCACACCTTCTCTAAGGACTGTTACTAGGCATGAAGGTGGGACCCAAACATATCCTATTCTGATCTCTGCCTCTTCATCCCGAAATCATCCCGTCCACAGCAGGCAGGCAGGCAGCCATCCAACAGGTGACGTTCCTCCCCAGGAGTCCCTGTCTGTCCGGGAGCGCCTCGCTCTTGCTCAAGGCGGCTCCCGAAGCCCCGCCCCTTTCCTGGGACTGACTCCGCCCCTTTCTTGGTCCCTCTCCTTCCCATGAACCTCAGCGGGAAGAGGCCGGAATCCAGGTGGGGGGGAAACCCTTTTTCCTCCCACCTGTTTCCTCTCCATCCGGGGAGAAACCAATCCCGGCAGAGAGGTTCCGCCCTGTCAGGTTTTCCCCGCCCACCCCGCGTTCCTTCCGCTCTAGGAATTCTCGCGACGTCTATGCTCTGGGGCGGCCGGCCGGGGCGCTTTCCGCGCGGCGGGCGGAGGGGCTGAACCGGAAGTGAGGTCAGCACAGGGCGTCCTTCCGGATGCGGGAAGTTACGGGTGCCGGGCGGACACTTCCGGCGGCGGCGGCGGCGGCGGCGGTGTTGAGGCTTCGCGGCTCCCCTTTCTTTTTCCTCCCGGGAAGGAGGATGTCGGCGAGGAGGCGGACCGAGGCCTTCGTCCCTGCCGAGGAGAGCGACCAGCTCCTCATCCGGCCCCTGTGAGTGGCGGCGGAGGCGCTCCTGGTCTCTCTCTCCCTCCCTCCCTCCCTCATACACACAACCGCCCATCATCTTCATCATCATCCGCCCCCCACCCCCTCCGTAGGCCTCCTGTTTGCGTCCCTAGGGAGGCGAGTCTGCGGGGTGGGGGTGGGGGTGGGTGGGCAGCTCCCTTCCCCGGCCCTCCTGTTGTCCTCGCCAAGGCCGGTTCGGTTCCTTTTGTGGCGGTCCTTCGGCCGCCCAGGCGAGCAGGAGATTTAAAACAACAAGAAACAAACCCTTCCGAAATTACCCCAAACTCCAAAATATTTCACAAGGACTTAGAATCATAGAAACATAAGAGTTGGAAGAGACCTCAAGGGCCATCCAGTCCAACCCCCTGCCATGCAGGAACCCTCATCACAGGACTCCCAATAGATGGGCATCCAGCCTCTGCTTAAAAACCTCCAAAGAAGGAGACTCCACCACCCTCCTTTGTGGCAGCATATTCCACTGCCGAATAGCTTTAACATGATTTTTTTCCTACTGTTCAAATGGAATTTCTTTTCCTGTAGTTTGAAACCATTGCCCCGAGTCCTAGTCTCTGAAGCCATGGAGAACAAACCTGTTCCCTCTTCAATATGACATCCTTTCAAATATTTAAACATAGCTATTATATCCCCCCTCAGCCTTCTTTTAGAGAGGCTAAACATTCCCAGTTCCCTAAGCCGTTCCTCATAAGACATTTCCTCCAGACCTTCAACCATCCTGGTCGCCCTCCTCTGCACCTGCTCGAGGTTGTCAACATCCTTTTTAAATTGAGGTGCACAGTACTGGACACAGTACTCCAGGAGGGGTCTGACCAGAGCAGACAGTTAACATGAAGAAAGCATTGAGGAACCCTTGCCTCCATTACCATGTGTGTGTGGGGGGGGGATGCCCAGGCCTGAGCATCGCCGTGCAGAATCAGGCCCCTTTTAGACAGAAGTGGCCTTTTGGTTGGGGTCTGTCTCAGAGAGATGAAGCTCAAGTCTGTAGGTTTTTTTTTTTAGTTCTTCCCTGAGCTACCTGGATTTATTTATTTGTTTGATGGGTGCTGCTTGGTCTATTTGATTTGGTTGTTTTTTTTTAGTAATTGTATATTGTATTTGCATATTGACTTGTACTGTATTATGTTTGTCTTATATTGTGTTCTTGTATTTGGGTGTTTATTGGGGCTGTAGTTGGGCAGTTGCTGTTTGGTGTCGTGTTTTTCACCGCCCAGAGTTCCCTATGGGAAAATTGGGCAGTCAATAAGTACAATAAATAAATAAATAAATTATTTCTTAACCGGTGGGGTGGTGTTGTCCTTCCCTGCCACCTGGTGCTGCAGGCAGGGGAAGAACATGGGCTATGTAGTCTTCACTTCCTTTAGGGGGGCAATTGAAAGCCTTTCAGCCCAAGAAATAGTCTCCTACTTGCCTTCAAGCACAGCTGAAGGAAGGGGGCGGTTTCTGGTACGGGCCTTGCAAGGCACCTGGACGGAAGCATCCTGAAACCTCAAGACCATTTTAAAGGCATCCAGTGGGAACCGATACAATTAAGAGGCCCTTTAAAGACTTGCTGGGTTTTGTCTAGCATAATCTTTCATGGACCTTAGTTGGCGAAGTGGGCTGTAGTCCATGACACTTTATACCAAATGAAACTTATCCCAACTCAAAGTTGCCACCAGGCTCTTTGGCTTTTCTTGCAGAACAACAGGAACACGTTCCTGGAGGTTTTTGAGGGCCATTGTGTAGCTATTTCATGGGATCTGCCCCTTGACCTGGCAAATGGCACACTTCAGCAGACACTCCAGTCCCAAAGAAAAGAGGCCAAAATTTTTAGGAACTAGAAAACCACCACATTAATTTCCCATGTGAGCGAAAGGGTGCCAAAGAGATTATAGCCAAGACTTGTACTGTGCATGGATCAAGAAATGCCCAGTGTTCCCGCTGGATTAGGAAGAGGAACGGAGATCACACTGCAACTATAAGTTGCTACTGGAGCGTACCAAATAATTTCACAAGGAACATTATAATGCCAATATACAAAACAATAGTAAGGCCTCACCTGGAGTATTGTGTACAATTCTGGTCATCGCATACCAAAAAAGACATAGTGGAACTGGAAAAGGTGCAGAAGAGAGCGACTAAAATGATTACTGGGCTGGGGCACCTCCCTTATGAGGAAAGGCTAAAACATTTGGGGCTCTTTAGTCTGGAAAAAAGGCACCTGAGGGGGGATATGATTGAAACATACAAAATAATGCAGGGCATGAGTCAAGTGGATAGAGGGAATCTCTTCTCCCTCTCACAAAATACCAGAACTAGGGCA
Source organism: Phrynocephalus versicolor (assembly GCA_023846285.1). Classification (NCBI taxonomy): domain Eukaryota; kingdom Metazoa; phylum Chordata; class Lepidosauria; order Squamata; family Agamidae; genus Phrynocephalus; species Phrynocephalus versicolor. Next base: position 613,098 of record JAHTLZ010000055.1, on the reverse strand, counting down.
CATCCACTCAAATTGAGGGCTGGGAGAGTAAGAACAGACAAAAGAAAATATTTTTTCACCCAGCGCGTTGTTAGTCTATGGAACTCCCTGCCACAGGAGGTGGTGATGGCATCTGGCCTGGATGCCTTCAAAAGGGGATTGGGCAGATTCCTGGAGGAAAAGTCCATCACAGGTTACTAACCATGATGGGGATTTGTGTCATCTCCAGGCTTAAAACCAGGGTACTTCAAGGGCCAGATGCAGGGGAGTGGTATCAGGAGACAGATATCCAGTCTCATGCGCTCCCAGATGCATCTGGTGGGGCCACTGTGAGATACAGGAAGGTGGACTAGATGGGCCTTTGGCCTAATCCAGCATGGCTTTTGTATGTTTTTATGTAAGGCACTGGGTGTTGCGTAAAATGCAGCAAAGCTCTTAATTATGTGGCTCTTGAAAAGTTGTGGGCCATTGTAGCACAAATTGGTGTAGTGTAGTGTTTGTTCTGATGTCTGATTTATACTCCAAATAAAAGGCTACTATAAGGAAAGACTATTGGGGGGGGGACAAGGGTTTTCTTTGGAAAAGGTACCAGACAAGGGTGTATTATTTCCATATCTGTTCAGTCTATATGCAGTCCATATATAGAAAGCTGGATTCATCTCAAATGGAGGATTACAATTGAATAGAAGTCCCAGCAAAATTTTGTGTCAGTACCAAGACTTGGTGCACGCTGACAGATATAAGCAGCAACTCAGCAACTATCATAATATGCTCCTGCAGTTTGCTCCACTGCTGATACAACAGAGTAAGTCATCTATCCGATTCTGGCTATCAGTAGTTTAAGATGTTGCCAATATCAAATTACTGACAGAAAAACAAAAGTAAGTTGAAAAAACTGGTGGTTGAAGTTAAAGAAGAAAGCCAAATTATGACCAAAGATAAACATTACAAGGGTAGAAATCATAACTATAGACAATGGAGAAGTTCGAACAGCTAAAGATTTTCTGTACCTTGGTTCTATTGTCACCCTAATTGGATGCTACAGCCAGGACAGGAGGAAACAGAGATTTGGAGTGGCACTTAACGAAGGAAGTAGAAAACATCCTTAAGAAGTATAAAGATGCATCACTGGAGAGACCATGGCCAGAATCATTGATACTGAGAAATTCTTGAGTAGTATGTATGCATGTGGAAATTTGACAGTGAATAGAGCCTGGCAGGAGGAAAGATTTATTCATTTGAAATTTGCTTTTGGAAAAGGGTTTTACAAGTATCTTGGGCCAGAATGACAACTAAGTACTGTAAGAGCAAATCAGGTCTAAATTCTCAATAGAAACAAAAACAACTGTGGCCACTGTGCCTTGGACATGCCACAACAACAACAAGGAATCACTGGAAAAGCAAGTAACGCTGGGAAATGTGGTGGGAGTAGGAAAAGAGAAAAACATAGCTTTGGATGCATTGACCCAATAAAGGAAGCCGTCACCTTTAGTCTGCAAGTCCGAAGGAAGCCTGTTTATGATAGGCTATCCTGGAGGTCTCTAATTCCTCAGTGTTGCCCTAAATGAGAAGTCACGTGACAAACAATTATCAGCACAGATCCTGTTAGATCATCATTTCCTGTGAGAAATAAAATACTGTACGTCTTTTTCTCTTTCTGATTTTCTGGCATTTCAGTAGCTTTTGTCACTGCCATCATTATGCTTCATTGCACTAAATGAAATTTCTTCTCCTAAATCACATTGTAACCTCCATTTCTCTTCTATGTGGCTAAGCTAAACGGATGGATGATCATTAGGTTCATGGCAGGATTACACTATTATCTTAGGCTAGACAAGGTCTTTGATATAAGAAGCTTGTGCTACATTTTTAATGCACCGTCATCCATAAATCCTTCCTGTTGTCCAGCCCTAGACATGGGCTGCATTCTTTGCTCTTAAAACGTAGGACCTTTTTACAGTATTTATCCACATTAATTTAGTGTATGTCTCAACGGACATGATTTGCTGTAATCCTGGATGGGTGGAATTCTTTCGACCCCTTATTTTATCATGCCAGAACAGTCATCCTTACTTTAAAAATCTCATTTTGTATTGGGCTTGTAAATAGCCACTGCACTACTTGTGTGAAGTAAGAAAACATCCTGAAACAATCTTAGGGGAAATCATGAACAAGAAGAGAATTGATTGTCAGGCTGTCACGGTAGGACAGAATGGCTAAGATAGAGATGGGTGGGTGCCAGGTGTGTTCACGAAATGTTTATGGGCAAGCAATTTCATTGTATCTTCTATGTCTGTGCTGCCTTTCAGAGTTTGAAAAGCAGGACACGTAGATCATGGCTCCCAGATTGGTTTGACACTGACCGATGGTCAAGGAGATTCTCATTGAATTGCTCTGAATTTCCCCCTAGCCCAGGCATGGGCAGAGTGGAGCACTGCAGATATTGTAAGGCTTGATGGGCAACTGGTGTGTAATAGTCTAGTAAAAAGCATCATGTTGTGTAACAGGGAGAGAGTTAGAAATAATCTAGAGAAAATAGTCCTAACCTTCAAGTTTTATGTTCAGAACAAAGCCTCCCTATACTCTTTCAAAGTATAGGCTCGAGAAACCAGCTCTGGCCTCTGTGACACATGCAAAGACCTTTCTCTTCAGGAAAGCTTTCCTTGAATGATGGACTACCTATTATGTGACTTTTATATGAATCTGCCGTACACGATCACATAGACTTTGTGTTTATAGACTTTGTGATTTCATTAATGTAATGTTGTCTGTTGATGCTGTAAGAGAGGCCTGCCCAACAGGTAGACCGCGGGCTACTGGTAGCCCGTGAAGGGTTCAAAAGTAGCCCGTTGTCCAGCAATTAAAAAAAGGGAGGGGATAAGTTCTCCACCCATCCCTCCCCCATCCCAAGGACCACCACTTTCTCAGCAAAGTTCTGGTCTGCCAGCCCACTGTCTCAGCCGAGCGGGTCAGTTCAAGGGCCATGGCACATTGAAATCTGTTCCCTCCAGAACTGATTAATTGGTTTTCAATTCATTCCTATGGGAAACCGCTGCTCTGCTTACAAAAGTTTTTAGTTATGAGCATGTACTCGGAACAGATAAAATTTGTAAGTAGAGGTTTTAGTGTAGTAGCCCTCAGGCACTTTGGGCTGGAAAAAGTAGACCTTGGCCTGTTCAAAGTTGGACAGGCCTGCTGTAAGGTGTCCCTCAATTCCCTGCTCTCAGCACTTGAATATGTCTTAATTGTATTGGACTGTAGATTGTCCCTCACTACTGTAAGCTGCCTTGAGTCCTTTTTCAAGGAGAAAGGCGGTGTAAAAATACTCTAAAATAAAATAAATAAATAAATTGTCAGACTGCAACTCCCACCAGCCACAGCTAACATAGCCAGCCGAGAGTTGCAGCTCAGTTGGGTTTAGAATGGACACATCATACAAGTGGGACTGCAAATGGAGGACACCACTAGGTAATACTGCTACTTTGGCTGCATTTGGCTTACCGAGTGTGTAATTTCCCCCTGTTTCTCTAATAAGAGGTTAGCCTCCATTCTGTGTACTTTGATTTCCAGCCCAGTTGGAATTGGGTTTCATTGTGGGGAGGTGGGGAAGTGCACCATCAGAGGCTGAATTTGAAATGCGCGGACCTGATTTTGAAATACACTTGAAGCAGGGAAGCCTCACCTATATAAAGGGTCATGGATTTTGGACTTTTTTCCAGTCTGACGAAGACCTGTATGGATTGAAAGCAAGCTTCTATGAATTTGTGATGGTCTAGTAATGGTGGTCCCCTTGTATCATGTAGCATAAATTCTGATAAGAACATAAGAACAGCCTTGCTGGAGCAGGCCACAGCCCATCCAATCCAGCATTCTGTCTTGCACAGGGGCTCACCATTTGCTTCAGAGTATTCCTAAGCAGATGTCCTCACTTGCTTAAGATTCCCTGATCTTGTCTATCTCTCCAACCCGGAGGTTGTCCTTAGGCATCCATCATGATAGCCATTGATACCCTTATTCTCCATGAACTTGTCCAATCCTTTCTTAAAGCTGTCAAGGCTGGCCGCTGTCGCCACTTCTTCTGGCAGGGAGTTCCACAGACCAGTGATCCTCTGGGTGAAAAAGTACCTTCTCTTATTTGTTTGAGATCCAGCACCCAAAAGTTTCATGGAGTGACCCCTAGTTCTAGTGTTGTGTGGTAGGGAAAACAGTTTTTCCTTATCTACTCTGTCCACACCATGTATAATTTTATAAACTTCACTCAGCTCAGGTCACCTCTTAGGTGCCATCATTCTAGAGTGAAGAGGCCCAGCTGTTGCAGGCTCAGATGGTAAGGAAAGTGTTCCAATCCCCTAATCATTCTGGTTGCCCTCCCCTGCACTTTTTCCATTTCTGTAATATCCTGCGTGGCATCAGAATGAGGCAGTAGACCTGGAACTGTGAGAATCCTGAGTTTGTGGTTACAAGAGACGGGAGGAATTACAGTAATCACAGGCACTGTTTCCTAACTGGATGGGAAACTGCACACAAATTCTCTTAATTCTTCTCTGATTTCTTGAGGGACAATCAAACCCAAGAAGGAGCTGTGTCTGCATTCAGATGGCTTGTTAAGCAAACCACACAGTGAAGGTTCCTGGGTTATTTGCTCCTACTACAAATGGGAGCAATCAGGCAGTGCAGAACACAGACAGCGTTCACACAAATCCCTGGCTTGTTGTGTCAACCAAACTGACCTGTGAAGTTGAGCTACGTTCTTTGCTAGGCCAGTCAACATCTGGTTGTTTTTAAATTCAGTAAGGTGGTGGAGTTTTCAGTAAGTTCTCTTAACTATCTTTTTTCAGAGGTGCTGGACAAGAAGTAGGAAGATCATGTATTATCCTCGAATTTAAAGGAAGGAAGATAATGGTAAACATTGTACTAAATTCTTGTAATTTTTTTTTGCTTCAGTTCATATGTTTGCCCAATAATTTGAGTGTCAATTCTTGAGTTTCATATCTGCTGCTGTTCTTAATCTTTTTTTAATTGCTTAGTTTAGCAGATTAGAGTTTTGTAGGGAGCATCTTGTATTAGATATGATTATAAGGTTGACTTAATGTGCATTCATAAAACAGGGTGGATCTGATTTAAATCACTATTTAATAAAAACTGGATTTTTGATTATTGAAATAAAAATTTTATTTTTAAAAGAACTTAAATCATGATTTACACTTATTAAAACTTTAAAAAAATCAGTGATGTTTATCCACTCTGATAAACACTAAAGGAAACCATGATGGAGATGTGTCATCACCAGGCTTAAAACTGGGCTACTTCAAGGGCCAGATGCAGGGGAGTGGTATCAGGAGACAGATATCTAGTCTCGTGCGCTCCCAAACGCAACTGGTGGGGCCACTGTGAGATACAGGAAGCTGGACTAGATGGGTCTTTGGCCTGATCCAGCAGGGCTCTTCTTATGTTCTTAAGGTCTGGAGTATGTGAGAAGAATGGTGTCTTATTTGGTTATTTCCAGATTTTAGTGGCACCCTGCTTTGAAATCTTACTTTTAATCTAATGCACATCTGCATTGCACCATAGCTAACTCTAATATTTTTTTCTTATACAGTACAGCCGTCTGGTTTAAAGCTCAGTCACGTATCTTCTAACTTTTAAGTGCATCTTCTGCTCTCCCTTACTCATTTATGCACCCACAAATGCCATTTTGAACTACGGTGATTATTGGGAAGCAGCTTAACATTTTGTTCGATAACACCCATCGATGAGAGCAAATCCTCAAGGCATTTGTGCAGTATAAAAAGTTTATGGCAAGTGTATTTGGTATTGGATTGGGTGTGGATGGATGAACTCTTTCTCCACACACCCCCATTAATTGGATGGTGTCCCTGACATTACAAATATAGTCCAGTCTTCCCGCTTTGTCGGGTCCACTCGCCAGGTGTAACCTGGGACTTTCCTGCCAGTGGTCCAACTGGAAATTTGACCTAGCTCTCCCTTTGTCACCTTTGTCCAGGGAGTGTTGCAGGGGTGGCAGTAAAGCCAGATATACACGGCTGATTTTTCTGAAAGGAGGTTATTATTTTATACTAACATTTTAAAACTGATTTTTAAAAATTGCATTATACCCTGTCCTGTGGATCTCTGATGGAAATACTGGGTTTTCCTATTGCAATAAATAAACATCATCATTTTATGGACCCCCTGCTTAAAATCACAGCTTTCCAAGTTAGACAGTTGCACACATCCTGCATTTTCACACACTAGTTAAAAACACTACTTTTTGTGTCTTTCATTGAAGTCATAATTGGCTATATAATTAATATATGTCCTACGTACTCTGTTACCTGGACTATTGCAGTGTTTTGCTTTTACCACCTTCATATGGAGATACAGCATTTGAGTCATCTCTAAGACCTTAGTGTAAACTATTTATTTTACCATTAAGTATATGGACTTTACTAATATGCCATTCAGAGAAGTTATCGATTTATAATAACTGGCTTAGTTTATTGATAAGTTAAAGTAACTTGCATGTGCTGTACTGTAGACTGGGTTGCCTAGGTGAAAGATTATATCTGGCAAACCCTTGGATTGATGGATGAGGTTTTTTTTCCAGCTGGACTGTGGAATCCACCCTGGCCTCGAAGGAATGGACGCCCTTCCTTACATTGATTTGATAGATCCAGCTGAGATTGATCTGCTCTTGATAAGCCAGTAAGTGACCGCGTAGATTTCATTACTAAACCGCCAGCTGCAGACAACAAAGAGATACACATAGATGAGCAGGTGGGGGTCTGATGAAAGAGGAAAGCGAGTGGACCATTACTGCCTCCTCAGTCCAGTAAGGTTGCTGTAGGAGACATATAAACTCCATAATTAGCAGTCCATGAAGCATTCTTTAAGACTAGTAAGTTCTGTTGAGTTTACTTACAGGGCTGGGACTTGGTATGAGAATATGTTGAATGTTTGCAGTTCAAAATGTTAAATGTCCGTTAGCTCTGGTGATGCTGAAGTGTTCCGTAGCAGCAGGTTATTCCTTGGGTATGGGTGTAACCCATAATCTAGGTCTACGTAGAGCTCATGTGTTCTCATTGAGTCTAAAGACGTCGTCTTCATTTCCTTCTTCCAGTTTCCATTTGGATCACTGTGGGGCATTGCCGTGGTTCCTGCAGAAGACAAGCTTTAAAGGAAGAACCTTTATGACTCACGCTACAAAAGCAATTTATAGGTGGCTTCTATCAGATTATGTCAAAGTTAGGTGAGTCCAACGTCTGAAACTGCGGGAGAAAATTACTGTAAAACGATAAAGAAACTTACTATCCCTCCCCCCACACACCAGTGTTGTATTTTCACTTCAAACCACCTTCAGTTAATCCTTTATATTCCTTTAAAGTGATCTGAGAAGCTGTTGAATACAATGATGTTTTTTTAAATTGTCTTCCCTAGCAACATTTCCGCGGATGACATGTTGTATACCGAGACGGATCTGGAAGAAAGTATGGACAAAATTGAGACTATCAATTTCCATGAAGTAAAAGAGGTGGCGGGAATCAAATTCTGGTGTTACCACGCGGGCCATGTTCTTGGAGCAGCTATGTTTATGATTGAGATAGCTGGAGTGAAGGTATTTCCTTACCAAGCTAAAGACATCTAAGTATATATTTGCATATATTAATTTACCATTTCAGAGTTCAAGGAATTATGGGCGGGGCTGGAGATTGGAAGATTTATTTTCCTCGGTGCTTTTATTACACAGCTCACCATGGGTTGTAAAAGCCCATGACATCAGCTGTTGCCATTTCCAATGGAAGGCAACTGCTCTCTATCAGTAGTACCGGCACCTTGTGTACAGTTTGTCTTCAGATGTTGTGATGCAGATCCTTTGTTAGTTGCACTTAAGCACTTGCCGGTTCATCTGTGAACATCTGTTGACAGCCCAATGGACATTTGGCAAAGTGCTAACAATTGACCCATTTAGATGTTCGTTTTTTGGCCTAATTACCGTCTCTGTTCTTTGTTTTCTTTGTCAAAGCTTTTATATACCGGGGATTTCTCAAGACAAGAAGACAGGCACTTGATGGCGGCCGAGATCCCTAATATCAAACCTGACATTCTTATCATTGTACGTTTCTTCTCATAAAGTAATTGAAAGCAAATTTAACACAATAATTGTATGTTTACATCTGACATTTTATGTTGTTTAGAATTGGTTGTTCTTGTCATACAGTCTTTTCAGGGTAAACGAAACCCACTGTAGTTCTACTGTTGGATGGGGCCATGGGAAGTCTACCTGACAGCCCCACAATACCCATTAAAACCCCCTGGGTCAGTTTCTCTTTCTCAGTCTTTACGTATCCTACAAGATTGTTACTTGGGGAAAACTGAGCAGAAAGAGCCACAATTTCCTGAGTGCCATTTGATAGGCCAGCTCTTCTACAGGTTGATAATCCTCTCCATAAGCCAGGCATTCCCAAACTTCGGCCCTCCTGATGTTTTGGACTACAACTCCCAGAATTCTAAGCTTAGATTGCCAATGACAAAGGACTGTGGGAGTTTGGGGGGGGGTCCAAAACATCTGGAAGGCCGAAGTTTGGACACCCCCTGGTATACAAGGTCAAAACTGAGCTCACATTTGTGATTTTGGGTGGCCTAATATAAAAGGATCTTTAACTACTTAAAACAGGCATGTCCAAACTTTGGCCCTCCAGATGTTTTGGACCACGACTCCCAGAATTCTAAGCTTAGATTGCCAATGACAAAGGACTGTGGGAGTTGTGGTCCAAAATATCTGAAGGGCCAAAGTTTGGGCATGCCTGCCATAAGCCATATATATCTATAGACCAATTCAGTCCACACGTCCAGAGGGCTTTTGTTCCATGTAGCCTTATTGCCTTAAAGCGGGGCGGGGGGGGGATCTTTGGCTCTCTAGAAGTTTTGGACTGCAGCTCCCAGAATTCCGAGCCTGTATTGCCCATGATAGAGGGAGTGGTGGTCCAAAACATCTGGAGGGCAAAAGTCTCCCCACCCTGCCTTAAAATAAGACCTGATTAACACGAGAGAGCCATAAACACTGTCTTGAGTTCACTGATGAGAAAGTGGGGTATAAGTGTAATGTGGGAATGCATAATATTGACACAAAGATAATCTCACCCGAAAAGGCAATACATACCAGTGTATTTGTGAATTAATTTGCGGATTTTAATGTGTCATCTTAGAATGCCAGCTCCCAGGGTTTGCTGGGTGGCAGTAGTTCCCCAGACCCATGTTCTGGGATGGTACAATTTGCTTAAAACTGGTTTTACTCACAGGAAACTCCTGACCCCTCACTAGGAACTCTAACTTACTGAGTTATCCAGCCAACTACATCTATACATGTTTAATCTTATAAGGATTCCACATAGACGCAAATGTATAAATATACAAATACTTAATTTCATCATAATTTCATACACGCAAAAAAACACAAAAGTGGGGGGTCAGGGGGTCAGAACCTGCTTGCAACACAGCTATACACAATTATTTTTTTAATGAACATAGTAGTGACAATTTAGATGTTATTTACAAATCAGTACTCAGTGTGGTTTAGTGGATTGAGTGACGGGCTAGGCCTCCATTGATTTGGTTTCAGACCCTGGCTTTGTCGTGGGAACCCACTGGGAGTCTGAAACTTGCAAAACCACTTCTTGACTGTGTCACTTACATTGAAAGGCCTGTTTGGGTCTCTATAAGTTCCAACTTAACAGCCCATAACTCACATATTCCACTGAAAGGAATCAAGCACAGACTGGCATTCATAGATCCTACGTGGAAGCCAAAATGGGGTTACAGTCACCCCCCCACCAATCGCGGGGGTTAGGGACCCACCCCACCCGTGATGCATGAAAATCCGTGATATGCGGAAGCCGGGGGGCGGGGGGGCAATCACGTGCGCCACTTGCCCCAGCCTCCCGGGAGGTCGGGGCAAGCGGTGCGCGATCGGACAAAGGCGCTTCCCGCCACAGAGCCCAGCGCTGGGGCATCGTGGCTGGAAGCGCCTTTGCAATCGCACACCGCTTGCCCAGACCTCCTAGGAGGCGCGGGCGGGCGGTGTGCGATCCCCCCTCCCTCAAGCCCTTTCCTGGTACCGTGGTACCGCGATATAGCGGGACCGTGGTACCGGAACCGCGAAAGGGCGGGGGACCCCTGTATAGGCAACAAAGAGGGGAGTTATAAGTAACAGAGAAGACTATGTCTCCCTTTCTGTTTGAATCATATCAGTTTTCCCCCCTAGGAATCCACCTACGGTACCCACATCCATGAGAAACGGGAAGAGCGTGAGGCAAGATTCTGTAACACCGTCCACGATATTGTAAACAGAGGCGGGAGAGGCCTTATACCCGTATTTGCTTTGGGAAGAGCTCAAGAACTGCTTTTGATTTTGGGTATGTATTAATCGTGATGGCTTTTTAACAGCATGGAAAAGAGCAGTAGCATTTTTCAAAAAACACAAAATGTTATTTATGCAGAGTGAGAGAGAAAAAAGACATTCTTAGCTTGAGGGGGAAAAGTTGAATTCTATCATTCTGTATTAAAGCTGTACAGTTTAATTAAACCTATATCTACGGGCGACTGTGTGTAGCAGTTAGAAGCATTAATTAAGGAACATGCCTTTTTTAATTGTCTGGGAAATCTGCAATTTGTGCCATATTTCAGTCCTTTTTTAAATCAAAAGTAGCAGTTTGCTTATGTTTCCTTTTATTGATTTATTGCATGAGATCCACGTATTTTCATAAAAACGGAGCTTCCCAAACTATTTCTTTTGCTGCAATTTGTTACTTTTAAACATTTTTCTCTTAACATCAGTTCATTTGCACTCCCCTCCTACATATTAACTTAACATAAGGAGTTGTGTTATTTGGAAGAATATTGCTGCTGGTATCTGATAGAGGGTGAAATCCCATGTACTCATTTCATTGAGCATAATATATGGGTTTGCACTGACAACTCCACCACTTTAGTGAATCAAGGCTTACTGGTAATTTGATTATATTTCTGATTTTTCAATATTTTCAAGATTTCAAGATGCATCTTCTATATGAATCTGCCATACACTATCAAATAGACTTTGTGTTTATAACCACTTATAACCTTGCGTGATTGCATTGACACTATGTTTTCAGTGTTAGTTCCCATCACTCTTAACTTTTACATGGAATTTTTACTCTCTCTTTCACTGTTCACGTTCTCTTGTAGCTTTAATGTTGTCCCTCAATTCCCTGTTCTCACTACCTGAACATGTCTTAATTGTTACAATCTAAATATTGTCCCTCATTACTGTAAGCTGCCTCAGGTCCTTTTCCAAGGAGAAAGGCAGGATAAAAATACTCTAAATAAATAAAATACAGTGATACCCTTGTATAAAGGAATTAATTCATTCCAAATGAAATTCTGTTAAGCAAATTTTCCTTTATACAAATTTCCCATAGGAATGCATTGAAAATGGAGTAATTCCTAATCACAGCCATTTTTATGTTGTATGGATTCGCCCTATAGGCGATTCTGTTAAGCAAATTTCCCCTATCTCCGGAATTTTTTATGTTGTACAGATTTTATGTTATACAATTTGTTATACAAGGGTCCACTGTAAATAAATATTTTCTTTTGACTTTTGATGTCTAATGTTAATATTCTAGAAGTCGCATAAACGTTACTTGAGATTTTATTTTCCTTTAGAGCAAAATGCACCCATGTACGAGTATGTATTTGTAAGGAGGTACAGTGGTACCCCGACTTAAGAGCAGCTTGACTTAAGAACAATTCGGTTTAAGAACAGAAAACTGTTGGCATTTTAATTGCCTCCTTACAAATTTTAGATATGATCTGCTCGACTTACAAATATATTTTTTCTTTTTTTTTCATTTTTAACTTATTTTTTCAGTTTTTTTAGATAGGCACCCCGACTTAAGAGTAGCTTGACTTAAGAGCATGCATTCGGAACGGATTAAATTCTTAAGTCAAGGGACCACTGTATGTGTACAGTTGCAATATGTCTTAGCTGAGATCAAGGAATTTACTTCGGTGCCTGCTATCGGCTGCCGGATAGTTCAGTGGATGAGCCGTCAGGCTGCAGAGCCATGGGTCAGGAGTTTGATACTCCAGTGGGCCCACCTTGATAGGTGCTGGATTCAGTGATCCATAAGGTCTCCAGTTCTGCTATTCTAAGATGGTACAGTGGACCCTTGTATAACAAACGGTTTGTATAACATAAAATTTGTGCAACATAAAAAAATTCTGGAGATAGGGGAAATTTAATCGCCTTAATTCCTTTATGCAAGGTACCACTGTAATTATGATGATTATCATTGTCATTCCTACCATTGAAACTAGGAGGCTTTTTAAAAAAAACTTCCTGTCCTTCTGCAGCCTTACGCGGTGCCAAACACCTTTGCTGAAGAAGGGTTTTAAGGCAGGCAATGATGAAGAAGTGCAACTCATTCTAGTTGAGACGATGGGAAGCTTGTCGCTCTGGATTGTGGTTCTTTTCCGCCAGAAAGTGATGTTTCCTTCCGAGCCCGCTTTGGAACTCAGGCTGGTCTTCCTCCGGTGTTTTAGAGTTTCTACACATTGGCTCTCTGTTGTCGTCTTTCCAACTGCTTATCTAGATGAATACTGGCAAAATCACCCCGAGCTCCACGAGATCCCCATCTACTACGCTTCCTCTCTGGCTAAGAAATGCATGGCCGTCTACCAGACCTACGTGAATGCCATGAATGACAAAATCCGCAAGCAGATCAACATCAACAACCCGTTTGTATTCAAACACATCAGCAACCTGAAGGTCAGTGTGGGTAAAGGATATGTTAATAACGCAAGAGTGCATAAAATGAGAATAAATTAGTTACAACTGGGCCTGCTAATCCTTTCAGAAATACACTATTTTCCATGTATCTGAATATATTTTTGTCTCAAATGGTTAGACTAAAAATTGAGGGTTGTCTTAGACGTAGAAGTAGGCCGAGGAGAGAACTGTACAGTTGCAAAACTGTAATTCTGGGTTGGAAAAGTGGGGGTCATCATATACATAGGGCATCTTGTAGATGGGAAAATATGGTACAGTGGAACCTTGACTTGCATCATTAATCCGTTCCAGTGGTCTAGACTTAAGTCAAACATGACTTAAGTCAAACGAACTTTTCCCATAGAAAGTAATGGGAAAGCGGATTAATCTGTTCCAGATGATGACAAAGACCCCCCAAAACAGCAATTTAACACAAATTTGACTGGGATAGGAGATTCCTTCTGGGGATGTAAATGAAATGTCTCTTCAAAGAGAGGAGGAGGCAGTGGAATTATAGTCCACAAGTTATATGCCTCCACTTTTTAATGTTCATAGCAACACTGTCTAACATTTAAGTTTTACTGATTTTTAACCTGATGTTCCAAGTTCTGAACAACTCTATGCTTACCATTAGAGTCCCACAACTGTACAGCTCCCCAACTAAAATGCTTCCATTGTGGACCAGAATTCTGCAGCCAGATTTTGTACAAGACTGAGCCGACTGTCGAACCAGCGAGGCCAGCCCCGAGCTCCCGGCCCTTCTTCTCCTCCGGCAGCAGCGGCGGCTTCGGTGAGGCCGAGGACCAGCTCCAGGTGCTCGGAGTTGCCCTCGCTGAAGCCACTAATGTCGGAGGAGAGGAAGAAGGCAGGAGCAGTTTGGAGGCAGAAGCTGCGATGCTGGGTTTTGGCTGATGCCCGATTCCGGTGCCTTGCGCCGGGGCTCCGAGCTGTAAGTCAAAGCCTGCGACTCAAGTCAAACAGGCCCCTTCTTGCTGCAAGTCAAATATGCTGCAAGTCAAGCAGCATGTAAGTCAAGGCTCCATTGTATTCAGATGGCATTTTTAATGAAAATTAAGCAGAGGTTAATGCAGTAATACCTTGGTTTACAAGCATGATCTGTTCCAGAAACATGCTTGTAAGCCAAAACACTCTTATATCAAACCAAATTTACCCATAAGAAATAATGGAAACTCCGACGATTCATTCTGGGACCCCATAGACCACATTCTGTACACACAAAGTGCCAAAACTCACAAACTTGGCTACAAGCACATCCACACCATGGCTTAGGTACCTGGCTACGGAATCTGCTCTGTTTGTGACTAACAGCTGGATTTTGCTCTGTGTTTTAAATGTGACAATAATAACATGCAATCTGCAGTCATATACACTCTTGACTAGCTGCCCCATGACTAGAAATTGTTTGGAAAAAGAAAGAATGTTGAAAAATTAATTAAAAATATAAATATAAAGAAAAATAAAAACCCTAACCTGCGCTCTCTTTTAAAAATGTTCTTGGCTGGTGCAAAGGAGACCTGCGTTCCTCTCTCCATCCCCCTGCTTTTGAAACTTGCCTGAGATGGAAGGTTACAGGCAGTCATCCCCAATCCAGCAGGGAGGGAGGGAGCCACCATTGGCTCACTTGTGATCGTGTGACCTGCTCCAGTGCTTGCATTGCAAGACATTGCTTGTTGATCAAGGCAAAAATTGATCAGAAACGGTTGCTTGTCTTGCAAATCACACATAAACAAAATCACTCATAAACCAAGGTACAGTAATATAAGAACATAAGAACATAAGAAGAGCCATGCTGGATCAGGCCAAAGGCCCATCTAGTCCAGCTTCCTGTATCTCACAGCGGCCCCACCAGGTGCGTTTGGGAGTGCATGAGACTAGATATCTGTCTCCTGATACCACTCCCCTGCATCTGGCCCTTGAAGTAACCCGGTTTAAAGCCTGGAGACTCCACATCTCCATCATGGTTTGTAACCTGTGATGGACTTTTCCTCCAGGAATCTGTCCAATCCCCTTTTGAAGGCATCCAGGCCAGATGCCATCACCACATCCTGTGGCAGGGAGTTCCATAGACTTACAACGCGCTGGGTGAAAAAATATTTTCTTTTGTCTGTTCTTACTCTCCCAGCCCTCAATTTAAGTGTATGTCCCCTAGTTCTGGTATTTTGGGAGAGAGAGAAGAGCTTCCCTCTATCCACTTTACTCATACCCTGCATTATTTTGTACGTCTCAATCATATCCCCCCTCAAGCGCCTTTTTTCCAGACTAAAGAGGCCCAAATGTTCTAGCCTTTCTTCATAAGGGAGGTGCTCCAGCCCGGTAATCATTTTAGTCGCTCTCTTCTGCACCTTTTCCAGTTCCACTATGTCTTTCTTGAGATGCGGTGACCAGAATTGTACACAATACTCCAGGTGGGGCCTTACTATTGTTTTGTATAATGGCATTATAATGTTGGCTGTTTTATTTTCAATCCCCTTTTTGATAATCCCTAGCATGGAATTGGCCTTCTTCACGGCTGCCACACATTGGGGAGACACCTTCATGGAGCTGTCCACCAACACACCAAGATCTCTTTCCTGATCCGTCACGGATAACTCAGAGCCCATGAGTTGATAAACGAAGTTTGGGTTTTTTGCCCCAATATGCATTACTTTACATTTGGTTACATTAAAACGCATTTGCCATTTCTCAGCCCACTCCCCAAGTTTGGAGAGATCCTTCTGGAGCTCTTCACAATCTTCTCTGGTATTTACCACACGAAAAAGTTTTGTGTCATCTGCAAACTTGGCCACCTCACTGTTTATCCCTGTCTCCAGGTCATTTATGAACAGATTGAAAAGCACCGGTCCCAGGACAGAGCCCTGGGGCACACCGCTTTTCACTTCTCTCCATTGCGAAAATTTCCCATTGACACCTACTCTTTGTTTCCGGGATTTCAACCAGTTCTCAATCCATAAGAGGACCTGCCCTCTTATCCCCTGACTGTGCAATTTTCTCAGCAGCCTTTGGTGAGGGACTGTGTCAAAAGCTTTTTGAAAATCCAGATAGACTATATCAACCGGTTCACCCAAATCCACGTGCCTGTTGACCTTTTCAAAAAATTCTAAGAGGTTTGTCAGACAAGATTTACCCTTACAGAAGCCATGCTGATTTTCTCTCAGCAAGGTTTGTTCTTTTATGTGTTTTAAGATTTTCTCTTGGATGAGGCTTTCCACCATCTTCCCTGGGACAGATGTAAGGCTAACCGGCCTGTAGTTTCCCGGGTCCCCCCTCCTTCCTTTTTTAAAAATTGGTGTGACATCTGCTATCCTCCAGTCCCCCGGCACTGTGGCCGTTTTAAGAGACAAGTTGCATATAACCGTTAAGAGATCTGCAATTTCATTTCTCAGTTCCCTAATAACCCTTGGGTGGATGCCATCTGGGCCCGGTGACTTGTTAATCCTCAATTTATCAATTAGTCCTAAAACCTCCTCTCTTTTAACCTGTATTTGATTTAATTCTTTAGTCAAGAGGGGCGGCTGAGGCAGCGGAATCCGCTCAAGGTCCTCTGTTGTGAAGACAGACGCAAAGAACTCATTCAATTTCTCTGCAATGTCCAAGTCTTCCTTAACCTCCCCTTTTCCTCCCTCACCATCCAGAGGGCCAACTGGTTCTCTGGCAGGTTTTTTACTTCTAACATATTTAAAGAAGCTTTTATTATTACCCTTTATATTGCTAGCCATTCGTTCCTCAAAGTCTTTCTTTGCCTCCCTTATCATCTTCTTACATTTCTTTTGCCAGAGTTTGTGTTCCTTTTTATTATCCTCATTTGGGGAGGATTTCCATTTACAGAAGGACCTCTCCTTGTGCTTTAGAGCCTCTCTAACTCCACTCGTTAACCATGCCGGTGCCCTCTTGGACTTAAATGAGCTCTTCTTTCTTTGTGGTATGCACTTGTGCTGGGCCTCTATTATTGTTGTTTTAAACAGGCTCCATGCACTCTGAAGAGATTGGATTCTTTTAACCTTCCCCTTCAGTTTCTCTCTAACTATTTTCCTCATCTGAGGGAAGTTTGCCCTTCGAAAATCAAGGGTTTTTATGTCTGATTTGGTTGACACTCTTCCTCCGACATGCATGGCAAAGGTAATTGCAGCATGGTCACTGTTCCCCAGAGGCTCAGTGACATTCACACCCCTGACCAGGTCCTGAGTATCACACAATATTAGATCCAGAGTTGCCTGTTCTCGGGTGGGCTCCGTGACAAGTTGCTCTAAGGCACAGTCATTCAGCAAGTCGAGAAACCCAATTTCTCTTTCTTGCCCGGAGCTCGCATTGGCCCAGTCAATGTGGGGATAATTGAAGTCCCCCATGATTACTATCCTATCCCTCTTAGCCACCTCCATGATTTCTCTCCTCATTTCAAGGTCCCCTGCAAGACAATACCCTGCAAGACAAATGCCTTGCATGACGGAAAAAAAATCTTGGAATATGCCTTGCACCTCCCCCCCAAAATTCTGGGAATAGGGATGCTTCAAAGTTTCCAATGGGATGCTTTGCAAGATGAAAATCAATTACGAAATTCAAAACATTAATTTTTTTTCTTATGGGAAACCACGCTTCGCAGGACAAATTTTCATAAAACGAAGCAATCCATAGAACAAATTAATTTCGTCTTGTGGGGTAAGAACTGTATTACTGTAACTGTCTACTCTTTGTATGCCACTTCTTGGTTACTGCAGAACCTGTTGACCAAGGAGGTTCTATTTTAGGCGGTCTGCTCTAATCAACCCGTTCCTTAGCATCCGAACGCTTGCCTGTCACTTTCCCCGGTGGATGGCTGTGTTTTTGGGGTAGGCCATCTCCTGCACGCAGAGCCCATTTCTTTCCTCCTTAGGAGTCTTGAAAGCACATGGTGAGAAAGGCAAGATGCCTGCTCCAGTTGTGGTGTGCGAGCTAATGCAGTTTTCAAGGCGTTTCAGTTTTCAAGGCGTATCTGGTTGAGGTGGCCCATTTTCAGTTTGAATAGTCTGCTTGTCAAGTGCAGTTCCTTTTCTTTAGGCAGGGTGCCGTGGCTAGGGTCCTTGGGGCCTGGAATCGTCCCTCTGGCTTCCAGGATGCTGAGTGGTGCTTCCTTTGTACAGCCAACCAGAGTCCCAGAGGAAGCCACTGACATTACCTGCTTTTGCTGAAACTCTGGTGGGACCCAGTGCAAGTATCAAAACAATAAGGATTCCTTTAGGGTTCACATCTCCAACACCCAGTCTTTCTCCCAGAACCCCACAGAAATATTTGGGGCTCCACAATCCCATAAAATCCAGTCCGCCCCCTTCGGTCATTGGAGAAGGTCCTTCTACGAGTACCACCACCCACGGAAGTGCGAGGGGCGGCGACAAGAAATAGGGCCTTCTCAGTAGTGGCACCGATACTGTGGAATTCCCTCCCCTTTGAGTGAAGAACTCAAGCGAGGCCTTAAGACTTGCTTATTTAGGCAAGCCTTCCGAGCCTCCAGCCTTTACAATTTTTTTACAACATCTTACTTTTTTAGTCTTATTGGCTGGGGAGCTTTTTAAATTCGGCTGCAGCTATAGTTTTTTAATCTTGTTTCTTATTGTATTATATTGTATAGTATTTTTATAGCATTTTATAGGTATTGTGTTGTTTTTACATTGTATTGCTTTTATTGTACTTTTTTTAATTTGTTGTAAGCTGCCTTGGGTCCTTTTGGGGAGAAAGGCAACATAAAAATAAAGTTGTTGTTGTTATTGTTGTTGTTGTTGTTGTTGTTGTTGTTGTTATTACAATCTTTCCTCATCAAAGATGGCCCCAAGGCTTGGTGAGAAGATGAGCAACTGCCCAGGGAGGAATAATTTTCTCTGACTTTCATTCACTGAAATGATAATTGCAGGCACATTTGTTTTTTCTCTGCTCAGAGCATGGATCACTTTGATGACATAGGGCCCAGCGTTGTAATGGCGTCCCCTGGTATGATGCAGAGCGGCCTGTCCAGAGAGTTGTTTGAAAGCTGGTGTACCGACAAAAGAAATGGCGTTATCATCGCGGGATACTGCGTAGAAGGGACCCTCGCCAAGGTTAGGTTTCCTTTTGCTACCACAAGATTCAGATCTGGCTGCCTGAGGTGTTGTATTAATTTGCTCATGAAGTATTTTTGTTTAAAACTGGGTAGGACATTCATGATAAATATTTGCTATCAGAGTATTCACGAGATGCAGCCTCTCTTGAGAACTGTGTTGAAAACTGAGTGAGCGAAACTGGTGTTTGCATTTCAGAAACATAGAATAGTTGGCCAGTTTTAAACACATGCTTTCCCTCAGATACCAAAGCTCTGGGTAGATAATGCAGTGGTTTCTGCCTCCTCCTTCTGCTACAGTGGTCCCCCATCCTTTCTCTGTTCATATACTGCGGTCCCGCTATATCGCGGGACCACAGTATATGAAAAAAGGCCCCCTGGGGTAAGGGGGGCTTGTTTCAGGCTTCCCTTATTTACCCCAGGACTGGAGCTGCCCCAAATGGGCCTGTGAGGGCCTTCTTGGGTCTTCTGGAGGCCCCAAAAGGGCCTCCCTGTGAACCGGAAGTGACTTCTGGATCGCTGAAGTTCATTTCTGAGGCCTCCGAGAGCCTTTCTAGGCCTGTCGGAGGCCTCAGAAATGATTTCCGGTTTACTGGAAGTCACTTCCGGTTCGCAGGGAGGCCAGAAGGCCCAGGAAGGCTCTCACAGGCCCGTTCGGGGTAGGGCCAGGCTGAGGGTAAGTACAAGAGCCCCCAGCCAGCCCCCTCCCCAGGCCTAACTCAACCTGCATCCGCATATCATGGATTTTCAATTATCGCGGGTCAGGTAAGGTCACTAACCCCCGCAATGGGTGGGGGATCACTGTAGGAGAGAAGTAGGTTAGACCCAGCTGTCCTTGAGAGACAGCATACTGGCTCAAACAAATACGCTGGGTTTAACACCAGTCGACAAAATACATAGTTGTATGGGGTAAACCAGGCACCAGAGATTATTAATGTAAAAAATAAAATTAAAGGTTTTTGATCCCTGTGTCTTTTAGCTTCCCTCACTCTCTAGCATCCATTTTGGGAGCCTCTGGAAAGAAGTTTCTTTAATGGTAAAAAAAATCATTTTATTACCACCACCACCACCACCACCACCCACACACCAGTGGTTTTGATCCCAACAGTGATGTGACATCAATTTTAGACTATTAAAGACTTCCTCCCCCTGTCCAGAGACTCCCAAAATCTAACCCACGGTAAAGGCAAGGGAGAACCTTAGAAAGTTATTGGAACCTGCAGGTAGGGAGATAAGAGGCTTTCAGTTTGTTTAAGTAAATTATTTCCAGCACCAATAGTTGGCTGAGCTAAGGAATGTATACTGTAATCTGTTAAAGCCCAAGATGGGTGAATTAAGTCAAAGGCTGGGTTCACTTACCCAATGCATAACTTAATTTAAAATAAACAGCATGCCTTTATACTAAGGAGTGGTCCCCAGCTATGAAGACATCCCAATGACATATACTGTGTTAAGAAGTTACTAATAGCTGCATTCTAGCTAGTTGCCAGAAGAATAAGTGGGAAAGGTGCTTTTCTTTCCTTTTTTTCTTTCTCACAGTTTTTAGAACTTGTCTGTTTCAGTGTGTTCCCATGAAATTCCCACAGATGCTGTATGGTGGAATCGTAGGAAAGAGTTGCTAATGCAACAATTTCAGATATCCAAGTTTACATTTTATTATTAGGAATGAAGTAACATTACATAGGATTGGAACAAGTGTCTTTTATGGTGTTGTTACAGCATATCATGTCTGAACCCGAAGAAATCACGACGATGTCAGGACAAAAGCTCCCGCTGAAGATGTCGGTGGATTACATTTCTTTCTCTGCTCACACGGATTACCAACAAACAAGCGAGTTTATTCGGGCACTGAAACCTCCCCACGTGGTTAGTGAGTGTTTGTTCCTTGCAAGGATGCCAACCTTGTTTGTTGTTCTTGTTGATTGTTGTTTGTTGTTCTTGTTGTGAAAGGTCATTTTTGTTTCGTTTTGTACAAAAAAATGTACAAAACGAAATGAAAAAATGGGGGGGGGAGGAAACGAAACAAAACATAATTTTTTTCATTTCGTGCCCATCTCTAGTTACAATAGTTACATGTAAATACGCTGGCATGGTTACCTGTAAACCTCCTGAAATTACTGTCCAGTGGTTGATAGTATACTTGGTATAGAACCGGGGGGGGGTGTCCTCTTGCCTTATCTTTTTTTCAGGCTTCATGCATTTAGCGAACAACGCGCATCTGTTTCTAGAGCATTCCTCCTCACAGCTTGAGTGCCTTTTCCTTGTAGATTCTGGTTCATGGAGAGCAGAATGAAATGGCCAGGCTTAAAGCGGCGCTGATACGGGAGTATGAAGATAATGACGAAGTCCACATAGAGGTCCACAACCCTAGGAATACGGAGGCGGTGACATTGAACTTCAGAGGAGAAAAACTCGCCAAGGTAAAGGCTTGAAAATAAAGCAAAAATATCAAAGTGTTCTGCTTATATACCGCCCCATACCACTTCAAGTAGTCTCGGGCCGGTTTACAGTTTCATTACAGTATGCAGACTACACATTGCCCCCCCTCCCCACAGCAAGCTGGGTACTCATTTTACCAACCTCGGAAGGATGGAAGGCTGAGTGAACCTTGAGCCTGCTACCTGGAATTGAACCCCAGGTCGTGAGCACAGTTTTACCTGCAGTACAGGCATTTAACCCCTGCACCACGGGGCTGATGGGACTGAAAGTTAATTCTTCGCCAGAAATGAACTTGGAAGGATAACCATTGATAGAACCTTTGTTCTTTGGAAGGTATATAGAATCATAGGGTTGGAAGAGACCTCGAGGGCCATCCAGCTCCAACCTCCTGCCGTGCAGGGACCTCCATCACAGGACTCCCGATTGATGGCCATACAGCTTCCTGTCGGAGCGTATCTCCCAGAGGTCATCTGAGGCCAGGCCCACTAGAATGTCGCAGGCGTGCTCACTCTGGGTGGCCACTCCTAGGGAGGCACGGAAGTTGACTACGCGCAACCGTGCCTTCTCTGTTGTGGGCCCCTCGCTATGGAACCACCTCCCGAGTGAGCTGCGCCTTGCACAGTACCTGCCCGCCTTCAAAAAGGCTTTGAAAACCTTGCTTTTCTGGGAGGCATATTGCGACCTTTAATTTATTTTATTTTATTTCCCCCCCTCTTTTCCCGCCCATTGATCCATCTTGCTAGGGTTTTCCCTTTTCCCCCTGTATTGTATTGCTTTTTAACTGTAAACTGCCCAGAGTTCCATTTTGGAAGATGGATGGTATAAAAATAAAATAAAATAAAATAAAATAAAATAAAATTAAATAAATAAATAAATAAATAAATAAATAAATAAATAAGCAAGTGACATCAGCTGAGCAGAGTGTATTCCTCTTTTAACCTGTAGGAATAAGATAGCAAAACTACTGTTACATTGCTGTTGTTTAGGAATATGGCACTAGCTAAAACATTTCAGAATATCCAGAGACAAGAGCAAACTCATGATGGTCCCAAAAGTATTAAAGAAGAAAGGTAGATAGAGCCTGAAGTAAAAGAGTGTCACCATAGATTGTTAGTGCAATGTGAAATTTAAGGGATTTTCACTGAGAGGGGAAAGAGAAGAAGAATCAAACGATGGTGCTTATTTCACAATTGTTGTCAAAGTACCTCGCCAACTGAGATACAGTAACTTCAAAATATTAGCATGCAGCCTCGTCCATGACTTGACCGACATCTGATGCCTAGAGTAGCATCTGTGTTTCTTGCCAACTGTTAGAATTCTTTTCCAGTCACCCTCTTGTATTTTGCCTCCTTGGTTTTCCTCTTTCTCAGGTGATGGGCTCTTTAGCAGATAAGAAGCCAGAACAGGGGCAGCGGGTTTCCGGAATACTAGTTAAAAGAAATTTTAACTATCACATACTTTCTCCATGCGACCTCTCAAGTAAGTAAAGCAGAATACTAATCTCTATATCTGATAGCTTGTTTGCTACGTTCTAGTTTATAAAGCAGATTGGTCTTCCTTACTAAGTGTTTTTATTCTGATCGGTGTCAATTTGGAAGGTGGTTATTAGAGATGGGCATTTTGTTTCGGAAGGGGACTGGTTCTAAAATGAAACACGCCAGCACAGCTGGCACTCGGAACGCAGTCCCACCCTCTGGAACAAAATCACCCACTGTCTTA
>JAHTLZ010000055.1:558869-589571 GCA_023846285.1 Phrynocephalus versicolor | reverse complement strand
TGTGAATAGAGCAGCAGCTCAGGGCCCAGGAAGTGATGCACACCAAATGTTGTTGTTTATTTTCCACAGATTACACAGATCTCGCCATGAGCACTGTGACCCAGACACAAGCAATTCCTTACAATGGCTCCTTCAGCGTCCTTCATTACCACCTGCAAAAACTGACAGGTCTGTAACTTTGGAATAAAAGGTAAAGGTTCCCTACACACGTGTGTGCTAGTCGTGTCCTTCTCTAGGGATGGTGCTCATCTCCGTATTCAAGCCGAAGAGCCAGTGTTGGCCAAGTCCGTGTCCACATGGCTGGCATGGATGCAAGGAAACACTGTTTTACCTCCCACTTTTTACGGGGAGTACCTATTTATCTACCTGCATTTTACGTGCTTTCGAACTGCTAGGTTGGCAGGAGCTGGGTTTAACAGTAGGAGCTCACTCCGCTGTGAGGCACCCGGGATTTGAACCACTGAGCTGCCGACTTTGCAGCTGACAGTTTTCAGAAGCCTTAGTCCACTGAGCCGCCACACCCCTGACTTTGGAGAGAGGTTTGAAATCTTCACTGTCTGTTCTGAAATATTTTTTCCCACCAAGTCTCAAGGCTGTAGTCCAGTTTGGATGTCCATATTGGGGGAATAAAGGAGAGCAAATGGTGAATGTATACTAGAATAACGACCACAGGAAAGTAAAACAGAAAATCCCCTTCTGCGCCAGCATTTGTGTCTCTGGATTCCTTGGGCCGTTCAGAGGTTCACGGTGGTTTCTAGATAGTCAGGTCTGTAAGGGCAAGCTTGCTTCCACTGGAACCACTCAGCCACGTGCTGTGAGGAAAAGAAAAGTGGGTTGCATTTTAGGGCCATTGGCTGTTCCTGGCTTGGCTTGTGCATGCAAGTGGCCTTGTAGAGATTCCTCCACTGGGATATGCTTAGATATGATTAACCTCCCTTGACCCATCAGGGAGGTTATTAGTGAAGGAATGAGGGAGTACTCGTACACACTGGGATCTTTCAGGTGCTTTATTGCATCAGAATCAAAGCAGGCAGGCACGCTTGATATTAGCTCCTCCTCTCATGCTTAGCAGCCGGGAGAGCGAACAGGCAGGCTTGTTGATGGTAAAAAGCTCTCTCCCACTCCTGCTGCTAGGCTCTTTATTAACAATACACATCACAGCTACGTCAGCACAGAAATCATCCAATAGACACACAGCTTATATCTTCTGAGCATGCTCTGTAGAATAGCATCTTTGGAATGCAGCCTCCCCCAGTTTTCAGGGGCCATTTTTAACGGAGGCCTGTATTAAGCTCTCATTGGTCAGCCTATTACCCATAATACAGTGTTCTCAGTGTGATGTCAGACTCCTCAGAACTACACTGATAAAACATATACTTGGCATTAGAGCTAGATTCCCACATGGCCTCCATGGATTGATTGGCTCATGGATCGATCTCTCAGTCCATCGATCCACACCCTGCAATGCCTCATAAAAGGATCCCCTTGCCCACTGCAGAAGGGTCTCGTTGGTAGACAAAAGAGCATTGAGACGTTTCCCTGTCGACAGGAAGGTTAAAACACATTTACAGTGGACCCTCGCATAACCAACAGTTTGTAAAACATAAAATCTGTACAACATAAAAAATCCAGAGACAGGGGAAATTTGCTTAACAGAATGGCCTATGGGGCGAATTCGTATTTATTGCATTTACATGTTTTATTGTTCTAATTTTATTGTATCTTGATGTTTTAATTGTTCATTCTGATTGTGAGCCGCCCAGAGACCTTTGGGTAGTAGGCGGCATACAAGCTATATAATAAATAAATAAATAAATAAATAAATAAATAAATAAATAAATAAATAAATAAAAATGGTCACGATTAGGGATTATTCCATTTCAATGCATCCCTATGGGAAATTTGTATAAAGGAAAATTTGCTTAACAGAATTTCATTTCGAACGAATTAGTTCCTTTATACATGGTACCACTGTACTTGCCGTCTTCAGAGAAGTCAAGAAGACTGTAAGACTAATCATTAGGTCAAGTTATTCAGTCAGACATGACAAGAGAACAGAGCAGAAAGTGTGAGGGAGGCATTTGGGGCATTGTACTCTTGAGTGCTAAGGTAATGCAGAGAGAATAAATAAGCTATCCCTGTGAGCAGAAATTGCGACTGGTTCGTATGTTGTTCGCCTGTGCAAGCATGTTTGTAGGAAGGTTTGATCTGTTCTACAGAAAGAGACTGCGTTCTTGATGTAAGGATCCTTCCAAGGACATGTTTGAGCTACAGTTTAATGGAGAAATCACTGTCCACCACTTTGGCTTATGGTGGTGTTTTCTTTCTTTAAGGTGACATAAAAGAAATAGACATCCAGGATAAGCCGGCACTGAAGGTTTTTAAAAACATCACTGTGATCCAGGAGCCAGGCATGGTGGTGCTTGAGGTAAAGATGTATAAAACCAGAATAATGGGTTTTCTATAATTGTTCTATTATCTTGGGAGTACAGAGATAAAATCCTAATTTTTTCCTATATCACAAGCTGCTTTTGACAATCAAAATAATATCATAGAAGCATATAATAAAAATTTGTAGCCGAACAGATTCCAGTAGTTCACAAAAAGGAAGAAATCATTAAAAGGCCCTTCCAAAAACAGGCCTGTGCTCCCTGGAAAGTCAAAAGAGAGGGGAGCCCCCTCCGGGAGGGAGTCGCACCCTCGGTTCCCCCCAGTTAGAAGGGCGGCTCCTCCTTGGTTCCAGCTGCAAAGCGGGAGCAGCAAAAGCCCCCCCCCCCAGTAACCAGTCCAGCAGGATAGGTCGACTCAAAAGACCATGCTCCACATCTCATAGGCCCACGCAACTGAAAATACTCTTAAATGTAAAAAGAAGGTGATTTAAAATGGTTATATTATATGATTAAATATTATAATGCCATTGTACAAAACGATAATAAGGCCTCACCTGGAGTATTGCGTACAGTTCTGGTCGCCGCATCTCAAGAAAGACATAGTGGAACTGGAAAAGGTGCAGAAGAGAGCGACTAAAATGATTACTGGGCTGGGGCACCTCCCTTATGAGGAAAGGCTAAAACATTTGGGGCTCTTTAGTCTGGAAAAAAGGCGCCTAAGGGGGGGATAGGATTGATTACTCATGCCTTGTGTGGTGAAACCTGACAGGTACCTCATAAATATTCAAATGATGTCAACGGGGTAACCAATGGAATAGCCTGTGGGCGGAGCTAAAAATGCTTGTTAAAATAACTTTCAGATAGGGACTGGAAAGGTTTCTGAATATGACAGTTTAGAGAAAGGGGCTGGTTAGAGTTTAGTTAGGGTTTGAAGAGTGAAACTAGTGTATTGTAGAAGTGGTATAAGACCTGTGAGCACATATAACCCACCCCACCACACACACACTTTAATCCTTAATTTAACAGTATTTTCCTTTTGTCATCCCCCTTCTACTAAACAGTGGGTAGCTAATCCTGCTAACGATATGTACGCAGACACCATCACGACAGTGATACTGGAAGTTCAGTCAAATCCCAAAATCCATAAAGGTATTTGTCTTTTTATTTGTATAGGTAATAAATTCTTCAGGGTGTGAGTGCTGTAGTGAAAGAACAGGAATTGTTTTACACCAGATAACTGGATGGCCGGTCCCAGGGCCTCAGATGCAACCCACTAAATGCAATTTCTCATTGATTTCAGTGGAGGTGAAATAAATAGAATTGTATAAACTATCTTATTTTAAAGTGAAAGGGTTTATGGACAGGCATGAAGTGACATTACTAATAAGGCAATTTCATGTGCATGTCTTTTGAATGTGTTTTGAACTTAAGTATCTCAGTCAAAGAATGAATTCTTAATCAAAACTGTTCCTGCATATGATCAGAGTTGTTTAGAATGCAGAAGTCTAAGAAATTTCCCCAGCAGGGAAGTAAGTGCAAAGCTGTACTAGATCCAGCTAGCTCTAATCCACATTAATATGGAAGTATCAGAAATTATTTAAAGTTTAGCTGTTAATTTTTAATACTTTCCAAACACTGGTTTAAATGGAATTGTTTTACTTAAAATAATAGAAACTGAAGGATCAGTTGGTCTCTTACCAAACCACACTTGTCTATAAAGTAAACAAGTTCACAAGTATTCGAAAATTATAGCATGAAATATAAACTCGGATATTTTTCTCTGCTTTCTAAATATAGTAAATGCAATTTAATGTTTAAAATCGTATAGGTTGGAATGGGGGAGCTGTGGCTGTCAGATGATTTTGGTTTACAGGTGGCTTCAGCCCTGGTTGGCATAGCCAATTGCTGAGGGGTTATTATTGGAACTATAATACGAAACCATCTGAAGGACGAAGTTTTCCATTGCCACTGTATAAGGGAACAACTGATTCAGTCTTTAAAGGAACTCAGAGGCTACAGGGGGCATGACTTCTCTTGACACTTAACCATCTATCACTTATACTGCAGTGACATTGGAGTGATGAGTCTGTGTTTTTCAGCCGTGATACATAAAATCCCTAAAAAAGAAGAGATGGAGGCATATCACAAGAAGATGGAGATCATGCTGCAGTAAGTTTTATCTAAACAAAAAAAGTTCACTGTCGTAATGGAAATGCTTAGATGTTTGCTCTTGGATGTCTTCCTTTTATTTTACCAAGCAGGGCGTGACAGGGGCCAATAGGATTACTTTAGATTAGAGACGGGCACGAAATGGGAAAAATAGCATTGTGTTTTGTTTCGTTGGTCATTGCGTTTTGTTTCATGTTCTGATTAACACATTTTTAGTAGAATTTTCGTAAGGAAATGGAACAGAATGGAAGCTGCTGTCACTCAGCTGTTCTTTTTTAAAAAAAATTTGGAGAGGTTGGGCTGTGGGGTGCAGGGGCAGCAACGGGAGAGTGAAGCAGGCGCCAAGTTTAAAACCCTGCTTCTCTCTCCCGTTCTGGCCAGAACACGAGAGCAGAGCTGGGAAATTCACAAATTGTTTTGTTTCCACAGTCAAAAATAATGTTTCGTTTCATTATATGAGTCGTTTTGTAACCTTACAACAGGACAGTGTGTCGTTTTTTGTTTTGTGCCCACCTCTACTTGGATCTTTTCCTTGGAGACAAAGACCTACTCTTGCACTCCCTTTGCCCATGGCCGTGGAAACATTTGTGGCCATGGTTTCCCTGAGACTGAAGTTCTGATCCCTGCTGAGGCAAAAAGAGGAGGCTTCGGGTCAGACTGTGGGAAGAAATGCCTATTCAAGAACCATAACCTTCTCATTTCCCCAGTAGGCTCCCAGAATTGGGACAGCAGCCAGCAGGCATACATCAAAACTCAAGCTGGCATATAGAATTTCCCTCCCCTTCCAATTAGTGTGACAGAACAGTAACGGTAAAGGAAATGAAGGGGGAAAGATGGGGAAAGATGCAAAATCACCTTGCCAGCCAGAATTCAGCATGCCTTTCTCGCGACATCTACGGTGGTACCTTGTATAAAGGAATTAATTCGTTCCAAATGAAATTCTGTTTAGCAAATTTTCCTTTATACAAATTTCCCATAGGAATACATTGAAAGCAGAGTATTTTTATTTATTTATTTTTGCATTTATATCCCGCTTATCTTCAAACGAACTCTAAGCGGCTCAAAATACTCATTAGTAAGCCCTAATCGTAACCATTTTTATGTTGTATGGATTCACCCCATAGGTGATTTTGTTAAGCAAATTTCCCCTATTTCCAGAATGTTTTATGTTGTACAGATTTTACGTTATACAAACCGTTTGTTATACGGGGGTCCACTGTACTTATACTGTGTTTCAGACTCGTAGCAATACAGTACCTGGACTCCAGCCAAAGTTAAGCACCCTGGCTCCCGTGTATTTCAATGAGAAGACATTCAACTCTTCCAATTTAATCACTAGGTCCCCAAGTATTAAACTGAATCACCTAGTATTCCTGATTCACCTTCTATAGACAATGAGATATATTGTGTGTTGAACTCATGAGAGAGCTTGCCTTCAGAAGCCTTGTACTTAGATCACAGGTTACCCAGAATGATTTACTGATAATAGGAGTAATATTGACACTGCAGGCCTGTAAGGGACCCAATGGATCACCCAAGTCCAGCCCCATCAAGAAGACCAAGTGAGGAGTTGAACTCTCAGCCTCTGGCTTCATAGCCAGAGACCCAAACTCACTAAGGGCTCTATGTCACGACCTTTTTGATCCAGTTCTTACTTACATAAAATCCGTCTCCAAAAGACGGGCTCCAACGGCCATCGAGTTTTTTAGAAACAAAAACACAGTAGATTATTCCCGCAGACAGAATGTAAAACTGATTAATTTTGCTATTCAAAACAAGGGGGCATCATTAAAACAGGAAGTTCTAACCTGGCTCAACTCCTTCTTGCCCAAACAACTAGTCGAAGAGGATTTAGAGAGAGTTCATTACCTGGGCAGTGCAAGAGATGGAGCCCCAAAACCAGTGATAGTAAGATTTACTTCTTATGCAAATAAAGAGCGTCTTATGTCCTCAATCAGAGCCAATCCTAATATTCTTAAGAGAGGAGATGCAACTTTGCAAGTTTTTCACGATTTCTCCAAAGAAACTGCTGATTGGCGTAAATCGATGAGACCAGTTACAACCATATTAAGGAAGAATAACTATCGCTATTCTTGGGGCCACCCCCTATTCTTGAAAGTCTGGAAAGGTGCTGTTCAACACACTATCCACTCCCTAGAAGAAGGCCAGCACCTTCTCGAAGCGTGGAATATCCAAGAAGACTCAGCTTCTGCTTGTCCTCCCCCGGGAACTTCTATGGCAGCATCAGGACAGTGAACTGTTTTTTACTCTGGCTCCAGGAATCTTCAATGAAGATGAAGAACATTCGGAAAACATTCAATTTACTCCTTCCTCTCTCACCCTCTCTCACCCCTACCACTCCCCTTGTTATTCTCCTTTCATCTTTTCCCCCTTTTCCCCTTCCACCCCCTCTCCTTTCTCCCCCCTTTTGTTTTTTTTTTCTTTTTTCTTTTTTTTTTCTTTCTCTTTTCGTCATTTTTAATTTTCATTTTTATTTTTTTTTTATTTTTTTTAGTTTTCTTATTTTTTTTTCTTTTTTTCCCTGGGGTTTTTTTTTCTCCCGTCTTTCTTGCTCCCTTTTTCTCCCCTATCTCCCTCCCTTCCCCTCCCTGCCTCCCCTCCCCCTTTGTGTTTTTTTTTGTTTGTTTGTTTGTCTGCTGGTTTTTTTTTCTTTTTTTCTTTTTTTTTCTTTTCTTTTCTTTTTCTTTTTCTTTTTTTTTTTTTTTTGAGGGGGTGGTGGTGGTGAGAGGGTGGTCTATAGGGGGGGTAGAATAAATTTATGGAATTTACAGTAACATGCTACTTAAGGGCTTATGAGATCTTGGCTGACTAATGTCTGTGGACGGACCTCCTCCCTCCCATCCCCTTGATGCACATGCTAAATAGTATGATAGCTGGTGGGGTGGGAGAAAAGAATAGTTTTTCAGGGTGGAGGATTAGATTTATTTCAGTTTACTTTTTATTAATTATTGGTGTTTTTATTTTTGCGTGCGCAACGGGACCATTCCAGAATATTGTATCTAAAAGAACTAGGTTATGGGAAAGTTTATAAAATTAGCAACGTTAAATGTAAAAGGTCTGGGGTCATTTTCGAAGAGAAACAGAATCGAAGCGATGATTAAAAGGCACAAAATAGATATTGCCTTCTTGCAAGAGACTCACCAAACAAGAGATGGTATTAATGAATTAAAAATTCCAAATGTTGATATATATGAAAAAAGCTTCGGCACATCTAAAGCAAGAGGGGTTGCCATTATAATCTCAAGGAATTGTGAATGTGTTGTTGAAAATGTGGTAAAAGATTCAGAAGGTAGATATATAATATTGCAAGTTCTAATGGGGAAGGATTATTATACCTTGGTAAATTTGTACGCACCAAATGTTAATCAAGGTCGCTTTTACAATCTCCTTTGGGATCAGATTGAATTGGTTAAAAAGGGATATTTAATAATGGCAGGGGATTTTAATATGGTCTTAGATAAAATTAAAGATAAATCGGTCTGTAAAAAGGAAGAGTGGAGGACAAGGCACACAACTCTAGCAAAGTTTATAAACACAACAGGTTTGAAGGATGTCTGGAGAGAACTGAAAGGAGATGAAGCAAAATACACCTTTTACTCACCAGTACACAAAACCTATTCTAGGATAGATTTTGTGTTTGTTGCACAAAGCTTAATACCTAAGATAAATAATACCGAGATTGAGATCATAAAAACATCTGATCATGCTTTAATGTCGATTGATTTAGCTACAAATAAAAACTATAGAGAAGCTAAAAGGTGCAGAATGAATTTAAAAATATTTCAACATCCAGAAGTATTGGAAAAGGTTAAAAAAGATTGGTTGGAAACTTGGGATATAAACGAAAGGGCAGGTAGCCAAACGCCAATTATATGGGACACCCTGAAAGCGGTAGCTAGAGGTCTTATTATAAAAGAAAATATCAAAACCAAAAAACAGGAAGAACTCAACAAAAGAAATTTAGAAAAATTAATAGCAGATTTAGAATCCCAATTCTTTCTTACTAAGGATAACAAGATACTGAGATTGATTGAGGCAAGAAAAAAGGAGTTAGAAGATCTAGATTTACAACAAACACAAAGAAATCTTTTGTATCTAAGAAGAAATTTTTTTGAATACAGCAATAAGAACTCAAAACTTTTAGCCAGGCTAGCACAGAAAAGACAAGACAAAAATACAATAGGGATTATAAAAGATTCCTCAGGCAAGACATGCATTCAAATGAAGGAAAAGTTAAAAGCTATACAAGAGTTTTATCAGTCGTTATATACTGCAAAAAATAAACCTAAGGAGGATATAGAAAGGTACATCACTAAGAATCTAAAGGGGGTCTTGGAACAGGAAGATATGCTGGAAATGGAAAAGCCTATTACAGACCTAGAGATAAACGAGGTAATAGATAAATTAAAGAATAATAAAACGCCCGGAGTGGACGCTCTGGGACCTGAATTTTACAAACTCTTTAAAGCAGTATTATTACCTAAATTAAAGAAGCTATATAATGAAATTTTGGATGGAGAACAAATTCCGAGATCCTGGACCCATTCTTTAACCATTTTAATTCCAAAACCTAATAAAAACTTAATGGATATCGGGTCATATAGACCAATATCCTTATTAAACCAAGATGCCAAGATTTTCACAGCAATTCTGGCTAAAAGAATGAATAAATTCATAGCTAAATATATTAAAGAGGATCAATGTGGTTTTATTAAAGGTAGACAAATGGCAAATATTATTAGAAGGAATTTGAATGTTCTTTATGAAATGGGAAAGAGTACTACTAAAGCCGGCATGCTATCTCTAGATCTTTTTAAAGCTTTTGATTGTGTTCAATGGCCCACACTAAAAATTTTGTTAAAAAAATGGGGATTTGGGAAAGCCTTTTTGGGAGTAATAAATCAATTATATTCAGAGGGTACTTCCTCAATAATAGTTAACGATGGATTAACCGAACAAATCACCCTAGGCCGAGGAACTAGACAAGGATGTCCTCTTTCTCCAGTTCTCTTTTGCATTGTTATAGAGCTCCTGGCTAACGCTATAAGGGACGATAAATCTATTAAAGGTATAGGGAAAGACGGGGCAACTAAAATTAGTTTATTCGCGGATGATGCTCTTTTGACTATTGTAAATCCAATAGAGAATATTCAAAGAATAAAAACTCATTTAGAAGAATTTGGAGAAATAACAGGATTATGTGTAAACTGGCAAAAATCAGAGAGTTTATTGTTCAACTATGGAAAACATGATTTAAAGATGATCGAAAAATCCGGACTTAAGCCGGGAAAAAGCATTAAATATCTAGGATTAGAACTCCATAAAGAATTTACTAAAATTAAAGAAAGAAATTTTTCGAAATTAGTAGAAGGGATGAAAAATAAACTATCATCCTACTCTAAACTAAAACTGTCGTGGTTTGGTAGAATTGCATTGATAAAAATGAAAATACTTCCAAAAATTAATTTTATTTTTAAAATGCTACCGGTTCAATTTTTAGAAAAGGAAATTAGAACTCTACAAGACATGATAAATAGGTTTTGTAACGCAGGGAAAAAATCAAGAATAAATAAAAGCCTATGGTATAGATCTCAGAAAGAAGGAGGAATAGGCATACCCAATATAAGAAATTACTACATAGCCAATCAACTCAGTTCTTTGGGGGAAATTCTTTTTAAACCACAAAAGCTAATATGGTGGGAGCAAGAATCTTTGGATATAAAGGGGGAAATAAACACATTTTTATTCATGGAAGTTAAAAATAAAGCAAAGATTGACAACCCCCTACTGAATAGTCTAATTGTTACATGGAGAACATACAGAAAAATCTTGTCTCCGAAGGGATCCCCACTGGCTTTAGTTACTGACTTGGAAAGCTTCCCAGTCAACTTGAAGCAATATCTGGAGTTATTTAAAATTAAGAAAATAGCTAGACTAAAGGATTGGATGCTTAAGATTAAAACAACTCATGATATAAAAAATATTTTGCAACCCAGTGATTTAACATGGTTAAATTATATTCAACTAGGAAAATGGACTAAGGACTGGGGAAAAAGAAATAATCAAATTAGAGAGTGCACAAAATTTGAACATTTCTTATTATTGTTTGAGTCTCATCAGGAAAATTTAGAGAAAGGAATAACACGTAAAATATATAAAATACTAGGTGACTCATTAGAAATGAAGGAGTTAAATACCTTGAGAGAAGTCTGGAACCAAGATCTTAATGTACCAATAGAGAAAGAAGACTGGAAGAAAATTTGGAACATGAGAATTTTGAGATCATTATCGGTCAGGATAAAAGAAAACTACTTTAAATTGGTCTCCAGATGGTATTTAACCCCAGTCAGACTAAATAGAATGAATTCTGGTTATTCCAAATTATGTTGGAAATGTGAAAAAGAGCTTGGTACTTATATGCATCTTTGGTGGGAATGTGAAATAGTCCAAAGGTTCTGGAAAAAAGTGTTTTTAGAGCTAAGTAATACGATTAAGATAGATATAGATTGTAATCCAGAGATAGCATTACTATCATTGTTAACAAGCAAAGACTATGATGTTACAACAAAGGAATTAATAGCAAATTTTATGACAGCTGCTAGATTAATCATAGCAAAAAATTGGAAGTCAAAATTAGAGTTTAAGATGGATGATTGGTATAATGAACTTTGGGATATAGCTATAAATGATAAGTTGTCCTGCAGTTTAAAGGTGAAACGAGGAGAAATGAAAAAAGACATCTTCTACGATATTTGGGGTAAATTTTTAGATTATGTATTAGTTGAAGGAAAAGGGAAAGAGTCCACGAATATCTCACAACAATTCTGGAGAAGAGAACTTTAAGAAGACTACTAGAAGAATAGAAGATGGAGCAACGAACAACACATGGATGGACCCGTGGGATGGGGGTGCACTTATATTTTGTTGTATTTTTTTTTTATCCTCATTTTTTATGTTGATTGTATGTAATTAAATTTATAATAATAAAAAAAAAAAATTAAAAAAAAAAAAAAAGAAACAAAAACACAGTAACGCCCCCTTAACGGGGTTCTAGCGCGCTTTCCAAGACCGAAGGGTGGCGCTGGGTATTTTTTACTCCGCTTATAAATGTGCGCTTTTCCCAGGGACAGAAGTCAGTGGGGGCACATATGATCCGGGTTTTCCCCTAATCAAACAAAACAGAAGTTAAGAATTAGCTTCGACTGAATGGGGGGCGGAGGTGGACGAGAGACACACGCTCTCTCCCATCGGGTATCGGGGGAATGTCCTGGTAAAGGTTAACATTTGCAAAATTAGATACTTTGGGGCCATCTAGTGGCCAACTGGAAATTAAAATGGAACACTGGCTGGTTTAATAATGAATGACACAAGGAAGGCAATATGCCAAAATTCAAGAGAGAGTTATTTTTTTTAAAAAAATTAACATTGTTGTAATAACGCCGTTTCCCATGCTTGTAACATAAGGTTTGAAGCAGGTTAGGACAGTGGACATTCCAGATGTGGAGAATAATCCAATGTACGTGGGAACTCTGAACCCACATCTTTAGTCACATGACCAATTAAGGATAAAAGCCAGAGTTTCTCATTAACCGCATATTCCCGTCGTGAGGTAGAGCCCTAAGCTATCTTCTCTTTAGGTGTTTTAAAACCTGCTTCAAATTACAGAATTCGTTTTAAACAGCTTGAATTCAGCTCTTTTATAGAAATTTGTTCAAAGCGGAAAGTTGGCACACTTAAACTGCAATTCTGAACTCTTCCCCTTTTGGGGGAGCAAATCCAGTGCCACTTACCTTTAAGTAGAACGTAAGTAGATCCCATTCAGCTCCCGGAAGAAAATGTGTTGCAGGCACAAGGCCAACAAACACTTCTGCTTGTCTACATTTTTAACACTTAGCCTTTCCTTTGTAGGGACATGTTCGGAGAAGACTGCGTAACTGCAAAGAAGGACAATATACTGAGCATCACCGTGGATGGGAAAACATCAAATCTCTCATTGGAAACACGGGTAGGTACTTAATAACTAAATTTGACATACAGTATTTGTGTTTCGTATCGCACAGCTGATGAAGCTTCTAGTCACAAAATACGATACTCATCTCACACTTGCATTTGAAATTAAGTTTACAGAGGAACCAATGCATACCTTTTAATTAATACTGTCATAGCAGGTAGTTCTTTTCAGGAGTCCTGAAGTTCAGTATTTGATTTCCCCTTGTTCTCCTATGTATAAGGAAGGTAGCATGAAATGAATATTGAAATTATTGTACAGTTGTTTCTTAAATGGTCACCCCTTTCTCCAACTAGTATTTTTAAAACATCTACATACAACACTGTAATGGGAACTTCTTTTAAAGAAAGGTTCAAGCTTTCTACACTGCAGGAGTATCTAAAGATTTTCTGAAATTGGTTTTTTTCTTCTCTGTTAGACAGTTGACCGTGAACCAGGATGTGAAGATGAAGATGAAACCCTTTGGGAAATGGTTGAGTTAGCTGCACAGCGACTCTACGACGCCATCACTCCGTTGCAATAAACCTAATTACTCGTTGTATATATTTGGAACCACTGAGGGAAAAAATAATTTGTTAGTAATCATTGTTTTTTTAAATAAAAAGATCATTTGGCAAAACAGGAAGACACTCTTTCTGGGGATATATCATGGAACTTTTGTGTTAGAGAAGGGTTTCTTTCACAAGTCCTAGCAAGCAGACATCTACAGACCGGGATCCTGTTGCATAGCTCAGCCTGCATAATAGGAAGGACTCGACTAGCTAAGGGGTTGATCCAAAACCATGAGGTATTTTAGAAGGACCTGTTGTTGTAGTAGGAGAGCCCATCGTGAAGTGGAATTACATCCAAAGTGTTTTGTGTCCCAGATTTATTACAATATTCAGCCCACCACATTGCAGTTCATATACTGTGGTCTCAGTATATCACAAGTTTTTATTTGTAGAGAAGGAACCTGCCCAGTGGGAGTTGTAAACTTGGCTTGTACCTTCAAGTGTTGGCCACGTCTGATATTAGAAGTGTCCTTATTTAGTCATCTCCCCCCCCTTTTCCAAAATAAAAAATAAAACAATTCCATGAGATCAGAAGAGAACTCCTTCCCCTCCTCCCTGCGCGTCCCTCCACTCAGCTGTTCCCAGCAGAAACATGGAATCGGAAATGCTAGGTAGGGGCGCGCATTCAGAGAGAGACCGCAGACTTCCATCGGAAGGGGAGCCTTCTGTGCACAGCAGGGGCGGGGGGGGCTGATGTCATTTCCACTAATGCCCATCCGCACTCAGTGCTACCACAGAAAGGAGGAGGAGGGAGGGAGAGGGTGCACATGAGCAAGCGGGCGGGCGGTGGGAGCGATTAGGGTGCCTTACTGAATTCAGGTGCTTGGCTGCAAAGACTCAGGGCCTTTTCACACGACCCCTAAGATCTGCTGGCCACTTAAATTCGGACCAGAGATCTTGGGGGTTCGTTGCTCTTCCTGCGTCCCCACCCCTCCGCACTTCCTTGCTCCTGTCTGCGTGAGGGGAGGGAGAAAAAAGGGGACAAAAGAATGCAGGCTCAGCCTCCCCGCCCCCTCGTTGTCCTGATTCCTTCTCTTAAAGGGGCAGGAGGCAAAACAACAACAACAACAAACAAGCGAGGAGAGCCCGGCACTCTAGGTTACATCCGGATCTGGGATTTTTCACCCTCCGAGAGCAGGTACCTGAAAAGTGCGCTGGGACGCGCTTAGGTGGGCGTGGTTGCACTTAATTTTCTGTAAACTCGAGCTGGTGGGGAAACAATTTTAAGCTCCGGAGCTGGGAGCCATTTGCAGCGGAGTTTAGGGGCTGTGTACAAATACTCACACTGCATGCTGCTGCTGTTTCTGCTTTGCACAAGTGAGGGGAAGCAGCCTGAAGCAAAATGAGGCAGCGAAGGAAGAGGCAGTCAACGGGGTTGGGGTGGGGAGTGGACAAGGGGGGGACCACAGCTAGAGGTAGAGAGGGAGGGGAAGAGGGAAGCCCCAAAGCAAGAGGGAGAAAGGGACCCCCGTTGTTCTTACTGGAGGCTCTCCATGGCACAAGGAGAACGGGCTGCTGCACCTGAAGAACGTGTGAGGGGAGCCTCCTGAACTTTCCGGTGGGGTGGCTCAAAGTGCATTTGGGAAGGGTTGAGGAAGCTCTTGCCATGGAAGCCCCCCCCCCCCCGCGCCACTGAAGCTGCTGGCAAGTCTCCTTGGCATTCATTAGACCCATTCCTGGCCATTGACTGTAGGGATCCACACGACTGATTAGCGCCTCCATCCAGGCTTCAGCTCCACCCGCTGCCTTTGCAAAGTGGACATTGCCCGGCCTTTCAAGCCTTCGGGCGCTCCGCTGTCCAGTCACAAAAGCCCTTGAAGTCGTCCAGCCTCACAGAGAGAGAAAAATGATGGCATCATACAAAAGACAAGATAGCAACTTGTGTCAACAATAAGTGCTCTGCTTATATACCACCCCCATACCACTTCAAGTAGTCTCTACTAGTTTAAAATTTATTTAAAATATTTTCCACCCTGCCTTTCTCCTTAAAAGGACCCAAGGCTGTTGCTACTTTTTAGATTGATAACTGAAATTATCTACAGCCAGAGAGTCCTATCCCTGTTGCTTCTTTGTTCTGGATCTGCCTGACCTGCAGGGGCCATGCATGAATGCGACCATCACTCATTAGGTCGGAGGTGAGATTGGGTGATGCCTTTGACTGGACCACACGCACACACAAAAAAAATCAACAAATTGCAAGGTTTCCAGGATAAATTTCCGCTTATTCAGGCCTCTGGTGGGTTGCATGGAAAAACTCTTAGGAGTCACAGTGAGAGGGGACGAGGCTGGTGGCTTGGGCAGCTTTGCTATCTGGTGGGACTGTTTATTTTTGTTTATTTATTTCGGAGTATTTGTTACCCTGTCTTTCTCCTTGGAAAAGGACCCAAGGCGGCTGGACAGCAAAAGGGGAGACCATATGCCAGTAGTGGCCACAGACTTCGGCCCTCCTCATGTTTTGGACCACAACTCCCAGAATCCCAAGCCTGTATTGCCCGTGACCAAGGACTGCGGGAGTTGTGGTCCAAAACATCTGGAGGGCCGAAGGTTCACCCCGACGGCCATAGGCAGCCCATTGCAATTAAGGCATATTTCAGTTCGTGCCACGGGTCGATCTCTTCCCCACCTACAGGGTCTGAGGAAGGGGGCTCGATCCACCAAAGCCCGCCTTGAAATACAGCAGCCCCCCCCCCGATATTTAAGGGGACACGAGGTTTCTGATCCATGGGGTTTTCTCCGGTGGGCGCGCGGGCAGCCAAGGAGGGCATCCGCTCCCGGAGCAGCAAAGGCCAGCCCGCCTCCTTCCTTCCTTCCTTCCTTCCTCGCCGGAGGAGGAGGAGGAGGAGGAAGATCCCCTTTTCCGGGGGGGGGGGCGGGAATGGCTCGAGCCGGGGCCGGATCGTCGGTGGGGCTGCTGCTGCTCCGGCCCCGCATCGTCCTCTTCGGAGACTCCATTACCGAGGTAGCTGTTCCCCCCCCCCCACACACACACCTGCACAACCGAGGGGGGGGGCGAGGCTTCTTCCTGCCCGGGGCCAGACTCCGCCTTTGTGCGGCTTCCAGGCTCAAACCGCCTCCCCCCCTCCAAAAAAAACCAACCCCACCCACCCGAAAAAAACCCTCCCGTTCCACGTCGTCGTCGTCGTCGGGACTCCCGGGAGGAAGGGAGGGGGGCGCGCCGCTTTTGGTCGCGGCAGGGGTTGGTGCCGCCGGTCCTTGGCCCAAATCCCCACTCGGGACCCCCCACCCCCCCACACACACCTGCCCACCCCCCCACCCCCCGAGGAGACCCCATAATGGCCGTGGGGGGCAGGCTGTGCGGACATCATCTGCGCCCTCCTCCCGCCTTTCCGCCCCGGCTTCTCCTTTGGCTTCCCCCAAAGCAACCCATAAGGGGTGTTTGATAAAAGCCTACCTTTAAATGAAGCATTTGTTTCTGTGGTTGATAAATACCGTATCATTATGAGACGCAGATAACCCAAGACTTCCAGAAGAACCATCCAGGAGCCTGGACTCATCATACCTTGTAGTATTTATTTGAGTTAAATGTGCATTGCCTTCTTTCTCCTAGTTTTCCTTTGAAGAATGTGGATGGGGAGCCACCATTGCTCACAGATTAGCTCGGTAAGTCGTCTTTTCAACTGTGTTTCTGGAATGGAATGGAATTTATTGTCATTGTATAAAAATAGGAGATTAAAAAGTGCCATCCTGTCAACTCATTCACACACCCCAGTATAAAAGTCCAAGACATAAAATCTACCTTTTAAGAGCAAAACATCCATACACATGCTCCTACATTCACACGCAGAACATCACTTGTACTCATTTAAAACTGACATAAAAACCAAACATACACACACAGCTCTACACTCTTTCACCTGACAGCATTCATACCAAGTACAGTACATAAAAATTATGATTTAAAAAAACAGCCATACCCAACCCCCATACAATATATCTGTTACTGCATTCATGTATCTCAAAAATATTTTAAGTCAGATGCATACGTATCATGTCTTTAAATAGAGTTGCTGTGGATTTGGGGCACAGTGAGAAAGTGTTAGTTTTTGATTTTATTTCTATATGGATGGAAAATATAAAGCCTCTGCTTTTGAAATTAATGCCAGTAACCAAAGTAAAAGCAATATAAGGCAAACCACAAGCTACAGCAAGTAGAGCATTCTGTGGGCAGAGAACTCTGCATACACATATCCAAAGTGAAATATGAAGTACAGTCGTCCCCCACTATATTGTGGTTCATATACTATACCAGTGCTGGCGAACCTCTGGCACGGGGGCCAAAGATGGCCCTCTGAGCCCTTTCTGTGGGCACCAGACATGGCCCTTCACAGCCACCTGGATTCAGGTTAAATTGCTGTATGTGCACTTTGCAAAAAATTAGTGGGTTTTGAATCGCAGTTGAGGCACTCGGTCTCTAAAAGGTTTGCCATCACTGTACTACACTGTGCTCATGGTAAATCGTGGAACCGCAGTATATGAAGGCCAGGGCTTTCGGGCAAAGCTGCATGGGCCTGTTTGGGGGACCCTGGACTCACCCCAGGCTTGGCATTGCCCCGAACGGGCCTCTGATGGGCTTCAGATATTTTTTAAAAAATATTTACAAATGTATACTCTTTTCAGAAAATGTGATGTCTTGAATCGCGGACTTTCTGGCTATAATACAAGATGGGGGAAAATAGTTCTTCCAAGGCTGATCAACAAAGATTCTGAGAAGACGGTTGCAGTAACCATTTTCTTTGGCGCCAATGATAGTGCTTTAAAAGGTACATATTTTTTCATTCTTGTGTCCCCACCCCAGATTTTTTTTTTCATTAGGTTGCAGCTGAGAATTGACGTCATGTCACCTCAGTGGTTTCAAAGTCTGACCAATTTGCCTCAAGCCTTCAATTCCACTGGTTTTTAAGGGACCTTTGGGTAGTGGGCGGCATATAAATTGTATAAATAAATAAATAGTATAAATAAACTGTACAATGACTCTGCTTTTGGGGGCAGGGGAACTTTAATTTGGCCTGTGTTTTTTTTTTCAAGAGAAAGAAAAACCATTAAAGAAATAAAATAGGCAGATGAAGATGGCGTACAGCAGCACATAAGGGGGTGCCTAGACTGACAAATAATGTGGGAATTGCACAGAGGAGGCCAGATTCTCTTTATTTTCCATTGAGAACAGAAGGTGCAAATCAGAGAGAATCAACCTTGAGTGTCTTCCCCTAATTCATGTTCCTTTTCTTCTGCCATTACTGCTTCTCTTTTTTTTTTTTTTTTTTTGGAGTCAGATGCATTTGCATCTGTTCAAGCGCTGTGATAGCTTGAGCCACGGCGGAAGGGTTTGTAGCCATTCTATTTGAAATCCTTCTACCTGGCTACAGCATCAGTGAGAAAGACAGGACCGTGGAGACACTGGCTGCCATTTCATTTCTCTTTCCCTTCTTAAACCAACTGTGTGGATCTGCTTCCCCCTCCCTCCTCTCTTCCTTCCTTCCTTTTCCTTTTAATGCCTTGCTGCCCTAGCAATTTGGACAGCCAGCTGACTCAACCCTGTCTCCAGTTTAAGGTACAGTAGGACCCCAGTATCCGCTGGGGATTGGTTCCAAGCCTTCCCATGGATAATGAAAACTGTGGATAAGAGAGAATGTCAAAATGTCACCAAAACTGCTGTTTTGTGATAGCAATGTGCTTACAGCTGCTGTTTTGCGACAGTAGCTTGCTTTACGGCTGCTGTTTGTGACAGTAGCTTGCTTTATGACTGCTGTTTTATGACAGTAGCTTGCTTTACAGCTGCTCTTTGTGACAGTAGCTTGCTTTGCGGCTGCTGAATTATTTATTTATTTTTTCCTCTGCCAACCGTGGATAACTGAATCAGTGGATATGGGGGTCCTTCTGTAGTTCTGTTTTAACAGCCACCTGTAAAGCTGGTCAGCTGGAGCAGCTGCATAGATGGCCAAGTGCCAAATTGCCCCCCCCCCCGAGGTGCCTGACTCCTGTAGGATTAACTGAAATGAATTAATCTGGGGGAGATCACCTTTCTGGGTGTAACTTCACTGCCAATCTGTTTGCATCCCCCCCCCCCCCGTGGCGTAGTCCCACCCTGAGAACGAGAAGGCCCGGAAGAACACATGTCCTGAAAGTCAGAAAGAAAGGTTAGAGCAGTCTTCCCTAGAGATTGCATTTCATGGGAAGGCGACTGAGAAGACCCTTTCTTTCCCCTGCTCGCTGGTGGTCACTTGGAGAAGGCGAGTCAATATTTTTTGCTGTTGCTCATCAGTCTTTGTTTGTTTGTTTGTTTGTTTGTTTCCATAGCCAAAAAAGGCATGAGGTGAGAAGGTACTTGTCTAGATAGGATGCTTCCTCTGCACTCTATTTGGTGCAGGACCAGCCACAGACAAGCTTGGAAAGTGGGACAAAGGAGGGACCTGCCATGCCTGGTCGTCCAGGCCCTTGCGCCCCGCTTGCATGGTTTGCTGCCTGCCATGATCCCTCCTCCTTTTTGCTCTGAAACCTGTGGCTTAGTTGAGTTTCCTGAGGAGTGTTTTGAGTTGTCACCTGCCAAGCTAAGTAGCCCTGTAGCATTAGAGAGGAATTGCTGCTATTTTGACTTGAATGGAATCCATATTCCCCGAACAGAGGTGAATCCTAAACAACACGTTCCACTGGATGAATATGTGGATAATTTGAGAGCCATGATCCAGTACTTAAGATGGGTGGATATTACAGAGGACAAAGTTATCCTGGTGACACCGCCTCCGCTTCATGAAGCGTCCTGGGAAAAAGAGTGCATGGCCAAAGGTAACCAAACCCCAGCGTCCATTTTAGATCAAGCAATGTTGCCGTTGTTCATGCATCAGCCTGTCCAAACGTGAAGCAAAACCCTAAATCACTCCTTTTCTTATAGCCTGGAGTTCTTTCTCCATCTAAGTCAGGCCTGCCCAAACTTTGGCCCTCCTTATGTTTTGGACTACAGCTCCCAGAATTCTAAGCTTAGATTGCCAATGGCAAAGGACTGTGGGAGTTGCAGTCCAAAACATCTGGAGGGCCGAAGTTTGGGCAGGCCTGATCTAAGTGTACTGTCTCTCTCCCTGCCCCCCCCCCCCCCCCCCCCCAATTCTCTCTCGAAAGGTGAAAAATTAAATCGCCTCAACTCTACTACTGGAGAATATGCCAAGGCCTGTGTTAAGGTAGCGGAAGAGAGTGGCACTTCTGTCATTGACCTGTGGACATTAATGCAGAAAAATAACCAGGTAGGATCCCCGGGAGTTTTAATACAATTTTTGAAAAATGAGTCCTGTTTCCAAAAACAAAAGGTCTCACTCTAATCTTATAGAGTGGTACCTCTTAAGACAAATGCCTT
Organism: Phrynocephalus versicolor; assembly: GCA_023846285.1. Lineage (NCBI taxonomy): Eukaryota > Metazoa > Chordata > Lepidosauria > Squamata > Agamidae > Phrynocephalus > Phrynocephalus versicolor. The sequence continues at coordinate 569,069 of JAHTLZ010000055.1, read as the reverse complement.
ATAAGAAAGAAAAAAACTTGTAGAAAGAAAGAAATTTCCAGGAATAGGCATGCTTTGTACAACAACAAAAAATCCCTATGGGATGCTTCACAAGACAAATCATTCCACATATATCCAGGAAAAAAACTGGTTATTTTTGTCTTTATTCTAGTCTCAGGAACAGATCTGTTCCCAATGCATTCCTATGGGATATTATATTTTGTAAGACAAGATTTTCTTAAAACAAACTGACCCGTAAAATGAATTAAATTTGTTTTAAGAGGTACCACTGTACAATTGAGTAAATGTACTAGGTAAACCAGGTGGGATCTCTGCATGAGAACAACAGTTGTCTCAAAAAAATAGTAATCCCAGTGTTGTTTCTGCCATCAACTGGTAGCTTGCTTGCTTGCTTGAATGGATTCAGCTGGAGTCGACTTGGATAAAGTCATTGATGTTCTTTATGATCCCTTTCTGTATCTCCATTCTAGGGCTTCTCTTGCTATCTGTCCGATGGACTCCACTTATCAGCAGAGGGAAATCGTTTCTTAGCAAACCAACTTTGGTTACTCCTGGAACAAAAAACATCCAGCCTTCCTGTCCTGCTTCCCTACTGGCGGGATGTGGATCACCTGAATCCAGAAGCGAGTCTCCTGCCTAGTCCTCGGGATTAAATGGACAAAGACAGAACAGGGGCTCCATGCGCAAATAACTTGGAGCAGCTTTAAATGGAGAGAATACGATTCCTTGTAATGTATGTTGGGGGAGATGGAAAAAAATAAACCGTTTTTAGAGAAACGGTGGTATTGAGCTATCAAATGCTGCAAGTGTGCTGCCTGCAGGTAGTGTGAGTGGCAATCCAGTACTGCTGGAGAAATTTAAAAAAAAAAATGGCCTTGAGGCAAATGATGCTAAAGGATGGGCAGGAACGGCACACAGCTGTCCCATTCTGCTAAAAAGGCTCAAGAAATATTTACATATTCATAAAAAAGGTATGTGCCGTGATGCACAAGTCCAGAGTCTCAGAAGGCTGTCCGTGTTCACAAACGCAGTCTTCCAACTTGACTAGCAGGCATGGAGATGCAAAAAGGCCCACTTTTTAACTCATTAAAGTATCCCTTTGGTTGCTCCTCTTAAATATTTAGAACATAAGAACATAAGAAGAGCCATGCTGGATCAGGCCAAAGGCCCATCTAGTCCAGCTTCCTGTATCTCACAGCGGCCCCACCAGATGCATCTGGGAGCTCAGGAGACTAGATATCTGTCTCCTGATACCACTCCCCTGCATCTGGCCCTTGAAGTATCCTGGTTTAAAGCCTAGAGATTACACATCTCCATCATGGTCTGTAACCTGTGATGGACTTTTCCTCCAGGAATCTGTCCAATCCCCTTTTGAAGGCATCCAGGTCAGATGCCATCACCACATCCTGTGGCAGGGAGTTCCATAGACTTACAACGCGCTGGGTGAAAAAATATTTTCTTTTGTCTGTTCTTACTCTCCCAGCCCTCAATTTGAGTGTATGTCCCCTAGTTCTGGTATTTTGGGAGACGGAGAAGAGCTTCCCTCTATCCACTTTACTCATACCCTGCATTATTTTGTATGTCTCAATCATATCCCCCCTCAGGCGCCTTTTTTCCAGACTAAAGAGGCCCAAATGTTTTAGCCTTTCTTCATAAGGGAGGTGCCCCAGCCCACTACTCATTTTAGTCGCCCTCTTCTGCACCTTTTCCAGTTCCACTATGTCTTTCTTGAGATGCGGTGACCAGAATTGTACACAATACTCCAGGTGGGACCTTACTATTGTTTTGTATAATGGCATTATAATGTTGGCTGTTTTATTTTCAATCCCCTTTTTAATAATCCCTAGCATGAAATTGGCCTTCTTCACCGCTGCCGCACATTGGGGAGACACCTTCATGGAGCTGTCCACTAACACACCAAGATCTCTTTCCTGATCCGTCACGGATAACTCAGAGCCCATGAGTTGATAGATGAAGTTTGGATTTTTTGCCCCAATATGCATTACTTTACATTTGGTTACATTAAAACGCATTTGCCATTTCTCAGCCCACTCCCCCAGTTTAGAGAGATCCTTCTGGAGCTCGTCACAATCTTCTCTGGTTTTTACCACACGGAAAAGTTTTGTGTCATCTGCAAACTTGGCCACCTCACTGTTTATCCCTGTCTCCAGGTCATTTATGAACAGATTGAAAAGCACCGGTCCCAGGACAGAGCCCTGGGGCACACCGCTTTTCACTTCTCTCCATTGTGAAAATTTCCCATTGACACCTACTCTTTGTTTCCGGGATCTCAACCAGTTCTCATTTAAAGTAACAGGTTCCCAATCTTCTATATTTTATGCTCGAATAAAGCATCTGGGTCCCCCGTAAGAGAAACCAAAAGCTCACTTTTCCTGAGGACATCTACATGTTTGCAAGCATTTCATTACTGCATTCGACCTTCATAGGAAGTTAATTGTCTGAGGGAACAGGGACCAAACACAGAAAATCTCTGGCAGATAGTATCAGTAGAAGAAGGCGGGGGGGATATGATAGCTAGCTATGTTTAAATATTAGAAATGATGTCATATTGAAGAGGGAACAGTTTTTTTTTCCATGGCTTCAGAGACTAGGACTTGGGGCAATGGTTTCAAACTACAGGAAAAGAGATTCCATTTGAACATTAGGAAGAACTTCATGACAGTTAGAGCTGTTCGGCAGTGGAACATGTCGCCACAAAGGAGGGTGGTGGAGTCTCCTTCTTTGGGGGGTTTTAAGCAGAGGCTGGATGGCCACCTGTCGGAAATACTGTGATGGGGGTTCCTGCATGGCAGGGGGTTGGACTGGATGGCCCTTGAGGTCTCTTCCAACTCTATGATTCTAAGAGGCTGTATGACCCTGAGAATGTTTGTTATTGTTTGTTTCTTTGTTTTTTGACATTAGGTGTAGGTGGTAGGGACCCACAATGGAACTGAGGGAACAGGAAGGGTGGAGGGCAGTGGAGGGGGCAGCCATTGAAATTGTGCTGGGTAGGGGAAGGTATGGTGGTAGGAGTGGAACATGCCCGCGTAGGAGAAGAGGGGTTAGATATCTTACATCTATCCCCTCTTCTGGTCCCACTCCTAGCCAGAAGGAATCAGGTGACCATATCAGCGAGCCCACGGGCCACACGGTGCTGTTGTTAAATGTCAGGTCGGTGCAGAATAAGACCGCCCTCATCCATGATGTTATTCTGGATGAGGGTGCTGACCTGGCATGTATTACTGAGACCTGGGTGGGAGAGGAAGGTGGAGTTCCCCTTTCCCAGCTATGCCCACCTGGGTACTCAGTCCAGCACCAGTGTCGCCCGGTGGGCCGGGGAGGTGGAGTTGCTATAGTCTACAGGAGTTCTAGCTTCTTGACCAGGCTTCCTGTCTCTTTGGGAAAAGGTCTGGAGGGCCTGTATTGTGTCTTGGGCTCACGAGACAGATTGGGGGTTCTGTTGGTGTACCGCCCACCCTGCTGCATACCAACAGTCTCCCTGCCTGAGCTGACAGAGGTGGTCTCGGACCTGGTGTTGAGGACCCCCAGACTGTTGGTACTGGAGGATCTCAACATCCATGCCGAGGCTACCTTAACTGGAGCAGCTCAGGACTTCATGGCTGCCATGACAACCATGGGGCTGTCTCAACATGTCATCGGCCCAACACACCAGAAGGGCCATACTCTGGAATTAGTCTTCTCAACGGGACTGGGGGATGGTGGTTTGGAGGTGGAGGGGTTGGCTTTGACTCCATTGTCATGGTCAGACCACTTCCTGGTCACGTTTAGGCTATTAGCTACTCCAACCCTCTGCAAGGGTGCGGGATCCATTAAGTTGATCCACCCTCAGAGACTAATGGATCCGGATGGTTTCCTGAAAGCTCTGGGGGATTATCCAGCTGACATGGTTGGCGCTCCTGTAGCCTTGTGGAATAGGGAGCTGACCTGGGCAGTTGACATGATCGCACCTAAGCGCCCTCTCCCCCTACGCAGAGCCCGGACAGCTCCTTGGTATACATCTGAGTTGCGGGCAATGAAGCCGGGAGGGGAGACGGCTGGAGCGCAAGTGGAGAAAATATCGCAGTGAGTCTGACCAAACACGGCTTAGAGCCCACTATCGGGCATTTTCTGTGGCTATACGGTTGGCGAAAAGGCAGTATTTCGCCAACCGTATAGCTTCCTCAGAGTGCCGTCCAGCGGAGCTGTTTCGGGTGGTCCGGGAACTTCTTCAGCCAGGAGATAGGGTGAAGGCCCAGGACCATTCGGCGGCATGCTGTAAGGAGTTTGCTGTTCACTTTGAGGGAAAAATCGCTCAGATTTGCAGTGAATTGGACTCCACCATTGTTACAGAATCAAAGGATGTGTCCAGTGCGCCGTGCTTAGGTCCAGTGTTATTGGATGAGTTTCAATTGTTGAGACCCGAGGATGTGGACAGGGTGCTTGGATCTGTCCGTTCCACCACCACGCTGCTCGACCCTTGCCCTTCTTGGCTAATTGAAAGATCTGCAAGGGGGGTTCGCACCTGGGTCCAGGAAGCTGTAAATGCCTCATTAAGAGAGGGAGTGGTCCCCGCTGCCTTGAAAGAGGCAGTAATTAGACCACTCCTAAAAAAACCTAACCTGGACCCAGGACTGGTGGTTAACTACCGACCAGTAGCGAACCTCCCTTATTTGGGCAAGGTCCAGGCGCTGCTGGATGAAACGGATTTTCTGGATCCATTTCAGTCTGGTTTCAGGCCGGGTTTTGGAACAGAGACTGCCTTGGTCGCCCTGTACGATGACCTTTGCCGGGAGAGAGACAGGGGGAGTGTGACCCTGTTGATACTCCTGGACCTCTCGGTGGCTTTCAACACCATCAACCATGGTGTCCTTCTGGATAGGCTGGCCAGGTTGGGAGTTGGAGGCACTGCTTTGCGGTGGTTCTGTCCTTCCTGGCTGACCGTGTCCAGAAGGTGGTGCCGGGGGGTAGTATCTCTGCCCCATGGCATTTACGTCATGGGGTTCCACAGGGCTCAATACTATCCCCCATGCTGTTTAACATCTACATGGAACCGCTGGGAGAGGTCATCAGGAGGTTTGGGCTGAGGAGTCAGCAATATGCTGACGATACTCAGCTCTACCTCTCGTTCTCCACCAATCCAGATAATGGACTGGATGAGGGTTAATAAATTGAAACTCAATCCAGACAAGACGGAAGTGGTGTTAGTGGCTGCTTTGTCACAGGCTAGAGGGCCATTTCCCTGTCCTGGAAGGGGTTGCACTCCCCCTAAGGGACAGGGTCCGCAGCTTGGGGGTGCTCCTGGACCCTGGTCTAACTCTGGAAGCCCAGGTGGACTCGGTGGCCAGGGGTGCCTTTCTCCAGCTGCGGAAAATATATTAGCTGCGCCCCTACCTAGATGAACGGAGCCTTATGACAGTTACGCATGCACTGGTAACATCCCGTATTGATTACTGCAATGCGCTTTACTTGGGGCTGCCTTTGAAGACGGTCCGGCAATTGCAACTGGTTCAGAATCGTGCTGCATGGCTGGTGAGTGGTAGGGCCACCAAGGATCACATCACGACGATTCTGTATAACCTTCACTGGTTACCAGTTGCTGCCCGAGCCCAATTCAAAGTGCTTGTTTTGACATATAAAGCCCTAAATGGCTTAGGACCTAGATACCTGAGCCTCCTTCCATACGAACCTACCCGGCAATTAAGATCTAGCCAGGGAGCCCTCCTGAAAGAGCCATCCCTTAAGGAGGTGAAGGGGGTGGCTTGCAGGAATAGGGCTTTTTCAGCAACTGCCCCCAGACTATGGAATGCCCTCCCAAGTGAGACTCGCCTGGCGCCGACGTTGATAACATTTCGGCGCCAGGTAAAAACCTTCCTGTTCCAGAAGTTTTTTAACTAATGATTTTGGGTCCTGATGGCAATTTTAGTGGTGTTTTTTAATGTATCATATTTATTGCATTTACATGTTTTTATTGTTCTAATTTTATTGTATTTTGATGTTTTAATTGTCCATTTTGAATGAATCCTAATCTCTGAACGGCCAAGCTGGAAGGGGCCCTCAAGTCCAACCCGTGCCAGGGAGGCACAGTGGGACTCAAACTCCCCACCTCTAGCCCTGCCCCCTAGACTAGCTTGGTCTGCTGCCAGTTGTTAACCACTGGTTTTAAGCTCTTTTACTAGAAGCAGAAGCACAGTGTGATAGCAATTTCTAGGATTTCTCAAGCGGGGGGAGTGGAAACCACCCAAATACCAAATACAGAGGTACCTCGCAAGACGAATGTCTCGTAAGATGAATTCTTCGCACGACAAATGAGGTTTCCGGGTACAGTATAGGCATTTTTCACAAGACAGTTTACCTACTGGATGTCTTGAGAAAAATCTATTTTACAGGGCAGGCATTTCAGTTTCACATGCCCACAATCCAAGGGGGTTATGGGCACGCAAAATTCAAAAGCCTGGTCTTCCATCCTGGCTTTCCTGACTGTGTAGCACCCAATCTGTGGGTGCTACATGGTCAGGAAAGCCAGGACTGAAGCCCCCACCCCCCCACCCCATTTAAGTGGCTCCATGCACGGAGCCCAAGGCCAAGGGGAGGCAGTGCCTTGTGTGCTTGCAAGCTGCTGCCTTCCTTTCGCCAGGCTTCATGCACAGCCGTTGCTGCTCCCCCACTTCTTGCCTGGGTCTCTTCACCAAAACAGCTTGATACAGAGACCCAGGGGAAGGAGGGGGGGCTGTCCCGATGCAGGAAGGGGACGAGGGGGCAAGTCACCCCTCACCCCCCCACCAGGGTTGGGGCAGCCAGCAAAAGAGGGGAAGTTTTACCCCTGCCCCAACCCAACAAAGCAGGGGGAAAGCTTCTCCCCTTTGCTGGGGTTTGGGGTAAACTCCCTCAATCAACTGGCAGCGGAAGGCTACTCCACAGCCCTCTGCTGCCGGTTGATTAAGGGGGTTTGAGACAACCTTCCCATAGGAATGCATTGAAAACCAATGTAATCCGTTCCTATGGAATGGATTAATTGGTTTTCAATGCTTACCCATGGGAAACCGTGCCGTTTAAGACAATTTTTTCATAAAACGAATGGATCCCTGGAACCAATTAAATTCGTCTTAGGAGGTACCACTGTACAGGCAAACAGTCGTGTTGTAGAAAAGCTGTGCAAATCTGTGGTTTTGTCTACAATTTTGGGACATGTCCAAATCTCAGCCCTGCACACCCTGGAACAGAATCAGTAATTTAACCTCAGAAGCTGATGACTACAATTGTGCCCAAATGCTCATATGCGTTCTAAAGTTGCTTTTAATCAATGGCAATACTTGGAACCTCCCACAAGGTTCAGGTTTGGCAAAGTGAAGTCTGTGCTTTCTTGGAGTCAACCCACCTTCCTCTTCCATCTTCATGCTGTCTTCAACTTTCACCTTCATTGGCTTTTACAGCCGAGTCTTGGTCTTCGAAGGTGGGTGTTTAAAATATGTTGACATTTCTCTTATATGAAGGCTTCAATGGAAATTTTGAACCAGCATCCACTTAATAGTACTGGGTACAAGTTCCCCCACTTAGAATCAAGTCTCAGATGTTAAATGAAACACTTGCATATAAAAAAAACTTATTTTATTACATTGTAGTGGGAGCTTTTGCTCTTCATATGAAATTTACTACTATGTATGAAATCTAAAAATTATCAGAATATAGATACAAATACCAAAAGGCACAGGTTCAAGTATTAGTGTAACAAGCATCCATGAGAAATGCACATTTGTTACAGGTTTGGCTAACTCCAAATATGAAAAAAGGCTTAGTCTTCCATAATTAAAGATGTGTTGCTTTTATGTTGTAGTTTACGTTAGATACAGCTATTAAACGCCTAGAGTTTATACAAAGCAAACTTCTTGGCCACAATTATGGAGCAGAAGAGCAAACCATCATTTTCATCCTGTTAATGGTCCATTCCTTATTAACCATGGGCTCTGACCAAGAAACCATATTTCTTCCTGCCCAGATTGCAGGAAGAAGGGAGTCTGTCCTATCTCAACTCACTTCCCTCCGTCCATGGGAGAAAGCAGGACAGAAGGAACGCAGCAAAAGGCACCACGGAGTTCCTGCTTGTGAGGTCCAAATCCTTCCTATAAACCAGCCTCCTAAGCAAGGGGGTCCCCATAACGTAACCCGCCTGTGCCTCATTCCTCACTGCATTAGAGGCTAAAAAGGGTAATCCAACAAGCTGGATTCTCCTCTGAAACAATCATCATGTAAAGCTAAGTGGATTGCAGCTCAAACGGGCAGATGCCTTCACGATGCACATTTAAAACTCAAAATGAAACACAAAAATCCAAAATGCAGCCTTTTGAATTCTCCTTGCAAGATTTATATGGCATGAAAGTGTGTCCAGCATCGCTATTTTCATCCTTTGACATATTGGCATACAGGGCTTTTGTCTGTTCTCTGTCCACCCAGCTGTGTATGAAATCACAAGATACTTTTCTAAAGCACTTCATAATGTAAAAAAAAAAAAGCCACTATCCAGCACAACGTTATGCACATTTACATCCTCCTTTTAAAAAGGCAATAGAACTGAAGGATGCCTAGGCCCCAACTGGATTGTGGTCAAACACTGCACGATTAAAAATCTTCAAATTAATTCTGAAAACATTTTCAAAATGGGAGGTGCATATTTCAGCAATGTGTTGCCGTCTTGCTTGCTGTAGATATGACAAACCACTTAATCTCTAACATGTAAAACAAAAAATCACCTTATTATTCATGTTTGAAAATACTGTGTGTTTCGGGACTTCCAAACTGGAAGTACATTTTGAGTTCTTTGCAGTGCTGTTTCAACCGTAAGAAGGCACATTATAAATACAATCAGATACACAATTTTAGGTCAGGCAGATTATGTTTCTATACCATATAGGCTGAAGGAAGGAAATAAGTGTCCATCTCAATACTATGGAACAGATTCCAAAAGATTCAATCTATCCAGTAGTTAGTTGTGTGTGTTTTAAAGGAGCACTCATGCCGAAACGAAGGAAGATCTTACATATGGCCAGCATCTGCAGTTGGTCACTTCCCTGTTTCATTTCTCAAGACACAGACGCCTATATACATACATGAAGAGATGATGTTTCTGTAATGAGACGGTTTACACTGGCTAGAACAGGGATTCTTCGCACGCTGAGCTCAGCCGCTCCAAAGGCAGCGAGAGACTAGCATTCTGTCTCCTTGCTGTCCACTCGACGCTGGCGCTGCAATTTGAAGGACGAGGCTTTCTCACTCCGCGTGACAGGACGATCCGTGAGGTCTTCAAAAGATTTGGCGGCTGTGCTGTTACTTGGGAAAGGGTCCTTTACGAAAGGGTCCTCCTCCTCCTCCATATGGGAATCTGTACTTGGATCCTCCTGGATCGTGTCCATTCTTTGGTGGTCTAGTTTTGGAACCACGACCGTGGCGGGCGCTGGCGCAACAGGCTGCAGGGGCTGGGGCTGGAGCCGGCTGGTCGAAGGCACAGCAGGAGGGGGTTTGATGATCCGTACAGAAGCGGAATCCAGGCTGCTCAACATCTCGACATTCTACAAGGAGGGAAACGCTCCAGTTATGCCCGAACTGGGTTGAATGCAAAAACCATCACCTCCATTTCTCTAGTCAAGCTATTTGCTGGAAGCCTGTCTTATTGCTACCTTATCTGCAGAACACATTTTAAATGTATAACTATATGCTACGTACGTACTCCCACTCGTACATCTGAGGAAGTGGACGGGTTCCTGAAAGCTCATGTTAAAATAGAGCAGATTGTCTTTAAGATGCCTCAACATTTTTGTCTTCTTCGTTTTTCTTTCGTTTTGATTTTGCCAGACATTTTAAATGGGAACATGACCTGGTGCTAGGATTCAAAACTTATTGACAATCGACTGTTTCACATCTCAAAATTCTGGCACTGGTGGGTAGGAGGGAATAAATTCTCTCTTAAGAAAACTGATTTCCTGCAAATTGTGGGATCTAATTAAGAACTCTGAAACAGTTTAGCTTTATTTCTCCATGATGGTTCCTCCCCCCACTTAAAGAGCAGAACATCACATAAACTAGCTGACTAAATCTGAATCAAGTAGAACCAAAACAACAGAACTAACCAACACCACCTGTTTTGGAAATATAATATTCTGTATACTACTACTACTACTACTACTACTACTACTACTACTACTACTACTA
>JAHTLZ010000055.1:533440-546845 GCA_023846285.1 Phrynocephalus versicolor | reverse complement strand
GACTCCATCATGATCCATTTATAATATTTACAGTCAATTAAATAATTTGATAACTAATTAAATCCACATTGCCACTGAAAATATAGCACCAGTGTCGATACCTGATCTATCTGTATGCCATATCCTTTGAAGTTTGCATTATCCCAAGAAGTATTACGATAAATATCATCCACTCGGTCTATTAATTCAATCTATGTACAGAGAAGGAAAAGGGTTATTTGAGTTTAGTTTTTAGCTGTTGGTTTACAAATGCATGCATTACAAAGCAGAAATCGATGCAAACTCATTATCTTACAAAACACTTGCTTTAATGGCTCCAAACCACAAGGAACTCTAAATTAACTCCTCTGGGGGGAAAAAACCTTCAGGATTTTGGACTGTGAGAGGCCTTCAGTTTCCCAGGCATTCTTGATTTCGGCAGGGCAGCAGGGACAATGGTACCAGATGAAAAGCATTGTAATAGGAAACTTCCTTGCTTGGTGTTACAAGAGTAGCCATCACCCTTCAGAGCACTGATGTCCACTTATGCAACAATGTACTGGACACTCCTTGCAGCAAAGCTAAAAAGTACTTCTTGTATGTGTGTGAATGATGGAACTGCTCATACTGCAATCTACGGCACACGAGGTTTCATGGAACAGGATCGTGATCACTTTTTTCTGTACTCTTTACTAGTTTGTGGGCATTTTGATTAACAAAATCAGTTCGTGAATATTATTACTGTATTTATTATTTATCTACTGAAATAATCTGAGTTATACCGAATCCACAATATCACAATTTGACAAAATAACTAGTAAAATCCAGGCCCAACACGATCCACTGAGCTTCGTACATATGTGTGTGTTTCTATATGTGTGTGTACACATGTGAACGCATACATAAACAACTATTTACGTACTGGTAGGGATTGCATCCCTCCAGTACATTACACATACACTGGTACCTCATATAAAGTAATTAATTCATTCCAAATGAAATTACCTTAAGGAAATTTTCCTTTATACAAATCTCCCACAGGAATGCATTGAAAACAGTCATTCCCTAATCACGATCATTTTTATGTTGTACGGATTCGCCCCATAGGAGATTCTGTTAAGCAAATTTCCCCTATCTCTGGATTTTTTAATGTTGTACAGATTTTATGTTATACAAACCATTTGTTATACGAGGGCCCACTGTATTTGGACGTGTACCCTCATTTCTTCAAGGAATTCCCCAGCGCCAGTTACACTTACTAAGTAGTTAATTGTAGTGCTTTCCTCCTCGCGGCCCATATACTTAAAGAAGCGATGGTCTGCCACCACTAACAACTTGCACGTATTCTTCAAGGGGTCTGGCATAGCTCTTTTCTGCCGAAGGACACGTTCTGTCAATGATTATCGAAGAGACAGCACACAGCCATCAAGAATATGCATTACTCTAACAGATAATACTGAAATAGGAAGATATTTATTCTTTATTTATTATTGCACTTATTGTCAGCACCGACTTTCCCGCAGGAAGGCGAAAGAACCAAATAAGCAGATAAAATAAAGTAAAACAACTTAAAAAAACAACAACAGACACAAATAATCCCAACAAGAGGGATGCCAGGGTAACAAAACCAGAACAAAGCAACAACAAGGAACATCAGCGGTTGCCGCAAACCTCTTTGAAAAGCAAAGGTTTTAGAGCTTTCCTGAAGGCTGGGAGGGACTCAGCAAGGCAAATCTTGCTCGGCAATTTATTCCAAAAGGCTGCTTTTGGTTTTGATTCCCTGGGATATCTTTTTAACCCCCCCTAAGAATCCTAGGGGCTAACCCCAATTTTGCAAAAGCCAGTGTGGCAACGTGGAGAGAGTGTTAGGTTAGGACTGAGGAGGAGGAGGACTCCGTTCTAACGCCTGCTTAGCTGAGGAAACTCACGATCGACCTTTCGCTGAACATTTTCACAAGCCTCCTAAATCCCATTGTCAACAACAAATCCAATTTTAGAGCAGAACCAATGAAATCAATGGGAATTATGTTGGAGTTAACTAAAATGGCGCATTTACTACCATTTGTCTGCTCTAGTCAGGACTAAACATTGTATTAGACCAAAGAATGGCAGCTTTGGGTTGTTGAACATGTATTTGTTTGAACACAACTAAATAACTGCATATGTTTATAAAGAACGAAATTGTTATAGAACCCCGGCTGTTTAAATGTTACGACTTGGCAAAATTTCTGAAAGAGGCAGATGTCGTTTGTTTCCTCCTCCTTGGCAGGAGGAGCAATAAATCTAGATTAAAAACGCAAAATGTTTCTCCCGAAGAGCCCACTTGCACAGCTCCTCTCAGACCCCCCCTCTCCCCAAGGTTCGGCAGGGCCAAAGCCACTCTCTGGTTGCTCCCTTGGAGAAGCGGAAGGTACAGGCAGTACAAGAGGCATCACCACCTCTGGAGCTTAATGAACGGGGGGGGGCGCTCATTGGGCCTTGGCACTGGGATCCCACTGCTCGTGGCCAAGCCCTGGCCTCCCGGGCAACCACTACCACCACCACCCAGGGGTAGAGAGGACAGCAAACTAATTTGCTAAGCATCTTGGCATCCCATGCAAAGTCCTTTTCCTGGCACGACCACCAGTGCATCTACATGACTCCCCAGCCACTCAACTCTCCAGGTGATCTCTGCCCCTTTACAGTTAAAATACAGGACAGAAAAGACAACCAAGATGTGCTCCAACGGCACCTGTTCTGCTAATGAAGATACACCCATTACTTACCTACTTGCCTGACCCACCCCAGCTGCTAGTCTGGGCTAGCCTGAGCCACCCACTTAATCGGGGAGTGCAGTGCCCGGCTACCAGGCACCCACCCAGATTACCTGGTGGAGGGGGAAAGGCATGAAGAAGTCCAAGCCGAGAAGATTTAAAAACGGCCACAATGCAGACCGGCTTACCTCTCCCCAGGTCTTTCTCGGCCAAGGTGCAGTGCCACCACACCCATGGCGGCACCCAAACCCAACGCCAACCTCAAAGCAACTCCACCCCCCCTTCTCTGTGCCTAACCGGAGAAAGCTTCCGGGCATGCTCCTTTCCAGGGCACATGGCCCCCAGAGGCTACTCTGAGAGTTTCTTCTGGCCAAGATCTTCCACCACAAATCTGAGCCAGTATATAGCCCACAAGAAGTGGAAACAGAAAATATGAGTAGGAGCTCGCCCAGCACAACTGAGGTCCAACGCCACAAAAACGGACAGCCACAGAAGCAGGGTCCCCCGCTCAAAAAAGCAACCCGACATCGTGAACAAGAGGGGGGAAAAGGATCCTGAGCTGCGTGTTGGCTGACTGCCACCATCGCTCGTGCCACCCACTGGCACCCACATGAAATCCACCCAGATGGCCTATATACACACCCACAGAAGCAAACAAAAGAGTCCCTCCAAAAACTCTCCAAAATATTCACCTTTAACTCAATAATTAGGGTTGTTCGTAACTCCAAGTACCGCCGTATATTTAAAGGAACTTTTAGGGACCAAGTCTACTTCCTCAGGTATTTTTTATCTTTTGAGTTTTTAGTGTCGGGTTTTTGCTTTGTTTCACTTTTTTGTTTGTTTTCTGGCGTGATACGCTTTCAGGCTGACCCGGCTACTTCTTCAAAAACGACAGCTTTGGGAGCGCTGAGTGACTCACCTTCATGTAATCTGTTGTCCTGCCCCTCTCCGCCCAAAAAACCTCCCGCCTCCTCCAGCTTCACGTAGCCACACACTTTCGGAGACTGTAATCGGGACAAGTCCTTGATGTCTTCTGACCTGTACACCAAAAGCCTCCCGTCCTGCGTATCATTGAGAAATCTCCACAGAGGCTACGAGAGGAAGGAAAGAGGTCTAAGTGACTTGAGTGGCACAAATATATATACAGGGATCTTCAAAAGGGAGCCTCGCTGTATTCCGTGTCACTTACTCGTTGGAAAATTACACACTCAGAAAGGGGGGGGGAGAATTAAAGTTAAAGCAGGACGCCATATGCCTCCCTAAAAAGCATGGTTTTCAAAGCCTTTTTGAAGACGGGCAGGGAAGGTGCAAGACGCAGCTCACTCGGAAGGTGGTTCCATAACGATGGACCCACAACGGAGAAGGCGCGGCCGTGCGTAGCCGACCTCCGCACCTTCCTAGGAGTGGGCACCCTTAGTGAGCATGCCTGCGACATTCGAGTGGGCCTGGCCTCGGATGACCTTTAGGAGATACGCTTCCACTTCCACAACCATAAGAATATAGGATTGTCATATTTCTATAACACCATGTAAATTGGTACCTTGGTTTATGAGCACAATCCATTCCGGAAACATGTTTGTAAACCAAAATATTCCTGTAACAAAGCAAATGTTGTCATAGGAAATAATGGAAACTGAAAGGATTCATTCTGAGGACCCAGTTTCCATTATTTCCTATGCAGAAGCTTGCTTTGATATGCAGCCACAGTGGCCAAGACCCAGTGGCGGGCCCCACAGTGAGGGCTACGGGCTGGAGGCCACTTCTGGGCAGCACCAGGCCCAGTCCTAGCTCACCACACAGCCTGGAGGCCCGTTCCAGGCATTGCCAGGTCCACACTGAGCCCCGGAGGCCACTTCCGGTCAAGAGGAAGAGGAAGATGTGAGCCAGACCATGATTGCAAAACAAACACATCCAGTGCTTGTTTTTCAAGACATTCCTTGCAAAGCAAAGCAAAATTTTTATTTTAAAATTTGCTCATTTTGCAAAATGCTCATCAACCAAAGTACTCATAAACTGAGGTACTCTATAAATATGACTTTCATATTCTCACTTGTAAGTCTGGAAAAGTGGATTTGATCCATGAAAGCTCACATTAAAATTCAGCAGTTAGTCTTTAAGGAGACACTGTTGTTTTATCTTGTAGTTTTTTCCCCCAAACACTGAAGGACATCCTTTTGACTGCTTTGGTAAAGAGTGTTTTGTAAGGTCTCTCATGAAAATAGGAAGAACAAACAAACTAAACCTTTAGCAAAGAACAAGAAGAAAAACTAGATTAAGAAGATGAGTCAAAGGAAGTTAATGGCAGTATATTCACTCCGGTTGACGGAAAAAGCTGTTTTACAGGAACAAGAGAGGACAATAAATAAGAAACCTAAGAAAAAAGGAAGAGGAACTACAATAGGATCTAAATTATCTATAAAGAAATATCAAATACACTGCACTGGTTAAAACTGTATTGCACAAATCAATGTCCATGCACACTGATGATGCCATTGGCGGTGGGCTTTTATTGCTCATTTAAAGTTTTAAATTCCAAGAACACAAGGGTCCCTTTGGACCCGGAGATTTCTCAGGATGTGGCGGTGGCAGCGGTGGAGCCTTTAATGCCCCCACACTGATGCCACCGATCCCAATCCTAGCGGCAGGCCCACCAGCATATCCGGTTTCAGGCTTTGGAGGTCTACTCCTCCTTAACCTCGCCCCTGTTCTGAGGCTCCCAAAGGTTTCCGAGGACCACAAGGGATCCCAAGAGAGCCTCCTCTCAGTGCTTGGGTGGGAGAGATGAACGGGACATGTGTAATAATGAGCAGTAAAAGCTCACGACTGATGAGGTCATCAACATGCATGGGTGCAAATGCATGCAATAGCCTTTAATTGAAAATGCAGCCATTGTTTGAAAGCCTTCAAGGAAGGCAGCCCCAGGGGAGAAAAAAACCAAAGCACTTTGGCCTGGTTATATATACCCCACCTGCTGTTTGGCATTAAGACATAATACACCAACTCCTTCTTGTATAACTAGAGATGAAATTAAAACATTTTAAAGACCCCAAGTCATGTGAAACATGGACAATACTTCAAGATTATCATCCGGTATGATACATTTGGCACTGACGCCATTATTTATCACACTAGCATCTGAGAACTGAATTCTAGTATAGACTACAAACCTAATTAGAAAAATTATCCACAATGTTCTGACATCATGTGCTTTGTCTTATTGTTAATCACTCAGAACTACAACTTCTAAGCTATTGCTCAGACCTATTTCTTCACAACCCAATATTGTCTGTATGTCACTGCTCACATCAGAATTCTACTCAATGCGGTTCCTTCTATCCATCCAGAAAATTGTGTTGCTCTAGTATCAACAGAAAGTACTGTATATACTCAAATATAAGCCTATTTTTTCAGCCCTAATTTTGGGCTGAAAAAATGAGTCCTTGGCTTATATTCGGGTCAATACTTTTAGCCACTGAGGCAAGTTTGGGTCGGTGGCTAAAAGTCATTTTAAACATTGTGTACCACTTCTCCTGACCCCATGTTTAAAATGACTTTTAGCCACCAACTCAAGCACTTGCCTCAGTAGCTAAAAGTCATTTTAAACATCACACACACACACACACACAGCTCACAAAGGAGGAGTTCCCTGCTGCATTTCTCACTCTAGGCTTATACTTGAGTCAATAAATTTTCCCAGTTTTGGGGGTTTAAATTAGGGGCCCCGACTTATCCTCGGGTCGACTTATACTCGAGTATATACAGTATTCCTACACAGGCTACAGACAACAATCACACTGCCTTTTCTGAACATCTTAGAAACATTAAGAAAACAAAGCTATTTGTCTCAACGCACTATTTCACTTGATGACGTTTAAATGATCCATATCTAGACTTCACTCTTCTGATTACCTCAATATTGTATTCTTCCTCATCAGTATTGATCCGCATTGTGAAGTCTTCATCACCTATGTGTGCTAGAACCTTGGAATTACCCTGACCTGAAAAATGAGAAAAGTGGACCCATCAACCTCAACATAGAAGGCTACTTTCTGCTACCCAGAAGCAATGTTTTACCAACAAAAGAGCCAGGAACTCAATGGCCTCTGAAGCATCTCTTTAAAAAGAGAAAGATCTTTAAAAAAGAAAAAAGATGGAGGCCCACAACATACACAACTGGAAATTACAGCATCTATTCCTCTAATTTGCAAAGAAAAAGGAGGTGATACTGGAGTCTGAAGACATTATTCTTGAGACTCTAATGAAGTTCTTTGATGCACCTCCATCATTTACCCAGTAAAAACCTTTACTTTTATACATTTAAATGGCTTGACTATCCCTCGGTTGAAAACTAGTGGAACCTATGCCTGCAGGAAAATGCTAGAAAGAAGATTTACAACTATTACCATTTGTAACTTCTGAAACTGCCACAAAAATCAATCCATAATCCAAGTTAACATTTCTATTATTTCTATTATCTGTAGCCAGCAGACTGCAATTAAAACTGCAAACCACCCAGAGACTACTTGTAGTGGTATGGGGTAGAGATGGGCACGAAACAGAAAAATGGGGTTTCGATTCCGTTCCGTGCCCATCTCCCTTTGTTTACCGTTTTCTGGAAATGAATGTTTTTAAAAAACATCGTTTCCATTTACCGTTTTTGAGGTTCTTCTTCCCCGTGGTGGATGAGAGTGCCAGGCGCGCTGTAATTCCCCATGGGGAAGATCCCTTTAAAGAGACCCCATTCTGCCTCTGCATGCGGAGGCAGAACGGGGGACTCTTCTTCCCTGCACTGGTCATTGACAGCGTCAGGCGCTGTCATTGGGCTGGGGGGGGAGGCGGAGGGCAGTCGGGAGGGGGCTGCGTTCCGGCCCCCGCATGTGGAAGCCGGATCCCAGGCCCCTCTCGCTGCCCTCCCTTGAGAGGAGACCGAGGGCTCTGCTCTGATTGCACAGCCGAGCCCGCAGGCCCCTCTGAAGAGAGGAATGCTGCCGCCCTGCCATCGGCTGGACCAAGCGGGCCATTTTTGAAGGGGTCCAGCCGATGACAGGGCGGCAGGACCCCCGCCCAAAGCTCAGCTGATCTCCTCAGCCAGGGATGACAGCTGTGCCGGCCGTCACCCAGGGCGGAGGAGATCAAGCCCCGGTCTTGCACGACTCTTGACCCACAGCCTGCAGTCCACGGGGTTGTCAGGCTGTGGGGCGGAGGGCGGCAAGAGGGGCTGGGATCCGGCTTCTGCATGCGGAGACCGGATCTCAGCCCCTTCCTTCCCAACTCCGCCCACATCCTGCAGCCCACTGGGCTGTCAGGCTGTGGGGGGAAGGCGGCAAGAGGGGGCTCCAATCCAGCCTCCGCGTGGGGAGACCGGATGGCAGCCCCTTCTCAACTCCACTCCTGAAGCCGGAAGACTGTCACCAGGAAGGCCAGCAGCAGCAGCAGCAGCAGCAGCAGCAGGTAGGAGAACTTTCTTCCATTCATCGGGCAGCCAGACCAGTTACGGAAATGAACAGAACCAAGAAAATGGAGTTTTCTTGGCAGGAGTACTGGAGTGGCTTGCTAGTTCCTACTCCAGGCGCCTACAGCACTTGGTATTCCCTGGTGGTCGCCCATCTAACTACTAACCAGGGCTGACCCTGCTTAGCTTCCAACATCAGGTGAGATCGGATGTGCTCAGGGCATCTAGGCAGCTATAAGCATACATACACACATACATATACAAGAACATACTGTGTTGAAAAACTGTATTTCCCAATAATATTGATACTAACAATAATATTTATCCTGTTAAGACCTCTCCATATACAAGCAAAGGTTGTTCCCTACTACAACACACTTACCTACAACATGCCCTGTGAAAAATTCTTGCCATTTTATCGGATACGCCCTCTCTTTGCCTTGGCCATCCACTATCAGTGCTTCAACATTTTTCGAAAAGTGTTCTGCTGTTGAAGTTAAGTACAATTTAAAATGCCTGCAAGAGAATTTTCTTCCATTTAGCATTCAGGTGGACTTCAGAATCTATGAACACATGTAACTGGAATAGTCAAGCTCTTATAAACACAATAAATACACAGAATAATTAAACTGCAACCATTTATTCATTGAATGTATAACAGAAAGAAGAATGTTGATTAACAAGACCCCTTTCCATGAGCACCTGCAACAGTCCTCCTCCAATAATTTATAAATCACTTCTTCATTTGCACATCTCGCAAGAAATGTGCACAAGAAGATATAACAGTAAGTCATGAAGGGAGATCCAGAAGTTTTTCAGGGGAATCTTAAGATCCAACTAAATAATAGCCCTGACAGTATCAAGTGGCATCAAAATGTGTCTTTTTCACAAAATCAAAAGGCAGATAACTTCTCTTGTAATAATAAATAAATAGCACGCAGTGCAGACTGTGGGGGGGGGGTGGAGGGAAGAGGGCAGATTTCACAAGTGGTTTGGGTATTCTTCTGGCCATCTGCTTACATGCTCAGGCTTGCAAATGAGTCAGCAACCGTGTGTCCAAACATGCAGCAACCATCCAGAAAAGTTGCCAACAGCAGTTATACAGTTAGGGGGTTCTGTGGTCCAGATGCAATAAGATTCCAACTATTATCAGTTTTAAAAAAAATACTCCTTTAATGCACTTCCATATTAAGTTATCTGGAAGTTGAGTCATGGCTACTGGACTTCTTTTTTGAGAGATAGAAACGTTTCGCTGTTCATCCAAACAGCTTCATCGGTCTGAATACAGCTAGTGCAAATCCTCCATCTTATAGGCAGCTTTCACCCTTGTCACACTGGTCTGAATTAGGCTCATAAGATTAACAATGGCCTGAATAGGCTCGTTAGGAAGACAATAGTATCCATAGCCTTAAGGTGAACAATGGCCTAAGGTGTTGAAACCCATCAAGAATGGGTCGTTAGCTATGGCCTTGGTGGTGAAGGCTTTTCGATTTGTCTGGGTACTTTGGAAAGCAGACCCTGATAAGTAGCAGATTATGCCAGAGCCCACCACCTCTGTTGAGGGAGGGGTTTTCAATGCTCACATGAATAGCCTCCCTTACTCCTCTTTCAAACCACCTCTCTTCTTTCTCTAATATGTGTACATCCTCATCTTTGAAAGAGTGCCCTTTGTCCTTCAAATGGAGGTGTACTGCTGATTCTGGTCCTGAGCTGTTACCCCTCCTATGTTGGGCCATCCTTCTGTTTAATGGCTGTTTAGTTTCTCCAATGTAGAGGTCTGAACCCATGATTCATTGAAATCCTGTTGGCAGACCCTGCACCACACAGCTTCGATGGCATCCTTAGCCACGGATTCCAGAGTAATTAAAAACTTCCTCGTCTACCCAGGTTTCAGGGACCCAGAATCTTCTTTCTCCTGGGAAGGCCTTCACAAGTTGCACAATAGGAGAGGGACTGGTTTAAAGCTCAACACATGTTACTACTTCCAACCCTCGGGGATGAATCGGGGCTGGTGGTGAGGGCTTTTTGGCTTTAAATCATTCCCTGCCCTGTCCATCAGGTCCTGAAGACTTCTCCAGGGCAAAAGGGCCCCTCGAACCTGGGGGTGGGGGGTGGGGGGGAGAGACTAGGACATTTCTAATTCCCCCCAAACAGTCATGAGGCATGACATCATCCAAGATGCACAACAAGATTCCAGCCATTACACAACTGTAGAGACATCTAGGTGAAGTTTTGCATTCAACCAGAAATAAGCTCCCACATAGGTTAGTACTCAACACGGAAAGTTTGTTTTATATTATAGGTTCAATTTCTACTTCAGCATTTCAAAGAGGGACAGTAGAAAGTGATTTTCTCTCCTCTCATGGTAGGAACTCCAACTCCTCTGAAATACAGTGGTACCTTGTATAAAGAAATCAATTCGTTCCAAATGAAATTATGTTAAGTAACTTTTCCTTTATACAAATTTCCCATAGGAAAGCATTGAAAACAGAGTAATCCCTAATAGCAACCATTTTTTATGTTGTACGGATTCGCCCCATAGGCAATTCAGTTAAGCAAATTTCCCCGATCTCTGGAATTTTTTATGTTGTACAGATTTTATGTTATACAACCGTTTGTTATACGAGGGTCCACTGTACTAAACATAAGGTTGGAGAAGTCTCCTGAAGCGAGTAGGCCTGTGGTGTAGGAAATGCAAGTGATCCCTGAAAACTGAGAAGAGGCAGCGAACTTGAGAAAGGCAAATGGTTCGTGGTATTCTTCTATGAGCCATCTTAAGGACTGGGCATTTCTCTCTCTCTCTAAACAATCAAATCCATGAGAAAAAATTTTTAGACATTGAGGATATGGCTATTTCCCTTTGAACAACTGCACCTCCTCCATCTATGAAATCCCCATTGTTCATTGATAAAGGGATAGCATAACTTCTAGCAAACGTACAAACTGAGAGCCATGCCCTGTAATGTCACACAAAAGAAATTGTGTTTATTTGATGGGAAGCCTGATTTTCACAGCTTGAACCAGGGAAAAGGCACTCATATGACCCTCTTCCCAATCAGTATCAACATCATGAGCTGCTCCTTCTTATTGCTCTTAATTCTCTGGATTGGATGTTGGAACCTAAAGACACCAGAGCCGGTCTCAGGTAAGTGTCAACTGAGTTAGGATCATTCTATCTACCATGGTGTTTTATGGGAGGTGATCAGGAAATAACCCAGCCTCCTAACTAAGGCTGAGAGTCAGACTGCCCTTCCCAGTCGGCCCCAAACTCCCAGCAATGGTGGGAGGTACACCATCACAACACCTCTCAGTAATATCAGAATACAGTAACCCCCGCCATTTCGCGGTTCAGGTCCCGTGGTCCTGCTACATCGCGGGATCGCAGTACCTGCACCGCGGGGGGGGGGCATCTGGTGGCTCTATGCCCCCCACACCTCCCTCGGAGCCGCGGGGGGTGGCGGCGGGGGGGACGGCGTCCCTCCCTGCAGCCGCCCCGGGTGACTACGGAGGGCTCGGAGCCACACGGGGGGGGGCGCGGGGGGCAATTGGATCGCCCCCCACCCGCTTCCGCACATTGTGGATTTTCATGGATTGCGGGTGGGGTGGGTCCTTAACACCCGCAATTGGCGGGGGTTACTGTAATCCGATTGGTCCATTGGTAACACGGCAATGAAACAGAAACAAATGATCAAAATGGAAATGGAAAACTGCATAGTGAATTACACATGACAGTATCTGGAAAAATATTACAAAACAAAAAAGTGAATTGTTTAAAGGTAAATCAGTATTAAACCAGGTGCTTCAACTGAATTTTTATTACCTATGCAATGCTGAAAAACTTAGAAGTCTCTCTATATGGGACTCTGGTTGCAGGTCTCTTCTTTTTAATGAATGTTGTTGAATGTTGGATACAGAAAGAATATCATAGTCTGAAAGAACAGATTCCAAATTCTCTGGAACAAAAAAAGTCAAGAGAAAGCAAAGTAAAACATATAATTCTGGCTCAGGTAAAATTAAATGGGGAAAACATTATTTCCTGTAAAGGTATCATAACAGGTAGCTGGATTTCCTCTTACATGAACCAGACTCACTGAAGTATCTTGAAAATTCAAATTTTAAACAAAGCAAAGATCCTTGTTGTAGCTGACAAACAGTTTGTTTGAACTCTAGCTTCCAACAATAAACCTGAATCAAATTGTAGATCCTGGCCTGCTTGTCACAGAATGAAATTTTATAGTATAAGCTTCTATAGCACTGTTAAAATTAATGGTATTGTTCTTAAATCAACCACATCTCATAATTATAGAGTATCAATGTACTTGCATATACACTTTCACTCGCTTTCCTGTTTCGCTCAACACAAGTAAAATCATATTGGCGGCAAAGATTTTCAGAAATTATGGTCTCCCCAGTCCCATGTCCCCCACCACAAAATGGGATCCTAAGAGAATCACAGGAACATTTTGTGGTGGGGGGGGGAAGTACTGAAAATCTTTAACTAATGAAAAAACCACAACAGCTGATGGTGTTAGCTTTATGCAACGCAAGTTCCACTACTGCAGGCCTGCCCAACAGGTAGACCGCGGGCTAGCAGCCCGCCAGCCACCAATAAAAAACTGAGGGGATATGTTCTCCACCCCTCCCTCCCCCATCCCAAGGACCACCACTACCCCAGCAAAGTTCTGGGTCTGCCAGCCCATTGTCTCAGCCGAGCTGGGCAGTTCAAGGGCCATGGCGTGGTCCCGTGTTCCCCCCACTGGCCTGATAATCGAGCGGGTGCAGGGGAAGCGGGTGCATGGTCAGTCTTCCCATAGGAATGCATCAAAAATCAATCCATTCCAGAGGGAATGGATTTCAATACATTCTTATGGGAAACTGCTACTCTACTTACAATTTTTTTTACTTACGAGCATGTGCTTGGAATGGATAAAATTCGTAAGTAGAGGTATTAGTGTAGTAGCCCTCAGGCACTTTGGGCCAGAAAAAGTAGACCTTGGCCTGTTCAAAGTTGGGCAGCCCTGCACTACTGGATTTCAATGTGTTACCCTGTTTAAAAGGATTTGGCTATAATACCAACCAATGAAGCCTAAGAAGGTAAATAAAAGAAAACTTACCAACCCACAAGTCCCTGTGTGATCTATGGTAGCTCAGATTACTGGCAGGGAACTAGAACCCTCTACAAGCCCATGTGGTTAACGACAAAGCTGATATAAGTATATAA
>JAHTLZ010000055.1:482579-533430 GCA_023846285.1 Phrynocephalus versicolor | reverse complement strand
TTGTTGCCAGTATTCTGTTGCTAGCCACAACTTAAAATAGACTGAGCGTGACTCACATAAATGTTAATTTCTCATTCAGTGATTGCATCTGCTCTTAGCTAGGACTAGCAATGGGAAAGTCTCCTTGCATGTTTACACAACTAATAGTTTAGGTATTGTATGTGATGCTGGACATCCATGTCTAGTACCCGAATTCTCCTTTGAAGTAGAATGATCTACCTACAACACAAGAGCCCATGTGATGAAATATATAAAGCATGAGATTCAGACACTACCTTATGAGTATAAAATGGTTATCCCCTTAACAAATTTTGACCTCTAGCAGTCCCTGGCAATGTGACGAGTTGCATGTTGGGTAGATTGGTTTGCCACAGGGAAGCTAGCTCCAGTAATTAACAATGTTATACTGTAGTTCCATCTCTCTTTAAAAACCATTGTTTTTCTGTTTTCTATCTCAGCTGACTTACAGGCATGAGGATGTGTACAAATGTAGAGCCCTTCCAAATTAGGACTCTTTTTTATAACAAAAGTAACTTCTTGTTGTTGTGTTGTTGTTCAGTCGTGTCCAACTCTTCATGACCCCATAGACCACAGCTCGCCAGGCTCTTCTATCTTCCACTGCCTCCCGGAGTTTGGTCAAATCCATATTGGTTGCATCGATGACACCGTCCAACCATCTCATTCTCTGCCGTCCCCTTTTCCTTTTGCCTTCCATCTTTCCCAACATCAGGGACTTTTCCAAGGAGTCCTCTCTCCTCATGAGGTGGCCAAAGTACTGGAGCCTCAGCTTCAAAATCTGTCCTTCCAGTGAACATTCAGGGTTGATTTCTTTCAGGATGGATAGGTTTGATCTCCTTGCAGTCCAGGGGACTATCAAGACTCTCCTCCAGCACCACAGCTCAAAAGCATCAATTCTGCGGCGATCAGCCTTCTTTGTAGTCCAGCTCTCACTTCCGTACATCCCTACTGGAAAACTCGTAACTAGTGACCCCCTACTGTATTTGCATAAAAATGTGGTCACCCCTTGACATGGCAGCAGTACTGTACCATTAATGCCACCTCTGCTGCTGATCACAGTCCTACCTTTTCGGTGGCTGACTGCACCCACTGCAGAAGAGGCAGGCTGTGGGTTGTGTGCGTTTCCACCTCCTGAAGGTTTGTTGTTGGGAGGTGCTTTTCCCCTTTCTTTCTTTAGGGTTTCCCAAAGTGATATGTCTTAGTTAAAATCCCTTTCTTGCAGAAGTGGGAGCAATCATCTATTTTTGCTGGCATTTCTTCCTTTCTCTTTTAAAAAATATAGTTGAGACCATCCCTTCTATAAAATTAGAGGCTTCTCCACCCCATCACCACCTGTTTCTCATACATGCTCATACACGCTAACTCAATATCCCGCTTTGAAATTAAAACAAATAAATTGATTTCATTTTTTAAAAGTGGGGGTTGAATGACGGTAAAGATGTGGGAGGGTTTCTCAAGAAAGGGGTGAAACACGTGCACAATTTAGAAGCTACTGACCTGTCATAACTATGTTTCTTCTTGCTGCCATCTCTAAAACATGTTTCAGGCTACAAACAGCACCTGTACTCGGTTGGACAAGGAGGAGGAAGAGACTCCCATTTCAACTGTTACCCCAAGCTCTCATCTCCTCTTAAGGAGATCTACAAATTTTATAGTCTAAACACCAAGAGATATTTGCATTATACCTTCACTGATGGAATAACCAGCCTTGAAAAGCAAACCTTTGTTTAAATGAAAATGCATGCCAGGCAGGATAAAAGTAAATGGTTATAAAACAAGGTGAAAATGGTACCTAATACCAATAAAATGTAATATTATAAATATTGTAAGGTGTGGTGGATGTGTAATAAACAATTGAGTAAATACCTGCATTTATGGGAATATGAAGGGCAGTGCTACTGTACAAAGGGTTTGGGGGCACGTTTTTAGAGAAATTAAGGAGAAATACTAGAAGTCAACATTGAAGCATCACCAAGAATAGCATTACTGTTAATAATAATGTAAATAAATTATTTTAAATATAACTGCTGCTTGGTTATAGCAAAAAAATATGGAAAAAACTAGATTTCCCAACTGCATGAATGGAACAAGAACATTTGGGGAATATTGTGATTAAAAATTAATTGACATCTGAAATTAACTTCAGAAAAGGAGCAATAAAGATCAATATACTTAATGAGATATACGATGGTTTGTAAATGCTGTACTGAATAAGGGGAAAAGATAAAAGATATGGCACAATATAGATATATCTGGAAATGAGGGGCCTTTTAAAAGATAAATGGAATGTTACTGTAAACCCCCCCCCCCACACACACACAGGTCCCTGAGGGGCTCAGTATGGGGCTGATGTGTGTTTGTTTTATTTTATGTTTCTCTTGGGGAAAAATAAAAGTTTATTTTAAAAAAAACTTAAATGCAAATACATTGTGACTTATATATAAATCCTTAAATATTCATGATCATTCAGAGGTCACAGTACCAAACTGAAAATGAGCATGGCTTTAGTCATTTTCTTGTTTTTCCAACCAGGTCCATCACATTCATCAGGAAAATCCGAAGCTTCAGTACATATGAAGCTAATAATGTATAAATCTGAACAGGAAGTGATAGTTGGTATTTTGTAGCTGCTGTCATACTAACTTCAATGAGTAATTCTTCCAGAAGTAGCACTGAGATTGCCATATTTTTTTTGTTCTGAAAGACGCACCCTCCCCCCCCCCCTCAAAGGGGGAAATGTCTGTGTGTCTTAGAGAACAAACACAGCTTTCCAGACCTGGCGGCAGCCGTTATACCACTACCCCCCCCGGGCCCGGCTGCAGTCCATGGCTCCTTTCCTCTCTCAAAGGGAGCCATGGGCTGCAGCAGGGGGTTCCACAGTGGCCACCACAGGTCCGGAGGTCTCTGCAGTGGCAGCGGCCACCGGGAGCTTCCAGGGCCCACAGCCCTCGGCATGACCCAGGAGCTACCACAGAGAGCCGCAAGGGCAGGCTGGCCCCTCCCTGGGAAGAGGAAGCAGAGGCCCAGGGAGCGGAATAGGCTGAGCTGAGGCGCGTTCCTTTCAGCTGCCAGGAGAAGATGGCCACGTATGAAGAGTGAGTCATCAGCAACAGAAGAAGCCGCCACACACACCGCAGAGGCTGAGCCCAGCCTGGAAGATGCATCTCTGTAGTAGTTCCTGGGACATGCCAAGGGCCGAGGGCCCTGGAGGCTCCTGGTGCTGCCGCCACAGAGACCTCCAGACCCGACCACAGTATGTAGATGTGAATATTTTTTTCCACACATACATACCTCTAAAAATTAGGGAGCAAAAAAACAACACCTACCAGTAATTAAGTACAGTGGACCCTTGCATAACAGACAGCTTGTATAACATAAAATTTGTACAACAAAAAAAATTCTGGAGATAGGGGAAATTTGCTTAACATAATTGCCTATGGGGAGAATCCGTACAACATAAAAATGGGATCACTCCGTTTTCAATGCATTCCTAAGGGAAATTTGTATAAAGGAAAATTTGCTTAACATAATTTCATTTGGAAAAAAAATTAATTCCTTTATACAAGGTACCACTGTATAGGGTGAAGGATACATGCTTTTGTGTTAAGACTGTGTTCCAGTATACAGCTACTAGCAGTTTTTAGCAATTGTGTCATGCACTGCATCAAAGAATTGCACAGTTGAGAGAAACTTAATTGTTGTGGAAGTCTTTCTAAGCAGTAAACTGTAAAGACAGAGGACCTATCCTAGGGCAAGCTACATGCAAATGTTACAAAGCAACAGTATAGTGGTTTATAAAATGTAATTTTATTTAATGTTATTTTTGTTACATAGGGCATTAACATTTTCACAAGGCTTTTTTGGGACTACAATCAATGATTAGCAACACACAATAGTGGTCCATCTATCTACGGAACGAATCACTGGACGAACTTGACACCTTCATACATGTGCACAAATCTGCATGGAAAAGTTTCATACTTTGGACACGTGACCTCTTTTCCCCCCCATTCCAGTGTTAACAAATGACATGCAATTCAGTCTGCCAAAAAGGCGCTCCCGGTATTCTGGCAGTAACATGCTGCTTCTAATACATAATCAAGTGAACACCAGAACTACAAAGACAGGAGTGTAAGTGATTTTTATTGGGAGGGTATAGCAGTTGAACAGCAGCAACTGAAGAGTAAGAAAAGTCCCTGTATTTAGACACTCAGTAGCTTCTGCTGTATACACGTGTGAGAAGCGTATCTGTTATGCTTCCCCTTTGGCCCAATACTCCCAGATCCTACAAAAAATACACAGTAGCACATGAAGTCAAATTCACTAAATAACCCCTGCTGAAAAAGGGAATGTGGGGCATTGAACTGTGCTGAACAATCTTGAGTTGCATTAACTGTATTGTCATGACTTAAATACAACAGCTGTAGGAACTGGTTCAAATGTATTTTTTAAATAACAGAAAACTTTATTCCACTACATAAGTGTTTGGAAATTACTTATGTCTATATGAAATTAAGCCAGTATTAATACTTTTCTACAGCAGTAACCGCACACCAGGAAGGCCAGGACAAACACAAATCAAGGAATGGAGTTTTCCCAAAGCTGCAGTGTGAAAAGACTATAAATTGATTTCCATACACATGGATGGATTCTCTTTGCTATAGGAAATCCAAGTGGAGCTATAAGGAATGAGACGTGTAAAAAGATTTCTTCAGAAGGATAATGACACTCTGTATGCAATTTAGTTTTCGGCACCTTCGGCAGCATCACATTCTTCTCCTGCGCTGTCTGATGTCCATAGCTAAAAAGAACAAACAAATTAATGTAGACATCACATACAGAACTGACAGCTCATCTATCCTCACCTTCAGCAGTGTCATGATACAAAAAAATTTGGTATGGCATTGAGTTCATACCAAGTCCATACCCCACTGAGATATTCCCTACTGAATGGTGAAGCAATGACCCACAGAAGGGCATCTACTAGTCAACTTTTCAGTCCTAAAATAAAGTGCCATAACCAAAGATCCGGGTGATTCCACCTCCAAAATTAAGCATAAGTGGTAATGTACTTTCAATTTTTCCCATGAAAAACACCTTTAGAAAGCAAAGCGGTCTGCTTATATACCACCCTATACCACTTCAAGTAGTCTCTCGGCGGTTTCCAGTTTTTAATGACAGTATGCAGGCTACACGTTGAGATACAAATTGAGATTATGTCTAATTATTAACTATCTCAGGTCACATGTGTTTTAATGCTCCTTACAAAAGCCCAGGCTAAATATGTGGGAACATTGATCCAAAGTTATTATAGAAACATGCATCGCTTACTGTGAGGTTGTCTCTAAGCAACTGCATGATGAGAGTGCTGTCTTTGTAGGAGTCTTCATTCAGTGTATCAAGTTCTGCAATGGCTTCATCAAAAGCCTATAAAAGTCATTAAAAACATTATTAGCAATTAACAACCCACCTGCAAGTAAAATGTTTTAAAATTGAGCAAGTTACATGCAATATCAGAAGGCAGCAGAAACAGGGTGCACCATTATTGAGAAACATACCCTCATGTACTTTTAAAATTCAACATCCAAGAATATAGGCAGGTAATGGTTATCAAGTTCTGTTGGTTTAATTCAAGCCAGCTTTCCCACATACAACCCAAGACAACTTACTGTTTTTGCCAGTGTGCAAGCCAGCTCTGGGTTGTTGAGGATCTCATAGTAAAACACGGAAAAGTTAAGCGCTAGGCCCAAGCGAATTGGATGCGTGGGTTGCATCTCCTTCTTGCTGATGTCAAATGCCTCCTGATAAGCTGCCTGTGAATTTTCTATTGTCTCTGTGGAGAAAGATAGAGAACCAATAAGAGGAAGAATCTGGAGAACCTGCCAGGTCTCAGCATGATCTCCACATCGCATGTTCTTATTCCAATACATCGATCATTACTGAAAAGCAGGGGTTTTAATGAACGGGGAGCTTACGTTTCCTGTCATCTCCGCTGGCAACTTCTGCAAGGTATCGGAAGTAATCTCCCTTCATTTTCAGATAGAATACCTTGCTCTCTGGATTTGTTGCATTAGCTATTAAATATTTGTCCAGCAACTCCTAAAAAAAAGAGGGGAAAAGCCCATTTAGTGTGATCTATATGGGGTAGACAAAAATACAGCAAATGTTTTCTACAATTCATCATCATTGGCATCCTTCAGTCTCGAAAGACTATGGTATCATGCCTGGAGTAGAGATCCTAAGAACAACACCTAGTGTGACTAAATAGACCAATTCGGGAATGGCAGTCTCTACTGCACTGGGGACACATGTACAGTGGTACCTTGTATAAAGGAATTAATTCGTTCCAAATGAAATTATGTTAAGCTAATTTTCCTTTATACAAATTCCCATAGGAATGCATTGAAAACGGAGTAATCCCATTTTTATGTTGTACGGATTCTCCCCATAGGGGAAATTTGCTTAACATAATCGCCTATCTCCAGAATTTTTATGTTGTACAGATTTTATGTTATACGAACTGTTATACAAGGGTCCACTGTATTCTGTTTCTTGCCCAGTCCTCGAGTTTCGTTCTTTCCGTGCCTGCCTCTTTCCCTCTGCCTGTTGAACAAAGGTAATTTACAAATTCTATTCAGAATATTATACATTAGAGGCAGGTAAGAACTCTTTTACTAGTAGAGTCACATATCTTCCCTGATGTGTAGTACCTATAGAGCAAATGGGCAGGAAAAATCATGGCCAAAGCCAACTATGAAACTACAGCAATACCTTGGTTTAAGAGTCACTTGGTTTAAGAGCATTTTGCAAGACAAGCAAATGTTTCTTCTAACTTTTGCCTTGCATCAAGCAATGTCTTGATATACAAGCACTGGAGCAGGTCACATGATCATAAGTGAGCCCATGGTGGCTCTCCCTCCCCCTGCTGGATTGTGGGTGATTGTCTGGAATGTTCCATCTCCGGCAAGCCTCCAAATCAGAGGGAGGAGAGAGGAATAGAGGCTTCCCGTGCACCAGTCAGGAACATTTTCAAAGGCGGGTGCAGGTTAAGCGTTTATTTTTATTTAATGTGTTTTCAACATTCTCATTTTTTCAAACCATTTCTAGTCATGGGGCAGCTAGTCAAATGTGTATAGCGTTACAAATTGCATTTTATTACTGTCACATTAAAAATACAGAGTAAAATCCAGTTAGTCCCAAGCAGAGCAGATTCCGCAGCCAGGTACCTAAACCAAGGTGTGGACATGGACTTCTAGCCAACTTCTTTTGTGAGTTTTGGCATTTTGTGTGTATAGTAAAGCACTTTGGTTTACGACAGGCATGTCCAAACTTCAGCACTCCAGATGTTTTGGATCATAACTCCCACAGTCCTTTGTCGTTGGCAATACAGGCTTGGCATTCTGGGAGTTGTGGTCCAAAACATCTGGAGTGCTGAAGGTTCGCCACCACTGGTATAGTATGTGGTCTATGGGATCCCAGAACGAATCATCTGAGTTTCCATTATTTCTTATGGGGAAATTTGGTTTGATACAAAAGTGTTTTGGTTTACTAGCATATTTCCAGAATCAATTATGCTCGTAAACCAGACATGCTCAAACTTCGGCCCTCCTGATGTTTTGGACCACAACTCCCAGAATTCTAAGCTTAGACTGCCAATGAGAAAGGACTGTGGGAGTTGTGGTCCTAAACATCTGGAGGGCCGAAGTTTGGACATGCCTGTCGTAAACCAAAGTGCTTCTATATTCTTAAATTACTGTGGAAGAAATGGGAAGATGAACCACTGCATTGTCCTTCAATTTCTACCTAGGGGAAAAATTCAGATTAATAGCCCACAACAAAACTGTTTTAAATATGTAACTCTGAAGCATGCATACTGGTACTCTGGTGATGCCCTTATTATAGTCTAATTTTACTTCTCCTATCATAGATAATTCCCTCTCTGGAACTAGAAGACAACTGTTGCACACAGGAAGAGAAGTCAAGTCCAGTCCTTCTCAAGGAGGCTCAGTGGAGGAGAATCAAACCTCCAACTTCTGGCTCCACAGCCAGAGACCTACACCACTGAACTATCAAGCGGTTTGCGTTTAATTAATTTTGTCAATTAGTGGACAGTTCTGTTTAAACTGTTCTACTGAATGGCACTTGGGATGCTGTTGTACTGGGTGCCTGCTTGTAAAACAATTTCCTGTCTGAGCCACAGGATCATCTGGCACTGCGTCCTGCATATTTTAATCTACTTCCTGTCATCGGATGAGAAGTGAGCAGAAAAACACATACAAGTATTCAAATACGTTTCTTCAGTTTTATTTCCCTACTTGGTAATACCACAGCTTCCTTGAAAGGGGTGTCTCTATGATATACTGTGTACCATTTTCATACCGATCACTAAAAATTGGGGAGGACATTAAAAAGCATTCATTACCTCCCCCCAAACTACAGAGGCTGCTCTAGCACAACATTCACTGTGCACAGTCTTCAAAAACTTGGCAGATTTCTAAGCAGAAACTTACCCTTCAGAAAGAATAGCAATCATTTTAAATGGCATCCCATTTAACAGCTGTTTAAAGGCATAGCCTTTTAAAAATTTCCTGTGATAGGCAATGAGAAGAATGACGTCTGGGATTCATACCCCAGATGACAGCCAACTTGGGCAGCGTTCAAAGGATGTATTTTGAACAGGTCCAAATTAAATACTGTTTGGGGGGTAAATTCACATCCCTAATAATTACCACCTTTTCAGCTATTTTATCACTATATCCATTATTCCTTTAAGCAGTTGTGTCCAAAAATATACTTCATGATATACTGTAGTTTTTTTATGATTCTCAAAACACTAAATAGCCCGTTCATGTTCATCAGTCAGTCCGTTCTCCTAGTCCAATTCAGCCACTGTAGCACATTCCTAGGCATCTCTGCTTTTGAGTAACGATTAGTGGCCTCAAGTCTGAAGCGCTGTCAGCTTACAAAAGTCCCCTGGAAGGAACTATAGATACTATAAACTATCATAGAAAGTCTGTAGGAGTACTATTAAGAGGGCTGAAGGCCACCTCATTAAGGAGAACCTTTCTCTTTTTTATGGTATCAGACTCTGCTGATAGTCCGCCAATTTTAATGTTGTATATATGTTAGAGGAATAATTGCATCTGAGAAAGATGCAGGAGTGTGTGTTTGTTTTACTTTTCAAAAATTGACATGGACGTTGTTTTTGTCAGAATTATTTGATCACATTCAACAGCCATGGCCGAATCCCTGAATGCTTCCTTAGGTACTGTTTTTATGTTCACTTGTTTTAATGATCCAATGGTATTTTAATTTGCATATTGTTTAATTCTTCTTTAATGCTTTAATTTATGATGTTTTAACTCTATTCCTTTTAATATAGTGAGTCCCCTTGGGTCCCCTTATCATGTGAAAGGGTAAAAAACATATATATAGCAGACAGGGAGGGAGGAACATCAGACCGCTATCTTGGCAGGAATACTATCACACCAACAAGGAAAAAGAAACCGCCCAGAGTTCCTTTGGGAAATGGGAGCGGTATATAAATGCAAAAATAAATAAATATAAATAAATAAAAGTGGAAAGGCAGGTTGGAGAGACCCTGGCATCCTGAAGTAAACCACTCAACATCCATAGACAGGCAAGTAGGCATGTGCGTGCGCACACACACACACACACACACACACACACAAAGAGGTTTATGATAGGGTAAGAAAGAAGAAAAACAAGACTGCAAAAGCCTAGTGCAGTGGTGGCGAACCTTCGGCACTCCAGATGTTTTAGACCACAACTCCCACAGTCCTTTGTCATTAGCAATCTAGGCTTGGAATTCTGGGAATTGCAGTCCAAAACATCTGCAGTGCCGAACGTTCACCACCACTGGCCTAGTGGAGGTCCCTTATGTTTGCCTGCAGCTTGCAATGCAGAGGGTCTGCTATATACCCTAATGACTTCTCTCTTGAGGCCTTCAACCATGGAATGTGGAGCACTGGACTTCATGGGGGTTGTGTGGGGGCTCCTTTAGCCTCTTCCTCATAAAGGCCAGGCTCTTCCTTGTAAAGTATTAATACTACTTGTATACCAAACACTGACCACCAAAGCAGAAATCCAGTATCATTCCACTTAAAATGTCAGCAGGAGGAAGCCAATCAGAAGGAAACAGACAACTAGGAGTGTTTTGCAATTTCACACCTACACTTCTTCCTTCTAACAAATAACGTGTTAGAAGTACTGTTTTGATGACAGAATCAAACAATCAGAACAACAGAGGTATACAAAGGCAAGGGAGGAGGAGGAGGACAGGTCAGCCATTGGTGAAGCCAGCCAACCTCAAAAATACTAATTGTTAACCTGGCGTTACATTGTGCATGTACTAATACATAACAGACCTCAACATGACAAGGAAATCAATGTTACCTGTGTTTTCTCGGCTACCTCGGGATATTTCAACTCAAGTCTAGAATGCTTTCATTATTCTGAAGAGTGTTAAAAGACCCAATTATACATTCCATGAGTTACAAAAATGATAACTTCATGAGATATATGTTCATTGGGTTCTTAAAAGTCGAACCCATGCCCTATGAAGCATTCATGTTTGGCAGGAGATCAGACATACAACAGCAACCTTTGCATGTTTTATTTTAATGCATTATTTTTCCTCAAGGTGTTAGGCTAACTCTTCTTCATTTTGTCAAGTTGTAGTAGTTTATCTGTTTAGGAGTATGAGAACAATGCGAAGGAGGTACAGTAGACCCTCGTATAACGGAGGGTTTGTACAATGAAAAATCCGTACAACGGGGAAAAATCCGCCCCCACCCACCCACCACCTCCGTCCACCACCTGCGGCTGCCCGGGAAGAGGACGGGGGGCAGTCGGGGAAAGAGGGGAGGGGAGGGGCGGCAGGCACGGAAGGGGGCGAGCCAGGAAGGGGTGCCCTTACCCGGCACCTGCGCAGGGGTCCTCCGCTTGCCGCCGCCGCGCCCTCCTGCCTGCCTCCGGGGCTCCAGCAAGAGGTGAGCGCGCGGGGGGGAATTCCCAGCGCGGTCCCATCCAAGGCCGCCCGGGAAGAGGACGCGGGGCGGGAGGGGAGGGGAGCGGTGGGGTGGGGTGGCAGGCCGCCACCGCCGGTGCGCCCTCCTGCCTCCGGCAAGAGGTGAGCGGGGGGGGGATTTCCGGCACGGTCCTGCACCCAAGCCCCCTGCCCCAGGCCAAGCGGCACAGCACCCCCCTCCCCGCACCCCCGCGGCCACCTCCGCCCGACCACCTGCGGCCGCCGGGGGAAAGAGAGAAGGAGGGAGGGGAGAGGAGGGGCGGCAGACACGGAGGGGGGTGAGCCGGGGAGGGGAACCCTTACCTGGAACCTGCACGGGGGTCCACCGCCCGCCCACCCCCCCTCGCCCCAAAAAACCTAGTGCCGCATTGGAATGCATTGGAACGGATTAAATCCAGTTTCAATGCATTCCTATGGGAAATTAGAATTTGTATAACAGAAAACTTGTATAACGTAATTTGATTTGGAACGAATTAATTACGTTATACAAGGTACCACTGTATAGAAAATTTCTCTGGAACTGTCCTAAAAGTATGCTCCTGTTAAATACGTGGCATGAAGACATTTTCTACAACTTGTCCAGCGAGCAAGGTCAATTCCATAGCATGTCTTTGGCAACTGCCTACTCCGGATTCAAACAAAACTACCTACTGAAGAATTCTGGAATGCTTGTTACTGATTGTCTGCTTTCATTCAGGGATTAACCCAAGTTTATAGGGATAATGTCAGCTATGGCAAATAAAACATGACTTTGATTTGCTTTGTAGGTCTGACAGTTTTCATTTTACTAACCTTAACCTATTTTCACATGCATGCAACAACCAGTCTATTATTTTCTAGACGGCAAGTTCCTGAACTATATTTCTTATTATAGTCAGTGTCTCACTTTACCTTCCTTAAAGCTTTAATACTTAGGTTTATTTGACCATGTACATCTGTTGCAAATCATGGTGCACTCAATCCTCACTGTAGGCCAAAGCATTCCAATCAACATCACATCTTTAATTCCTCCAAATAATGTACACAAATCACCGGTGTGAACAACTCTCAACAGACAAATATGAGATACCTAATGTGAAGTCTCCATAGGCAGTAAGAATTACAGCAACAAAAGCTTGTAGTCCACCAAAAATATGCTGACTTAAGAATAACTGTTTTGAATGGCTTTTTTCATTCTTAAGAATTCAATTTTTATATTTACCAGGTCTTTCTGTACTTTCAACCAAGACAATAAAACATTCTGCACTGACAGACCCTCATCTGTACACTATCAAACTTGTCTGATTATTATAGTTGAAAGTGGAACAAGGGCATTTGCTATGGTTTGGGTAGAAATTACTTAGCTCTTTCTCTAACATGACATTTCAGCTAGCCTGCCTTAAACATCAGGAGAGCTCTCTTCATAGCCAAGTTTTAGAAATGTTACAAAAGCAAGTTCTCCTGCAGCCAATTTCTATGCCCATTCCATGGGAGGGTCTTCCTGCTCTGCTTTGGAATCACTATATACATAATTTTTACTTATTTTAGGATCTTTACTGCGCTTGGATTGCATACGAAGACTGGAGCAAAATTTTATTTTCAAAAGTAACTATTTCTATACACCCAACTTGCTGGATCTTCTGAACTCTACATCCTTGCAACTCCTTGACTAGGAAAGAAGATATAAGAAAATATTCTGGCATTTAAAACCACAGTTAAATGTTTAGTTCCATTTCTTGAGCTGAAAAACAATCCAGAAGATCACCAGACCACATCTAGTAAATTTGGCAAATGTTATGTTGTCCCTGGTCCTAATATTTACTCTCACATCCAGCAGCACTGAACATGAAGCTGCAGTTATGTGGGGATTTACCTTTTACTTCTTTATGCAAACTGCAGCAGGTGTAATTATGTAAATATATAACACCAGCGTTTGTAGCCAAGCAAGGGGACAACACAAGTCAAGGCCTCCAACCCTTTAGTGCTCATGGAAACATTTGAATTTGTGAAGAAGTGGTTCAGATTTTGTTGAATCACCCCTAAACTAATTATACTTCCCCAAGTTGGGCAGAGGGAACAATCCCAAAGAATATCCCATGATATCTCACAATTCCCGCATAAACAAAGCTCTACATGTCCTTCGCCGTCCATCACATACACACTTCCCTCTCTTCCAATCTTCAGGTTGCTCACAAGTGGCCACCCTTTCTTTCTGGCTTTTCTAGAATTCCTGCTCCTCCTCCCTCTTTTCATCAACTCAAGCCACTCCTCTTCCTTGAACTTCATCCCAAACTGACCCCCCCCCCTTAAAGCATGCTGGGTGGCTGGAAAACTGCAGAGCTCTGGCACTTTGCCTTACCTGCTGCATCGTCCATTTGCCCTGCTCTTCCCCTGTCTTCTTAAAAGATGTATTTTTGGCAAGGGGAAGGAGAACTAAGGAACTGGAGTCCCGAGTGTTGATGCCTTCCAACTTTCCAAACATTTAAACAAAATTAAATGGAAACATTTTCCGGCGAGGGTGGGCTCAGCAAGCCTAAGAAGGCATCTGGGAAGAGGTTGCGGGCATGCCCCCTTCCACTGCAGGTTCTGAAGTTACACAAGTCTCCAATAAGCCATGAAGCAAACCTGACTTGAAATATTTTTACAGAATACTGTGGTACCACAACTTAAGAGGAGCCAGACTTAAGAGCAATTCGACTTAAGAGCAGAAATTTGTTGGCGTTTTAACTGCCGCCTTACAAATTTTAGATATGGTCTGCTCGACTTGCAAATATATATTTTTATTTTTTAACTTATTTTTTCAATTTTTAGATAGGTACCCCGACTTAAGAGTAGTTCGACTTAAGAGCATGCATTCGGAACGGATTAAATTCGTAAGTCGAGGTACCACTGTACATCCCCACATAGTCAGAAGTCAACTTTCTATCCCTTGTGTATGGATGGTAAACAGGTACAGTATTCCTATCCCAAGGCCAAAAACCTATCTGCAATAAGATAGATCATATACAGTATTCTGCTCATGAGCCAAGGGTCACCTGGCCCAACATTTTCTAGTTGCTCTAGAGGGTCTACACATTTATGCTTCCTGTTTCCCTATCAGAACTAACACCCTGATCTTGTTTCATTTGGGAAACTAAACAGGAGCAGGCCTGGTTAGCAAAGTGCGCTCTAATTTTCTTCCTGGCTGTGCACAGCTCACTCTTGTGTGTGTGCATGCACCACTCCCACACATGCATGTATTTCAGTGAGACCTCCAAGGATACCATGATCTCCAGGTAGGGCTAGGAAAGAACCCTACCTAAAACCTTGAAAAGCAGCTGCTAGTCAGTCTTGGTAATACTGTACTAGACTAAATGGACCAATGATCTGATTCAGTTTGAAGCTGTTTCCTTACATGAAGAGACTGACAACTCTTATTCCTTTCCCTCAATATATTGCTCAACATATTCCCAGCTTAAGTACTTGAAAGACTGTCCTGTAGAGGGGGCAGGATCAGTTCTTAATCATCCCAGAGTGCAAAACATGTAATAATGACCTCAAGTTATGGGAAGCCAGATTTTGGTTGACTATGAGGAAAGACTTCCAAACTGTTTGAGCAGTACAACGATGAAAACTTCACAGAGATACTATTTTGCCACATTTAACTGTGGAGGAGATGGGTAAGAGGAGGATGTTGGCTAAGGTGACATCCATTATGAACCGTACCTCTCACCCATGGCACCAGACAGTGGAGGCTCTGCGTAGCTCCTTCAGTGGCAGACTCAGACATCCCCGGTGTGGGAAGGAGCGCTACCACAGCTCCTTTATTCCCACTGCTGTGAGACTCTTCAACTCTACAGTTTAACATATTCATATGGGGTATACTGTAGCTTTTCTTTATATATATTTATTTTTCTATGCAAATTTTTATAGTGTAATATTTGTATATTGGGTTTCTTATTTTATTTAATCTCTGCTATTTTTTTCTCTCACACACCTTACACTTTTTGTGCACCTACCCATCTTTACTTGTTTTTTTTATATTGGGTGCTATGTAACAAGTAAATTTCCCCCGATGTGGGATCAATAAAGATTTATCTTAACTCCACATCAACAATATCTGCATTATGCACAGCTCTGAGTCTACAGACAAGTGTGGTGAACCTTCGGCACTCCACATGTTTTGGACCACAACTCCCAGAGCCCTTTGTCATTGGCAATACAGGCGTGGAATCCTGAGAGTTGTGGTCCAAAACATCTGGAGTGCCAAAGGTTCACCACTAGTGCTAGACTGTCTTAACAAGGAGTTCAAGAGACAAGTTACTACACTATGCAGCAACTCGTTTTGCCCTGCTTTGTTATTTATCCACTTGTTTGTTTTGGGTCACTCTGAGTCTGTGGCTGTACTGAAATGTAAGGATCCATTCACTTACAGTAGGCATCAGAGATTACTGCATGAAATAGCCATACTGAAATCTAATGGCCAGTGGTCTATTTAAAACCTCGTTGGTTTATAAGTGAAATGTATTCAAGTATTCAGTCTTCATTATCTGACCTAGAAGCTTACTTTTTTCATTAGTACCCATATATCCAAAAATAATTGTAGCTGAGATTTTGATAGTGTATTAGAAGACAACAGATTCATGTAAGGGTTATGACTGGCAGAGATCACCAAAACTAGAGAATTTGGGGCAGGTAGGCAATAACTCCCAACTCTTCTTTCCATCCTGCAAATCTGACTGCTCTGGATATTCAGAGATATTAGACTTAGCATGAGAGAAATCATGTTGAACTCCAACAGAAAGGGGACAAGAGAGGAAGAAAAAAAACGCTATATCTCACACACATCTTTCAGCAGAAAACTTCCACTACATCTTAGTAATTCCATAAAAGGATAGATCTATTCCTACGTTAAAGGAATGGCCTTTCCAATGTCCACACTATATATAATTGAAAAAAATGAATTCTTATTTATGTATACTGCACCACAACAGTCAAGATACCATCCACTATTCAAATAATTTTTGTAACCCGTCCTAGGTAGTGCAGTTTACACTAAGAGGGCAGTATAGAAACAAACAAACAAACAAGTCTACCAGGCAAGATGGTATTTCCTGTACCTAACTCCTCATATGGTACCAGGGTAGATTTAATTCAAACCATGATTTAATTTTTTTTTTAAATCAAGATTATTAACAATTTAACTCAATTCAGTTTTTAAAAAATCAATTATTTTTTTATCCATTCTGTATGGTATATACTAGCCTACTTACAACCAGTGGATTGAACGAAATGAGAAAACATTTTAAGTATGTTAAAGTAAATCATGTTGATTCAAGTCTGATATTAAATTTGGAATTCCTTCTTCTCAAGGTCATTGATGCAGCTTAATTACGTATCTTTGCAAGGTGCTTCTTTACCCTTATGTGACAGAACAAACATTTGTATCATATACATTTTTGCTTTACATTTTAGTCTAGAACTACAA
Organism: Phrynocephalus versicolor; assembly: GCA_023846285.1. Classification (NCBI taxonomy): domain Eukaryota; kingdom Metazoa; phylum Chordata; class Lepidosauria; order Squamata; family Agamidae; genus Phrynocephalus; species Phrynocephalus versicolor. The sequence goes on along the minus strand of JAHTLZ010000055.1, from coordinate 516,916 downwards.
ATAAGAGAAGATCAATGTGGATATCAATGAAAACTTGCAAATGAACAATTGTAGACCCAGTGATGTTATATTTCAACATATGCTCAACTTTCCCATTGTGCTCACTTAGATGTACTGGAATTGGTTGGATTATACCTCAATAATACTTACCAGGCAGTGATTTCAACAATACCCAGACAAATCAGAAGTACTTCATGCCTCCATCACCAAGGCCATAGCTAACAACCCATACTTTATGGGTTTCAACACCTTAGGCCATTGTTCACCTAAAGGCCTATTGAGACTACCTAATTCAAGCCACTGTTCATCTTATGAACCTATTTCAGACCAGGGTGACATGAAGTGAAGGTGAACTATAACACAGAGGACTCACAACTAGCTTTCTTCAGACTGACAAAGCAGTTTGGATGATCAGTGAAACGTTTCAATCTTCTCAAGAAAAGAAGTCCAGTGGCCATGACTCCACTTCCAGTCAATATTATCTGCTTCTTTTGGTAAACAAGATACTCTGCAAAATAAGCAGCAGGCTGGTTCCTTCTGTTCTTCATCTTTAGCAGAAAGCTTAATTCTGCCTTCATTCCAGAGACATACTCAGTGCAACGGAATGGAAAGCAAGTTTTCTACCAGCACATCTGTCTAAACAGAAGCCCTTGTTTCTAGAGCAGTCTGGCTTGAGCTGCCAGAGGGCCACTCCTGCTTTAAAGACTTAAACAGCTTAGGTTCAACACATCTGCTGGGCTGCTTTTACTTGCCCTATTAGATGTTTATTGGTGGCCTCTCTCTAGCTAGCCCCAATGACATGCGACAGTCACAGGAAAAGGCAGCCTGCTGGTGGCTCCTCACCTTTGACATTCTCTCTAACCAGGTCCACCTGGAGCTCTCAGTACTAGTTAGTAGAATGTGGGAAAGATAGTGCTACTGTCAGATGGATTTGTAATTGGCTGGCTGATTGCACCCAAAGGGTGATCATAAATGGCTTCTCTTCAGCTTGGAGAGAAGTGACCTGTGGGGTGCCTCAGGGTTCTGTTTTGGGTCCAGTGCTGTTCAAGATCTTTATTAATGGACTTGGAGGAAGCAATAGAGAGTAGGCTAATCAAACTGCAGATGATACGAAATTGGAAGGGTTTGCTAATTCCCTAGAAGATAGGATGAAAAATCCAAAATGACCTTGACAGATTATAGAGTGCTGGGCCAAATCTAATGGAATGGGTTTCAACAGAGGGAAATGTAGAGTGCTGCACCTAGGAAAAAAGAATGAATTGCAGAGATATAGGATGGGAGACACCTGGCTGGAGAATAGTACCTGTGAAAGGGATCTGGGAGTTTTGGTGGACCACAAATTGAACATGAGTCAGCAGTGAGATGCGGCGGCCAGGAAAGCCAACAAGAATCTTGGTTGCATCGACAGAAGCATCGTGTCTAGATCAAGTGATAGTACCACTCTATTCTGCTCTGTTAAGACCCCACCTGGAGTACTATGTCCAGTTCTGTGCACCTCTATTTAAAAAGTATGTTGGCAACCTTGAATGGTTCCAGAGGAGGGCAAACAAGATGACTGAGAGGGTCTGGAAGAAATGTTTTACGAGGAGCGGCTTAGGGAGCTGGGAATGTTTAGCCTTACAAAAAGAAGATTGAGAGGGGATATGATAGCTATGTTTAAATATATGAAAGGATGTCACATTGAAGAGGGGGCTGGATTGTTTTCCATAGCTTCACAGACTAGGACGCGAGGCAATGGTCTCAAACTACAGGAAAGGAGATTCAATTTAAACATTAGGAAGAACTTCCTGACAATTAGAGCTGTTCAGCAGAGGAATATGCTGCCACGGAGGGTGGTGGTCTCCTTCTTTAGAGGTTTTTAAGTGGAGGCTGGATGGCCATATGTCAGGAATACTGTGATGGGGGTTCCTGCATGGCAGGGGGTTGGACTAGATGGCCCTTGAGGTCTCTTCCAACTCTATGATTCTATGTTCCTCTATGCATTATCAAAACTATTTGTTTTCATAAGCTTTCAAAATTTCCTAACATTACCATGTTTAACTTGGTAAAGTCAACTCTTTTATCAATCCAAATGAAACCTTCCTTATTTTACCTTGTTAGCGTATCCTGTTCCATATTTTTGAACCAATTTTAAGTTGCAGTATTATTTACTACTTTGTCCTTGGGATCATACATTTTGTTTCACTGGACACAAACTCAGTGCTGAAACTAACAAGAATCATGTTCATTACACAAAGAAACAGGACTCTGGATAGGAACATCATGGTCAAATTTAAAGTTGTACTTAATGGGCATGTTTCTCCAACTGTCTTTTGTCTATAGTGGAGGAAGAAAACTGATTGCACCTCCCTGAGTGAAGAACTTGTCTGTGTTTCACTGGAGGGATACATGCTGTTTTGAGTCAATACAAATATATGACCTTAGCAAAATAATCTACTTGTTGAACAATAGCTTATGTAAGCACATATCCAACACTACATGGGTGTCAATGATTCTGAACCAAATCCACATTTGCTGAGCCTAGCGAGCAATTGAGAAGTAGTATTTAAACATTTCCTAGTGTCTGAGAGATTTCCTGCTGGCTGAAATGCCTACTTGACCATTTTAAAACATTAGAATTGTAAAATAGTGAGGAAAATAGTGACAATCTCATACTTAACATAAAACAATATATGATTCTGAAGGCAATGCCAATATAACTATGCCAAGAATATTCAATAAGAAAAATGTCTTTGGAGAAGACCATTTCTTAAATCAGAAGGTTCAAGCTAATTATAAAGGGGTTCTATTTTTGTAAAACAGTGCAATAAATATGACTAATGACCCTGGATAGGACCCAGGAAACTATCATACAAACAAGAGCTTTGGCATGCTTAGATATATTTTTTTAACTATCAGCCTACTTTCTGTATTTCAAATATAATTTTGAATTTAGAGAAGATTGCATCTGATAAAGCTGTTCTCAGAAATGTTTGTTAACTTAGAGAAACAAGCCTTTACACTGAGTTTACATGGGAGCTTATTACAAAATGCAGGTTTGAATTTGGAACTGCTACATAACTACCAACACCTCAGAAGCATCTGTTCCATTATACATTTAAAAAAGCACAGAAGGAGTACTGTTTTTCATTGGTTGCTGATCAGCATAACATGATTCCAATTCCAGTTTAAGTAACCTGATGCAAAATCAAGCGAAGCCTCAATGCACAATTTAGTAATTGTACCATACTGTACTTGCAGATGTAGATTCAAGATTCAGAGTCAATACTAAAACTTGTCAATTTATCCTGCTTGCCATTTTACAAAAAATTAGAAGGCAGCCTGGGCTTTTCTTCACTTTATTGTTTGCAATTCTCCATGACTTCCAGTAGGTGATGTTAAACCAGTCCCAGAGCCCTTAAAAGTAATTCTCACACAAACAAGTGCAATGCTAGTTTCTTAGATTAGTTACTGGTTTTGCTTCCTGAATTTAGGATAAAGCTTCAACACCTCAAGAAGCACACCAATGGATTTTACATGTAGGTTTTTCAAATGTTTATTTTATGAAAACAACAAAAATTAAATTGTTAAGCTACAGAATAGATATAAACAGTAAAGAAAACATTTCAGTTCCACTTCAATGTTGCATACTCTCCAACAGCTGTATCTGATTGTAACAGTTTCCTAACCTATTATTGTATCAATTCCCCAATATTTCATTTATTTTAGAGCGACATTAGTATTTTCCACAAATACTTCACAATGTGATTCTCCCTTCTTCTAGGTTCCATTCTTTAACCCAATGGAAATGCAAGTCAACTTACCAGAACAGTCGTGCAGATGGACCTCAGCTCAGACTCCACTTTCTCTCGATAGTCCTTGACAAGCTGCATCTTCTTGTCATTGCCATCGGTTTTCTGCTCAATGCTAGAGATCACCCGCCAAGCAGAGCGGCGGCCCCCTACAACGTTCTTGTATGCCACAGAGAGAAGATTGCGCTCTTCGTTGGATAACTCGGCACCTTGCTCGGTCACGGCCTTCATGCACGTCGCCATGTCATCATAGCGCTCCGCCTGCTCAGCCAGCTTGGCTTTCTGGATCATCTCGGTCTTTTCCATGTTGGCCAGCCAGGCAACTGATTTAGAGGGGAGAAAGGGGGCTGGTTCTTTTCACCCAGTGAAGGAAGAGAAGGCACAGCAAAACCTGGAACCACACAGAAAGAGACACATCCTGAAACTCGCAGACCTTCTGGGGAATTAAGAGCTACTAGAGATAGAGACCGCCAGGCCAGCAAGAAAAGCAATGACTTAAGGGAGGTTATTAAGAAGCAATTCATTCCTTAGTATTAAAGTGAATAATAATAATGGGGGGGGATTTTTTGGGAGGGGAGCCCAAATACAAGAACAAAAGGAAATCTTCATTTTTATTAAAATGGACTAGGATTCCCCAAAGTCAAAACCTTTTCCACGCTGGTGAATGAGACCCCAGGCTTCTGGACTCAGGCCATACATTTCTTGTTTGGGCAGCAGAGAGAAATCAAAGAGGACCCGGAGGCCCAGAGACCCTTGGAGGAATCTTCCCCATTTCTTGTCCAAACCAAACCAGCCTCCAAAAATGACATTAAATTCCCAACCCCCCCTTCTGAACCCACGGGGGTTCAGAGCATGTAGGAAGAGGTGGGCGGGTAACTGACCTCTTTGTCGGAGGGGAGCTTGGGGGGGGGTAGTCGGTGGGCAAGACAAGCCGCTGGGGCTGGACTAGGAGGGGGGGGCTGAAAGGAGGAACTGGGGTGGGGTGGGGGAAACAAGGGGGCAGGGAGCGGGGGGGGACGGGACAAGGCACCGGGAGCAGAGCAAGGAGGCCCGGGGGGGGGGGTAAAAGAAGCGGAGGAGGTGAGGAGCTACCTCATTTTTGTCCGCAGGAGGGAAGAGGGCAGGGCAGGGCAGGGCAGGGCCGGGAGGCGACGTGGGACGGGGGGGGAGGCCGTTCCGCTTTCCGGGAGGGCGGCGGAAACCGGAGGGAAGGAGGGAGGAAAAGGGCAGGCAGGCAAAGGGATGGCCGGGCCCCCCCCGCGCCCCGATACCCCCCCCACAAACCCACACCCACAGACCTTCTGCCTCCGGTCTTCCCGCCTCCCGCCTGAGGGGAAAAGAAGGCGGCGGCGGAGGAGGAGGGAGAGGCTTCACGTCCAGGGCGGCGGGTGCCTTTGTCCCCGCCGGCATAGGAAGAAGAGGAGGAGGAGGAGGAGGAGGCGGGCGGAGGAAGGCCGGGGCACCCGCCGCTCCTCGATCTCTTTCTCCCTCCCCCCCCCCCTCGCCCCGCCAGACCCAACCGCCTCCCGGCTCCTTTCCCGGCCTTCCCAACCCATGTCGAGAGGGAGCTCCCCGCCCGGGGACGAAATGGCGGCGCCTCATCTTCCCTCCCTCCTCCCCCCCCGCACACAATCCCCCTGTGGGGGGTGAGTGTGCGTGTATGTGGGGGTGGGGGTGGGGTTTGACTTCCAGCTCCGCGCCGCCTCCACAAAATGGACGCCGCCGCCGAGATCGCCAGAGATCCAGGCGAGGCGAGGAAGAGCCCCCCCCGGGCCCCCCCCCCCCCCCCCCCCCCCCCGCGCGCCCATCCCCCACCCCCACCCCCTCCGCTCTCTCTCACTCGGGTCACCCACCGAAAGGCGCGCGAGGCCGAGGCCGGCGAAAGAAAGGCGGCGGCGGCGGCGCGCTCCTGGGGTCACCACGGGCGGGCTCGCTCTCTCCGCTCCGGGGCTGGATCGAGAGAGAGAGAGAGAGGCGAGAAAGGAGGGGGAGGGGAGGAAGAGGAGGAAGAAGAGGAAGAGAGCCGCTCCCGTCCCTCAGAGGGCGAAGAAGGGAACCGCCTTGCGAAAAAGGGCGTCGGCACAAAGCGAGGCTCCCCCCTCACACGCTGGCTCTGGCGCTCGAGCCGCGCAGCCTATCAGAGCGGGCCCTTCGAGGGCCGAAGCTCCGCCCTCGGCTCTCAGGTGGCCAATCGCCCTTCTGCGCGGTCCCCGTAAGAAGGCAGGGCGCAAGGCTAGGTTGGCTGGCGCTGCTGCTGCTGCTCCTGCTCCTTCTCCCCCTGCTGCTGCTGCTGCTGCAGCTGGGGCCACGGGGTTTCCTCCAATTAGATCCAGGGCGAGCTGACGTCACTGTCGCCATGGCGACGCCGCTACAAAACCCTGCCCTTCCCTCCGGGAGCCGCCCGTCTCTTTTCTCTCGCCCCTTTTGCCTAGAAGGCGGGATGGCGCGGCGGCTGCGGGCGGAGGCGGGGGGGGGGTGGAGTGAGGCGCGAGACGGCGCGGGAAGCGGCGCCGCCACACCACCCCCCCAGCCTCGCCTGCTGCTGCTGCTGCTGCTGCAGGAGAAAGAGGAGGAGGAACAGAGAAAGCCTGGGGGGGGGGTTGGGGGATTTTGGGGTTTGGGAAATGCAGGGCATGAGTCAAGTAGATAGAGGGACGCTCTTCTCCCTCTCCCAAAATACCAGAACTGGGGGACATACATTCAAACTGAGGGCTGGGAGAGCAAGAACAGACAAAAGAAAATATTTTTTTCACCCAGCGCATTGTTAGTCTGTGGAATTCCCTGTCACAGGATGTGGTGATGGCATCTGGCTTGGATGCCTTCAAAACGGGGTTGGATAGATTCCTGGAGGAAAAGTCCATCACAGGTTACAAACCATGATGGAGATGTGTCATCTCCAGGCTTAAAACCGGGGTACTTCAAGGACCAGATACAGGGGAGTGGTACCAGGAGACAGATATCTAGTCTCATGCGCTCCCAGAAGCATCTGGTGGGGCCATTGTGAGATACAGGAAGCAGGACTAGATGGGTCTTTGGTCTGATCCAGCATGGCTCTTCTTAGGTTCTTAGGTCCCAGTCTGTAGTGGGTGGAGGGGAGATGCCGCTCACGGAGGCTTTGGGGAGCCTCCAAGGCTGCAGGCAGGGGAGCTCCAAGGCTGGGTTCAAGGAGAGGTGGGTGGCTAGTCGGTGACCCTCATTCTCTTCCCTGCTGCTTTTCCCGTTTCTGCCATCCTGTGAACGATAAGCCAATGTTGACGCGAATCTCGGTTTTTTAATCAATCCGGGGCATCGTGACCATTTTTAGTGGAGGATGTGCCGTGGTGGCGTGGGCTCTCTCCGGAGTCACTTCCAGCACTTTTAGCCCTGCGGTGCCGTTGCTTTTCCATCATCATTGGGGTGTTGTCGGGGAGCGTAGGCTTAACGTCATTATTAGCTGCTGGTGGTGATGACCAGAGATCCTTTGTCCAAAACAAATGGCAAAGATTTTATTTTTCTTTCCCAAGACGAATTCCATGTTACAGCAGCTCCATTGTCTAGCGGTTGATTTTCAAACCCACTTTGGTGGTTATGACCTCTGAAGCCCTTTATATTTTGCATCCAGGCTCATAAGGGCATTATTTCCACAATGGAGCCTCTAGAGCAGTGATGGTGAACCTTTTAGAGACCGAGTGCCGAAACTGTGATTCAAAACCCACTAATTTTTTTTCACAAAGTGCCAATACGACAACTTAACCTAAATTCAGGCGGCTGTGAAGGGACAATGTTGGGTGCCCCCAGAAAGGACTCCAAGTGCCACAGGTTCACTATCCACTAACAATGCTCCAGAGGTTTTAATAGCCCCTTTTCTTAGTACTAAAACCCTCACAGGCCTATCGGGAGAGGGCCTCTCCAGTATCTGCTCCCAGGCTGTGGAATCCCCTTTCATTCGGAGCTAGGCTGGCTCTCTTCCTCCCCTCCTTCCACTGGCAGGGAAAGAAAGGCCTTTCGTATGAGGCAAGATTTTGGGAATTGCACAGGCTGCAGGAGAAACTGCATTTTTAATGGATGCTTTCCTCACTTTTGAAAGGAATAAAATTCTTTTAATGTTTCTGCATATTTGTGGTTTAAATTGACTGAGTAGAATTTGGGTATCATGGTGTGTTTTATTGCATTTTAACTATTTTAATTCACTTTTATCTGTCCTCCACTACTTTACAAGCTACCTTGTGTCCTTAAACTGGGAGAGAAAATGGAGATAGATTTAAAATACATGAACACTTTGCAACCTAGGACCTTCTGTATGCAAAGCATATGCTTTACCAACAGAGTGCCCACAACTCCCAGATCCTGGTCAAGGCTGAGAAAAATACTATTGTCAGGGATCTACAAGAGATGGCTCACTAGCCAGCCATTGTCGGTGTTCATTCTGAATAACTTTCCCTCTCTTTAGTCTTCTTGAATGCCCTGCTATTTTATAAGGTCTCTCTCTCTCTCTCTCTCTCTCTCTCTCTCTCATTCACCTGCTTTAAAACAGCAGTGGCAACAAGGCCTTCAGTATAGGAATCCATGTGGTGCCAGATTCTGTTCACCAGATGTTGGATTCACTTCAGTATCAGCAACCTGGCAAATGGACTTTGGAATGCATGGTCGTGGTTGATGGTCCCGAAAGCTGAAGAGAAATCTGGAAAGATAAACAAAGACATCTTCTATCTTCTTTCCAGTGCAGTCAGTAACTGGGCCTCCTTGAGAGGGGCTGGACTCCATGACCCATAGGGTCCATTCCATCCAAGAAGATGATGATGACCAGGTAAACCTGCTGTCTTGCCATATCAACACAAGAGGGATTCCTTTCCAAGTTGATCATCTACCGCTCTAATGAGTTTCTGCCATGGATTGGAATTATTAGAATTAAAATTAAATGTATCCAGGCAATCAGCTTTATCCAAAATCACTTACCATTGTTTTGGCCACTATTGTGGCCCCTTCCTTAAAAATGGGGGAGGGGTCCATTCATTGCTATTAGCCCATGAGTGCCCAGTCATGGTGTCAAATACCACCCATGCAAGGGGACATTGGCCACCAACCCACTGTGTCTGTTGGCCCTCTTTTTTGCAGCAGTTGAGAACTCAACACACAGAAATTAACAGTCTTAATTGTTAGATCTGGTCAACCATGAAGCCCATGATTTCAAAATACCCTGAAAAGTTATGCCAAAGTTTTCTTACATTCAGCATAAACTCTTTATTTTGCAGCAGCCATACAAAGCAGTGCTCTTGACAGACAGATCAAATTGAGATTCCTGGTTTGCACCCCAAAATCCAATATTACCCCTTTTACTCCAGTCCTATGCCAAAATCATAAGATCTGTTTTGTATATAGTACATCCACGTACACAACTAGTTAAAATTATATAATCCCTTGTGATTCTTATAGTAGGTATGTGGTCTTCAGCCCCACATAAACTGAATTGCAATCATCCAATCTCACGTTTACCAGTGTGTGGATTACAGTGGCCAGGGTTGCTCTTTTCTGTTCAGATGTACAGTAGTTTGTATGCCAGTCTTTCTCCCTCACCTTTTTTTTGAAGGGAGAGGCCATTTTCTTCACAATCTAGCATTTTCAATCACCCTTGTTTAGTCCAATCCAGTCTGAGATAATTTCACTGTCTCTAAGTCACACCCTTGTCGTGTAGTTCTTAATAAGTTTATGCACTGAGTATGCCGGTTTCACCATATTGGAGGTGCTGCCCAACATTATGTTTATACTGCAAGTAGTTGCAGACTTTGGGTTAAGTTTTGACTGAAATGGAAAAGGTTGGTTTTGAAATGTTGAGTAGCCTTCCCAGGTGAGCATGCCAGTTTCACAATTGGGGTGGGGTACATTATAAGAAATCACTGAAAACTTGGCTCTTCCAGGAAGTTTATGCCGATCGCTAATGTTTGGTTTGTGTCCTTTTGTGATTTGTTGTTTTTGTTAGTATTTGTTACGCCTCTTGCTGGACTTTTACTTTTTTCTCCCTTCTGTTTGTTATGTATTATTTGAGTGGAATTGTGGTGGTTTAATTGTTTGTGTTGCTCTGTTTTTAAACCACCAAGAGTTCCTTTGCCATCCTCCTACAGAGCTATAATTGCACTTAATATAATGAACTCAAGGAACACCAGCAATGAGCACTTGGACAGTATTACCTAGCCTGTTGTGTAGATGCTTTTGTTTTTAGGGTGGGGTTGGTGGGTGGGGGAGTGTTCGGGGATTTTTTATGTGTGTGTGTGTGTGTTGAGGAGATTTTTAATGTGTGTGAGAGTGTTCGGGGATTTGTATGTGTGTGTGTGTGTGTGTGTGTGTGTGTGTGTGTGTGTGTGTGTTGAATCTGGTCTCTGGGTGTCTGAATTTCGTTGTATGTGTATACTGTGTATATACATGCAATGACAATTTATTATTATTATTATTATTATTATTATTATTATTATTATTATTATTATTATTATTATTATTATTATTATTATTATTATTATTATTACATGCCCATATTGGACAGACCTCACCCCCCATCAAGGACTCAGGACATTTCATAGACAAGATCAGCAGCACCCTAAAACTCAACCCCAGGGACAGACTGATCAGCTTTTCATCAAGGTACTAATAAAGGGCACTTTAGCACTCATCCAGCAGATATTCCCAGAAGACACTAAGGCCCTATTCCAACATTGCCTGATGACCATCTACTTCCAGTGGGAGAATGACTTCTATGAACAGATGGAGTCGCCATGGGGAGCCCCCTCAGCTTGGTAATAGCAAACTTCTACATGGAACATTTCCAGAAGCAAGCTCTGGATATGGCACCCTTTGCACCCACAGTCCGATTCCGATACATGGATGGCACATTCGTGACTTGGAACCACAGTGAAGATAAATTGGAAGAATTTCTAAACTACCTCAACAATACCCACCCAAATATACAATTCACCATGGAAAAAGAAATAGAGGGAAGAATCCCATTCTTAGATGTCATGGTCATATGCAAACTGGACTACCAATTAGGACACAAGGTTTACAGAAAACCCACCTACACAGACTGGTACCTACATAAAAATTCCAACCACCACCCACAACAAAAAAGAGGCATAATCAAAACACTTGTAGACCACACAAACCGAAGCTGTGAAGCTGAATTCCTCAACACTGAACTCAACCAGTTGAATTGGGCCCTACAGGTCAATGGCTATTCCAATAATGAAATCAAAAGAGCCATCAAGCTGAAGAAAACAACTCCAAACTGAAGATGAAAAACAGCCCCCAACAAACAATATTTCTGCCATACATAAAAGGATTCACAGGCCACATGGAAAAGTGATGAAAAAACATAACCTACAAACAGAATTTAAGCCCACCACAAAAACACAACAGATGCTATACTCAGCAAAGGACAAAAGGAACCTACTCGCCACTGCAGGAGTATACTGGATACCTTGTAGTTGTGGCTAAGTATATATTGGGACCACAAAGTGCAGCATCCAGACTAGAATCAAAGAACATGAAAGACACGGTAGATTAAAACATCAAGAAAAATCAGCAGTAGCTGAACACACCCTGAAATAAACTGGACATGAAATCCTCTTCCAGGACACAGAGGTACTGGACAACACTACCAATCACTATGTCAGACTACACAGGGAAGCCATTAAAATCCATAATCATAAGCACAGTTTCAACAAAAAAGAAGAAAGTCTAAAATTCAACAAAGCCTAGCTTCCAGTTCCGAAAACTACAGCCTGCAAAAGGTCAAAGTTCAATATTCCCACCCAGCCACAAGCACCCTTGATCATTTCACACAATAGAACAGCTAACGACAACCATCAACTACAGAGAAGGATTGCTGCCACCCAGATTGCAGTGAAGCTTCTCAATCCTTCATCACAATCCAGTGACTAACACCTATTCTTTTACATAGTACAGTTTCCTCTTTCCCACAACTTTATAACCACACATTCTCACTCACTCTGTACCCCAGAGTGCAGAGAGAACTCCTAGTTCCCTGAGCTCCTTGCCCTCTGAAGATGCCGGCCACAGAGTCTGGCAAAACATCAGGAATAAAAACTTCCAGAACATGGCCAAACAGCCCAAAAACCTCACAACAGCTATCAAATACTGCATTTGCTTTTAAATGCATAGGAACCCAGTCAACTGAGGAGAGAGGGAATACTAGTCTGAATGTTCAGGGGAATGTATATAGAACCTCTTATTGGAAGGAGGAATCTTCTTAGGAGTATGGAGAAATATGTTGATTACATGCCGATAATCATTTCCAAGAAGTGAAATAGGATAAGATTGGGAAAAAATCTCATAGGCTTTTCCAGGGGTATAATTCAGATGCTGCCTGTTAGGGGTGGTCTGCCTTGGAAATAGGGTACAGGATTTGTTATGGGACTGACTTAAATGCAGCTGTGTTTGAATCTGCCCACTTTTAAATACTATTTTCTTATTGTTATGGAGATTAGTGCCGTTAGTGAAATGCCATACAGCATCATTGATCATCTCTTGAGGATGTTAGTACTAAAAAGGGAATTAGATTCAGCTGCCCCTTCCCTCTCCTGCGTGGGCAGATGAGTGGGTGAGGGAGCAGATGAGATATCCCTTAGCTACCTCTTGCAGCGATTGGTGTAGGATGGAAAATGTTCCTTAGTAAAACAGAAAATTCATGGCAGTCTGACAAAAAAAAATAGTGATGGAATGAATTATGGTCATGTAATGACTGTGTTTGGAAGAATATGAATTAGTTATTTGGATGGGGGGTTGTGGGGACAGACAAGATAGGAAAAAACTAATTTTGATATATTTTCTTTTATAAAATGAACTACTGTATATTAGGGAAATGTGTGGCCCTCCAGATGCACTGAACCACCATTCCCATGATCTTTTACTATAGGATAGGCCACTGGTGGCCAAACTTTGCCCTCCAGATGTTTTAGACCACAACTCCCACAGTCCTTTGTCACTGGCAATACAGGCTTGGAATTCTGGGAGTTGTGGTCCAGAACATCTGGAGGGCCGAAGTTTGGCCACCACTGGGCTAGGTTGTTTAGGGCTGACAGGAGATGGCAGTCCAACAATGCTTGGATGGCCATGCCGTCCCAATGCCTGCCTTGGAGCATTGTGCGTGATGTGCTATCAAGATACAGTATTTAAGGAGTGGTTTTGATAGGTCCACCCCCTTCTCCCTAAGTGTCCATGGCTGAGCACAGATTCAAACCCAGGTTTCCTGAGTTCTACCTAGCCTGTCAGTCTATCTGCTACACCATTGGTTGCCAACCCTAGGTAACCAGGGTGTTTGTGGACTGCTATTCCCAGAAGTATTCATTACCAGCTGTGCTAGCCAGAGTTTCTGGGAGGTGCAGTCCAAGAACAACTGGGTTACTCATGATCACTCACCACTGTGCTGCCCTACCAGGGGCATCCCCACTTTAGAGCATACTGGGGATTAAATAGTTCCGAAAACTTGCCTATTCATTGCCTTTCAGTATTTTGAATTTTTCTCCCTGTCAAATTAATATGGGTTCTAGCTTTATAATAAACGGTATCACATTAGTGTTACTGTTCTGGAATGTTTTCCACGTTCCCAAAGGAAGTTGTGATTTGTCTGATAGCCCTTTCTACTCAGGGGACATGCAGGTTTTTATTCTCGCTTCTTGGATAGGTTTGGCCCTTCTTCCGCCTTTCATTGATTTGTTTTAAATTTCACATCAATAAAGGGAGAACGGCAAAGAATGGGAGGTGCAATTGACTTATTGCTGCATAAAATATTCAGCTGGGCAATGTTATTCATCTCATCCACAGAGAATTTCCATCTGTCAGAGTCTCCCATTCCTAAGTATAGCTCCCTCACAGCAAGTCTTACTTAATACTGTACAATGGAACCTGTTTCCAAGTAACCATAGATACCAAATTATGACTCAGTACATAATTTAAGTACACAGAATGAAAAAAAAATTGCAAGTTACTTTGAGTGTATGCTGTCTGTGTTCCCTAAAGTGCCTACTGAAGTGCTGCAAGACAATTTTTAAGGAGGTAGAAGTATGCAGGGGGTTTGTTCTGAATGTATTATTATTATTATTGGATTTCTTTACCACGCCATCTGGTAGCCCGGCCACTCTACGATAAAAATGGAACACTATACAATGTCGACACACTTTCAGTTATGCCTTGTTTATGTAGCTTTTAAATACGGTTCATACACACAATATCCCATGCATACCATGTGCAACATAAACAGAAGAAGGTTCAAGTAATTCTTGAATGATCTGTAAAAAAACGAATCAAGTCCCCAGGGATATACTTCAAGGTGCTTCAGCCACAGTGTAGTGGCTGCCACTCAACAACTATCCCTTTTCCAAAGAGTGTGGCTTCAGAGAACAAGGGGGACCTCAACAGGCAGGCGATGGAGCACCTGCATGTTGGAAGTGTCCATTTGCTGCCTCGTAGTCTTAAGGTTTTCGTCACACACAAAAATCTTTAATTTCCCCCACATTTTGAAACACAGCAAACAAAACAAAGAATCTTCTGCACCTTGAAGACTAATAGAGGTTGTTCCTGATGAGAGATGGGGTTTATCAGCTGAACAGCAGTTTGACACTTCTAACCCCCCCCCTTTGTTGGGCACCCACTTGGAAGTAACATCCTGGCTTCCCTGCCTCGCCTTCTCCAGGTGCTGCCAGAGGAGGCTGGGCTTCGAAGTGATGAGTAGTGAAGGTCAAGGTTCCCCCCCCCCCGCCGCCGCACATGCGTGCTGGTTGTGTCTGACTCTAGGGGTGGTGTTCATCTCTGTATTCAAGCTGAAGAGCCAGTGTGGTGCAAGTCCATAGCCACCTGGCTGTCATGTCTGCAAGGAAACACTGTTTTACCTTCCCGCTTTTTACGGCGGTACCTATTTATCTACTTGCATTGACATGCTTTCGAACTGCTAGGTTGGCAGGAGCTGGAGGTCATCAGCAGGAGCTCACTCTGCTGCGTAGCACCCGGGATTCAAACTGCTGAGCTGCCAACTTTGCAGCTGACAATTTCCAGAGCCTTAGTCCGCTAAGCCACCATGCCCCTAATAAATGAATGACGCCTAATAAATGAACCAGCACAAAACAACTGAACCAGTGGTTCCTGCCCATCTCTATTCCTGACTCAAGGGAGAAACTGAGTTCAACCAGTATCATGCGTTTTTCATAGAAGATAATTTTAGCAGTAATAGCTTTGCTTGCTTGCTGAGGAAAAGCTGCTTGTTTCGTTGCCTTTCCATGTTTTGTGTGGCAGGCACCACACTCCACGTTACATAAAACGTATCTTGGCATGTTATGTCTGCATGTGTACAGATCAGGGACTGTCCAGTCTACATTGGGACTGCAGTTAGAGGAAAAGAAGTTAAACTCAGTTTCCCCACAGTTTCCCATGGATCTTGATGAGGGCCTTGCCTTCTAGCCTGTGTTTCAAAGGGTATTTGTACACGACCCCTAAACTCCGCCACAAATGGCTCCCAGCTCTGGAGCTTAAAATTGTTTCCCCACCAGCTCCAGAGTTTACAGATAATCATGTGCGACCACGCACACCTAAGCGCGTCCCAGCGCACGTTTCAGGTACCTGCTCTCCGGAGGTGAAAATTCCTGATGCGGATATAACGTAGTGACTGCCGGGCTCTCCTTGCTTCTGTTTGTTCTTTTTTTGCCCCCGCCCCTTTAAGAGATCTGAATGCAGTGCCGGGATGGAGGTGAGCGGCATTCTTCTTTTTCTTTTTTTCTCCCTCCCCTCACGCAGCCAGCAGCCAGGAGTGCGGAGGGGGTGGGAACGCAGGAACAGCGACAAAGCCGTAAGATCTCTGGTCCGAATTTAAGTGGCCAGCGGATCTTAGGGGTCATGTGAAAAGGCTCAAACACAGAGAGAAAGGAAGTGCTGGAGGATTTGTTTAATATACAGTAAACCCCCACCTATTGCGGGGCTTAGGGACCCAACGCGACCCGCGATAATTGAAAATCCGCAATATGGGGGTGCTGAGCAATGTCTGGACTGGGGGGGGCTCTCTGGGGCCTCCTACACTTACCTGAGGCCTGGCACTGCCCTGAATGGGCCTCCATTGGGCTTCCCAGGCCTGTCGGAGGCCCCAGAAGTGGTTTCTTGCAATCCAGAAGTCACTTCCGGTTTGTTGGAAACTACTTCTGGGGCCCTGGACAAGCCTGGGAAGCCCATCAGAGGCCATTTGGGGCAGCCTGTCAGGCCTGGGTTAAGTGCCGTAGGCCTCAAACAGGCCCAAGCAACTTACCCCAGGGGCCCTTGCCTTTCATATACTGCGGTCCCACAATATACCGGGACGGCAGGATATGAACCGCAAAATGGCGGGGGACCACTGTATTGCTGGGCGTTCTGACTCAGGGGTTACTGTTAAAGCAAATTTCCTACATCCAGGGGAAAATAATTCTCAGGAGCTGTAAGGGTTGGGGCTCAGAAACAGATAAGAGGAGCCGAGCTGGATGGGTTCGGTGTTATTTCTCTGGAGGAGAGGTCAGTAGCAGTGTATCTTTTTGCCATTAGGAAAGAAGGGACAGGCTGCTAAAGCTGCTAATAGATATTGATCCCTTCTTGTTGGTGTGGGCAGATGTAATGAACTCGATATTGATGACTGCTTACCACAAAAATAGATGTCTCTGCAAGCTGTGAGCCAAAGCTTTTTTCTCTTTTCAGCATGTCGTGATACTTTTCCTATTAGTTCAGTAGGGGATTGTGCTAATTTTTTCACAGACACAGGAGAAGCAATTGCATTTTATTTAAATAAACACCAGATGGGCTGCATCACCCTTTGTGTGTCAGCCAGATATCCTAATCACACCCAGGACTAAAAGAAACCCAGTCTCTTCATGGCCTAAAAGTAGCCAGGCAAGAAAGCATAAACTGTGTGGTGAAGTGGGGTTTAGTGATTTCAGCAAGTGATTTCAGCTCTTTGACATAGCAGGCTGGAGACAGCTTCTGTTGTAACAACTCTTTATTCAGGGAGAGAACAAGACTGGGGACTGGGGAGAGGGAGCTACATTTATAGGAACGAGGACTGGCTAGGAAAAGATACATTTTGGACGGAACAATTACAAGCAATCACAAGGCTGCCTTTTGGCGGGAACCAATAGGATTGAGGATCCAAATGCAGCAACTTGAATAAACTAATAGGCCTGTTCCCTTTGGAACAGGAAGGCAGTTACTTCAACCTAAGCAATTACAGATAATAGGAATACAGATCAATACACAACAAATTGCTAATCTCTTCATCGAGACTGATGTCAGGGAAAATATTTTTTAGTTCTAATACCTCAACTTAAAAAAGGTAGAAGGTGGCCACTCGTGCCTGGGAGTAATGCTTATAGCTGATTGAGTTTCCAGTACAACACTTTGGAAATGGCTCATTATATTTGATATATGAACAAGTCAAATAAAAAATTACTAGGTTAGCTTGCTTGCGCAGTCCTGATCTCACAGCCCATTTTTCGTTCTTATCTGGAAGCAATTCCTTATATCTAATTATGTCCGCAGGCTGTTTGTGCGATTAACCTTCTTCTTAACTGGACTTTCTTCCTCTTCTTCTAAGATACAGGAGCTCACATCTCCCAGTAAACTATTCAGATGCACAAAGGGGCCGTTCAAAGCTGTCATGGATTGTCATGGATTACAAGTGGCTGATGGGAGTATAAACATTCAGAAATTAAGAAAGCTCCACCAGGTGCATCAAGCACTCCTAAGCAATCTACCTTCAAACCGACATAAACAGAGGCTCTTTTGCTGCCATTGCAATGATGTTACTGATATCTACAATCCCTAGATATACTCAATACTTGCACAATGTTGTGGTATTCCAGTGGTGTCATAACTTCCCCCTATGTGTAAAAATCTGCCAAAAAGCAATGCATTAAGTACCAGACAAAAGAAGATAAGGACACCTCACTTCTGAGCCCAGAGAATGCAAGCTATGATGATTTATTGCTCATATATTTATACACATGTGCACACACACACACACACACACACACACACACACACACACACACATTTTAACTATATATGGTTTTTACTGGTGGAAGTGCAGACAAATAATAACAGAAGGCAAGTAGATGTAGCCAAAATAATGTTTTTTTAGTGTTGTCCTCTCACTTACACAACCAGATCTTTAATAGTTGAATATTTATGTCTTCTGAGCCCCATGATATTGTATATGAATCTGTAGAATCAGCGAGTTCTACTGCTTAAATTAAAGCCCTCAATGAAATGCTTTGTTTATCGGTCAAGGAAGAAACCTCAACAGGAAGGAATTAATATTACATGGAAGAAGAAGAAAACAAGTGCTGCTGTATGATGCTGGTATGATATTTATAGCCAGCTGTTCATTCACAATCACCAAATGTCCTTGAAAGTCACTGTATTATATATAGGCAGCTTAAAATAGAAAATATTAGGCTTCTTGCCACATTTTTAAAAAGAAACTCTGAACTGCTTCAGTGTTAATGGTTAGACTTTGGCACAGAGGAAGCCATTTATGATGAGATTTCTTTATTTAGTTGCAAGAAATCCCATGCTAATAATGATCATAGATGTTTTCCATGTGGAAATACTGGCAGCAAGTCAAAGGAGTATCTGGATGAAAATGTTCAGCTGACTCAAGCTCACACCAAATTCCTGTGATTACATTGTATGGAGAAAAACTGCACAGCCCTCTCCATGTACACAGTGAGCCTGAAGCTGAACACTTCCTAATTAAGCCTGAGAGCAATGGAGGTATAAAATGACAACAATGACAGGGGAAAATTATGACTCCCCAGAGTAATGTCCTTTTGAAAATTGGACTGGCTCCCTTAAAAAATAAAAGATCTTAGGTCCAGTTGTCTCTGGGCTTGGATAGAAGACTTTGAGACAAAGTCACAGTAGGACCCCCGTATCCACTGATTCATTATCCACTGATTCAGTTATCCACTGTTGGCGGGGGGGGGGGGGGAATTCAGCAGCCACAAAGCAAGCTGTAAAGCAAGCTGTTGTCACAAAAAGCATCTGTAAAGCAAGCTATTGTCACAAATAGCATTTGTAAAGCAAGCTAATGTCTCAAAACAGTGGTCATAAAGCAAGCTATTGTCAGGAAATAGCCGTTTCGGGGTGAGTGGGCAGGTGTTCTCTCTTATCCACGGTTTTCATTATCCATGGGAAGGCCTGGAACCAATCCCCAGCAGATACCGGGGTCCTACTGTACATCCATTTTCAAGTCAATTAACCATATAGTCTTACACCGCTACTCACTGTGGTTGATGGAGTGGAAGGTACAGCAGCCAATGGTGGTTGTTTCTAACCATGTAGAAATGGTATGTCCGAAACCCAAAATGTTGGGTTTCCCTTTCTCCATTCCCTGCAATTTTAGACCTAAAGCCTGAGACCCAGAAAGTGGGCAACACAACCTGAGTTTCAGATCTAAATTTCAATACCAGGCAAACATACCTGAGACACAGAGCATCGCTTTCATAATCGGAGGAGCTGACGTAGGATTTGGCTGCTCCACTCGGCTTCTGCTTAAAACACAAGCATGGTCTTCCATTATGCCCACGAGGCACCCAGGGTGGCTCACGGCAGATGAAATAAAAAATACTATATAAATCCAATTTTAAAAAGAATTAAACAAATGTTAAGATTAAAACAACCAAGCATGAAAACAAATAAAACACATTTAAAAGTGGTGAGCAGAAAACCAGTATTCCTGAGATAACTTACTGCTTAAAGGCCTGCCAGAAGAGTCCAGAGCCAGACAATGGAAGGACAAGAGGATTTAGAAGACTCAAAAATATTTACACATATGGGTGTAGTGAGAAAGTAGTGTCGAGGTCAATTATAGGTCAGGGTTTCCTTCACCACAGGGGTCCTCAAACTAAGGCCCGGGGGTTGGATCAGGCCCGCTGGGGGGCTGAACCCGCCCCCTGGCACGTGCAGACACCCCCCCCCCCCCCGCTCAGTGGTGTAGGCCAGGCATGGGCCCACTGCAAACAGCTTTGCGCTGACCAGGCTGCCTCTTCCTATTTGTGGTGCTTGCGGGCATGTGCTGCAGAGCAGTGCGGCCTCCTCCGCTGCTGCCAATCTTGCGTAGGGGCAGATGCTCAGGGGCTGAGCGACCTCCTCCACTGCTGCCACCATCACCACTGTTGCAGGCAGGCAAGGGATCAGGAGCTGTGAGGCCACGTAGCTCCCTCCACCACCACCGCCACCAGGAAACTTCAACAGTCCAGGCTCACAGATGCTCAATGGAGGAGTAGCCCTGGAAGAGGAGGAGGAGCAGGAGGAGGAGGAGAGGACAGACTGGCGAGAGCTGCATGGAGGGCTCATTCCTGCTGCATCTGCATGGCAGCAACGGCAAAAGCAAGATGGGGGCGTGGGATGGGATGGAGTGGATGGGGTGGGGGAAAAGATAGAGACAACAAGGAGGAGGAGGAAGAGGAAGCCATGCAAAAAGCCCATGGGGCTCTGCTGTCCGCCGCCAACAGACACTTCTGCAAGCCTGCCTGCTGCTGCCTTCCTCTCCCTCAGTCTCCACACCCATCTTCTCCTTCTCAGGCGAGCGAGTGGGTGCGCCAGGGCTGTGCAGCCTCCGCTGTCGCTACCGATGTTGGAGGCAGAGAGGCGGGCAGGCATTCCCCAGCCATGCAGCCTCCTCCTCCTTTGCCCCCGATTTTGCAGGCCTGCCGCCGGGCCTGGGCCCTTGCACCGCCGCTCACTATCTGCGGTTGACTGAATTTGCGGATAGCGAATCAGCGGATATGGGGGTCATACTGTATAGTCCAGCCCCCGACAGTGTCTGAGGAACAGTGAACTGGCCCCATGTTTAAAAAGTTTGAGGACCCCTGCTTCACCACATACATATCTTCAAAACAATGTATCTTAAATAAGCTAGGCAACAATAAGAGTGTATAGATGACTGCAAGTTGGTGCCACCAAGTTGGAACCCATAGCAAGCCTAACAGGGCTTTCATGGGAATTAAGGAATACATTTACCATTCCTCCGACGAGTTTCCATGGTTGAGTAGGGATTTGAACCCAGGCTTCCTGCGTCTTAGTCTGTCTCTCAATCCAATACAGCACACTGGGTATGGTGAGTAGTAGACACCAAATGTTCTTTCTGAACCTGTTTTTGGCACACCAGTGTTTCATTTTTAATTAAACCTCTGTTTTAAAGAGGTTTCGCAGAGATAGGTGTTCCCTTTGTAATGAAATTAGTTAAGTTTTGAATAAAAGACGACGAATGGGAGGAAACCAATGTGTGGTCTTGCTCACCCCGACAGATGATTTTCCCTCCAGTTGTGAACATGAAATATTGGTCAACGCAGGATGTAATCAACATGGCTGCCCGCAGGCCCCAATAGTCATCCCATTGGTCTTGCAAGCCAGACTTGGAGTGAGGCAGCACAGACCAAAGGAACAGACCCAGTTGTCGCTTGTGGGAGGCGGCGCAGCCAGAGTCCGGCGAAAGGAAACAAGGAGCAGAAGTAGGCAAAAATAGCACTCATCAGACTTCCTGATTTGCTGACCCAGAAAGCAAATATAATTTCCACAGCACAGGAAGCAACAGGAAAGCGTATCAGCCAAGAAACTGAAAAAAAGAAGAATTTCAAGGTATGCGAGACTCTTTCCTAAATACCAGCAGAGGAAAACAAGGTTGTCGATAAAGGAAAAAGGTTGGCTTTTCCATGACACGAAAGAAAAGCACTCTCAAGAGATGGCCTATGTGGCCTTGTTTCTTTAAATTTTAAATATAGTTTTAGAAAAGGTAGCGAAGTGACTAGTCTGTACTAGCGTATCAGACCTCCTGCTCTGGCCCTTTTGGGGGCCAAAACAATTCAATTCAGCGTTTGTCAGTAAAAGAATTCTTCAAATTCACCCGTTTTGTAAGCAGAGAAAATCCTACATTAGTTAATCATACAATCGCACTCTGCATTTCTGTTTTATTTTATTACTCTATTTAAATGGATGTTTTGCTTTCTCGTGAGACACAGGCTTTCCTGGTCATATGGCCTCCAGGGCCTTGTTTAAAAAATGTAACCCATGTGGTGGGAAGACAAGGCCTAATGACCCACATTCCCACTGCCTCTTCTGTCCAAGGGGACTCTGTCACTCCTAGACCTGCCCTATTTCAAAGGCTTCAGAAAATAAGGGCTAAAATTGGGACAGTCTAATTATAGAACCACAGAACAGTGAAGATGGAAGGGGTCTATAAGACCATCAAGTTCAACCCCTCACATCATGCTGGTGGTTGTCCAAATTTCTTTTGAATGCCTCCAGCGTTGAGGCACTCACCACCTCCTGAGGTAAAGGGTTCCATTGCTGTACTATTCTAACAGTTAGGAATTTTTTCCCCTGATATTCAGCCGAAAGCTGGGTTCTCTTAACCACTGTTGCACGTACTGCGCTCAGGGTTGATTGAGAGCCTTTTTGTGGGAGCAATCTCTCAAAGCAATCAACCAACCTGAGAGGGAGAAAAGACCTAAGAATCAGAGAGATGGGGCTCTCTTTGAAATGAGAAGGAGGAGCGAACCCTGCTGGATAGATTGACGGTCGCCCTCCCCCGCTCCTGCCGCCAGCCCAGTAAGATCCCTCCCAGTCACGCAAAGTGCAGGCAGTATGCAAGGTTGTAAAAACTTCAACAATTTATTCCTATAAATCTAGTCCTAGAAATATTACCTTGTTCAAGACCACTCCTTATAACAGGCCACATTTTTGAAGCGGGAAGATGTTACCAAACTGTTCAGCTACCAACAACACGTTGCGTTCATAGTTATATATGAGGGACAGACAGACATAAAACACTTGTGGCCCATCATTCTTCTCTCCCTCAACCAACCCTGTCACACTGTGTGTTTACATCTCCTGTTTACATATTGCAGTGACATGCCATCTGGTCCTTTCGATGTTGTGTTTTGACACTCTCCTATAATGTCGTAAGTGAGGTGTCTCAAGCAGAGAACTCTGCTGTCTTTGTGGCCATTTGAGATCAGTCAAGATATTATTTTTTACCGTACTACTGTACATCTCTTGTGTTAACTACCAATTGGCCTTAATATATGACAAGAAGAAACAACTATGGAAGACCTTAGCACCTGTGACTAGTATGCATCCTAAGGTCATCCAAATGATAAAAACTGAGAATCTTCAGGCACATTTTTAATGACGAATCCTGTGAAAACCTTGCTGTCACTTCCATTTCATAGTTCTTCCTGGTGAGCTACTTCGAAAGGGTAACATTTTAATAGCTATGACACAACAGGGAATCAGTTTAGGCCTGATTATTAAGACTTCTAGTTTAAAGAGTTGAGGCATTATATGGGGTTCTTCCCCAATCTTGTTACAGACACTATCGGTGTCGTTTTGCCCTCTGTCTTGATATGCTTTCTTCTCCCTCCAAATGTCACTAAAACTGGGACAAGCATAGGCCTATCTCTCAGGTAATTCCCAAGAGACCGCTCCCATATCTCCATGATAATATCTCAGCAAAGGAGCTCACACCCTGTTTAAAAATGCAATGTCTGTCTTTGATGTAACAGGTCTTCTGTTCTGAAAGTCTGTGGTCAGCTGGAATGGTGTTGAAAAATCCCAGCCAAGGGAGTGTACCGTTGTTTTCCAGCTGTCGCTTAAGCAGAAACAACTGTATACAGTACTCAGAACTAGTCTGTTTATGTGTCTGAGAACCGCAGGAATTATTAGCATTAGCTAAACTACCACAGCTTTAAGAAAACCTCAAGACACAGTAGAGGCAACACGTTCAAGGTCAACGTGATTTCAACATCTTCCCTATTGAAGAAACTGAAGCCTGGGTACCCATATTTGCCCTTTTGTTTGACCTAATAAACATAATTCCCTTAACACTGGATTTCAGAGGTTGCCTCATGGCCAGCCCTGCTTTCAGCCACCTAACTTCGTATTTTAGCCATCGCAGGATATTTGGGAGCCTCTGCTTATGGAGCAGCAGACATATAAGGCATGTTCAGCTTTCATCCAGTGGCACTGCATCCAGAGGTCTCTTGTCAGGGCAATGCTTGCACGTTTGTCCCAAAATAATGTGCAGCAATGGGGCCATGCGTAGATTTAAATAAAAAGACTTGAGATGGGAACTGCGAGGACTCAAAGCATGGCATGGCTGTTTTTAATTTAAAAATAACAAAACTAAATTTATTCAGGCAAGACTAAATAGCAACCACTTTTCCACTCCTCCTTTGGCAGGGAGAGAGCTCTCCCCCCTTGTCTCTTCTTGGGAATTCCCTGGTTTCTTTTACTACATTGTATACACCACTGGTTCTCAACCTGTGGCTCCCCAGATATCCCTGGACTGCCACTCCCAGAAACCCCTTCCAGCACAGCGAGTGGTGGAGGCTTCTGGGAGTGGCAGTCCAGGAACATCTAGGGACTCACAGGTTGAGAACCAGTGGTATACATAGTGTTTCTGTCTCCTGAGGTATTTTTACAGCAGAGCCCTAAAACAACATAAGCCAAATTACTGCATGTAAATGCACCATACATCCCACAACCAATGAATATTTGGTACGAAACTTATATTTCCATTTTATTTTGTACTGAACATCTCATTCTGTTACTATATGCATGAAGTGGATGCATGAAGATTTAAAATATAATAGTCTTTAAGGTGCCACATGTTTTTGTCTTTGGTTTTGTTTTGTTTCTTCATTTTTTGCCTGGAATTCTGGCACAGACGAACACATATTCTTCACATGTTTAACTCTGGATCTTTATCTGGCCTTCTACTCATCCTTGCCTCTCATAATAGTCATTCTTCCTCCTGTGCACAGCAATACCCCCAAATCAGGTTCAGCCAAATTTCTAATTGAAAATCCATTCGAGTACTAACCTGAAAACAGTGCTAGATTCATCTTCCATTGGCTAAAATAATACAGATACAGCCTGACCACATTTGCTTACAACCTCTTGGCTTCCTTTTGTTGGAAGCAACACTGGGCTTGCTTTAACCTGGAACAGAATTTAGCCTTGAGCTGATATTGTAATTTTGTGCCATCTCATGTTGCAATTGCAAAAGCTCCCGTGAGACGCTGAGAGCTTTTAATGCCCATATATGTGCAGCATGTAGAGGTGGGATAACTTTATCTGGATTCATTCTAATGGGGTGATGTAACACCGCTAATGAGTTTCCTACACACAGCCACATCCTCGGCTCCTGTTTTCCACCAAAGCAGCGATTCACAGGCATTACAGCTGATGGTGTGCATAGATATTGTGGGCCTTTGTTCTATATATACAATAAAATATTTATCCGTACCAGAAGGCGCTTACAATTTTATATCTGGCCAGGCCATTCATGGCTTGGCAAGTGCACATGTATTAAGGGAGGAATATCTGAAGCTGTA
The DNA here is from genome assembly GCA_023846285.1 of Phrynocephalus versicolor. Taxonomy (NCBI): domain Eukaryota; kingdom Metazoa; phylum Chordata; class Lepidosauria; order Squamata; family Agamidae; genus Phrynocephalus; species Phrynocephalus versicolor. The sequence goes on along the minus strand of JAHTLZ010000055.1, from coordinate 491,733 downwards.
AAGAATGCCTAAAAACAGTGATATATACCACATGTACCTCTTTGGCCGTGCCACTTACCTTCTTCTGAACGCTTCTGCATTTAAATGTCATTTGTCTTGTGACATCCCCTCTGAATTTAGCTGCAACCCTCACCAAAGCAGAGAAAGAGAAAGATACCTTTCTGGCAGAAATATATTCTTATGAACCTAGTGGAATGCAGAGTATTTGGGGTAACAGTGACTTGGGCTAAAATGGACAATTAAGACCTATTAACCTTCCAAAAGGCCCGGTCCCTTTGGAAGCAAAAAATGGCTAGAACAGTTGGTTTGATAAAGGATCAGCCGAGCTGCCTCTATTTGGGGACTCTCCTTGGCGGAGCCGGCCATGATGGGCATGTGTCCTGCAAGATCTACCACTACAACACTAAGCGAAGGATTCCAGCAGTAGTGGGAGGAAGTCACAAAAGTTGTTGGATAGCTAGGAGCTTAGAATAGTGATAAGTAGATAGCACCATGTCTTTAAGACCTGAGCTTCAGAGCCTAGGAAAAATTGTATTCTGAGTGAGGCTGCTGGCCTGTCTAGGTAAAGGTAAAGGCTCCCCCCACACATGCGTGCTAGTTGTGTCCAACTCTAGGGGCAGTGCTCATCTCCGTATTCAAGCCAAAGAGCCAGTGTTGTGCAAGTCCATGGCCACATGGCCAGCATGGCTGCAAAGAAACACTGTTTTACCTTCCCACTTTTTATGAGGGTACCTATTTATCTACCTGCATTTACATGCTTTCGAACTGCTAGGTTGGCAGGAGCTGGGGTTATCAGCGGGAGCTCACTCCGCTGCGTGGCACCCAGGATTCAAACTGCCAAGCTGCTGACTTTGCAGCCAACATGTCTGTGAATATTCTCAGTCATCCAGGTGAGTTTATCTGGAAGTTGAGTCATGGCTACTGGACTTCTTTTTTGAGAGATAGAAACGTTTCGCTGTTCATCCACACAGCTTCATCGGTCTGAATACAGCTAGTGCAAGTACTCCATCTTATAGTCAACTTTGACCTCTTGTCACCCTGGCCTGAATTAGGCTCATAAGATGAATAATGGCCTGAATAGGCTCGTTGGGGAGACAACAGTATCCATAGCATAAAGGTGAACAATGGCCTAAGGTGCTGAAACCCATCAAGAATGGGTCGTTAGCTATGGCCTTGGTGGTGAAGGCTTCTTGATTTGTCTGGGTACTTTGGAAAGCACAGCTTGATAAGTAGCAGATAGACTATGCCGGAGCCCACCACCTCACTCAGTTCTTCAGTTACCTGAAAAAACAAAGAGTTTATCAACACCTGAAAAAGAAATTTGCATAAACATTTGTGGATCTGATAGATGTTGTGAGTTTTTCAGGATGCTTGGCCATGTTCTGGAAGTTTTTCTTCCTGACGTTTCGCCAGATTCTGGCCGTAAAAGTGTTCAAGAATACACTGAATGCCTCTATAGGGAGAAATACAAAAATACAACAGATGTTACAGTCAGCAAAGGACAAAAGGAACCCACTCACCACTGCAGGAGTATACCGGATACCTTGTAGTTCTGGCCAGGTATATATTGGGACCACAAAACACAGCATCCAGACCAGAATCAAAGAACATGAAAGACACTGTAGATTAAAACATCAAGAAAAATCAGCAGTAGCTGAACACACCCAGAAATAAACTGGACATGAAATCCTCTTCCAGGACACAGAGGTACTGGACAACACTACCAATCACTATGTCAGACTATACAAGGAAGCCATTGAAGTCCACAAACACAAGCAAAGTTTAATAAAAAAGAAAAAAGTCTGAAAATCAACAAGGCCTGGCTTCCAGTTCTGAAAACTACAGTCTGCAAAGGGTCAAAGTTCAATGATTCCCACACAGGCACAACAAGCACCAGTTCACACAGTGGAACAGCTAATGACACCAATCAACCACAGAGAAGGATTGCTGCCATTCCTGATTGCAGTGAAACTTCTTAATCTCTCCATCACAATACAATGTTTACACCTATCCTCTTATAGGACAAGTTTCCCCTTTCCCACAACTTTAAAACCCCACAGTCTCACTCACTCTATACCCCAGAGCTCAGAGAGAACTTCTACTTCTCTGGGCTCCTTGCCCTGTGAAGATGCCAGCCACAGAGTCTGGTGAAACGGCAGGAAGAAAAACTTCCAGAACACGGCCAAACAGCCCCAAAAACTCACAACAGCTATCACATCCCAGCTGGGAAAGCCTTTGAGAATACATTTGCGGATCTCTTTAAGGTGCCACAATAGACTGTGATGTTTGTTTGTAGAAATCTGTCAGCCCCCCCCCACCAATTAGTTCCTCTGCCCAATCTGCCTGCTGTGTAGGTCATGTCAAGGAATTATGAGGAGTTAACCTCAATAAGCAGAGTTGCAGCAATGTCAAGGATTAGAGGCAAAAATATGACAGACTCTGTTGCTGTTTTTCTATTGCAGTCTATTTACAAAATATATACAGGTTCCATTAGTTTCCAGAGGCTTACATCCAGTGGCATAAATAATCCAGCTACTCATCCTGATCACAACCAACACATCAGGCTTACTGGCTAAACAGCAAAACATATTGCAATACATAAGGTATATATAACATTTCTTTCCAATCACTTCTTTACTTTCACATCACACGTCACAGTGCTTCTCTCATCCACGCTTCTGAGCTACGCTCCACTGTCCTTGGACATTAGCCTTCTTGTCAAGGCCACTTTACCGAGCTTGCTTCAGTCCACAGCTGGATTCCATATCTCTAATTGCAAGTTGAAAAACTCATACAAGAATATTTTTGACAGGTCATACCCATGCAGCTGGCTAGGACAGCAGATCAAGGAGAATGGAGAGGTTCCTGATGGAGGGAGGTACATCATCATTTTCATCAGGTCCAGAGGATGATGACCAGGATGATTGAGGGACTGGAGGAAATGTCTTACGAGGAGTGGCTTAGGGAGCTGGGAATGTTTAGCCTTACAAAAAGAAGATTGAGAGGGGATATGATAGCTATGTTTAAATATATGAAAGGATGTCACATTGAAGAGGGAACAGGTTTGTTTTCCATGACTTCAGAGACTAGGACTCGGGGCAATGGTTTCAAACTACAGGAAAAGAGATTCCATTTGAACATTAGGAGGAACTTCATGATGGTTAAAGCTGTTCAGCAGTGGAATAAGTTGCCACAAAGGAGGGTGGTGGAATCTCCTTCTTTGGGGGGTTTTAAGCAGAGGCTGGATGGCCATCTATCAGGAGTCCTGTGATGGGGGTTCCTGCATGGCAGGGGGTTGGACTGGATGTCCCTTGAGGTCTCTTCCAACTCTATGATTCTATGATTCTAAGCAAAGGACATGGCAGTAACAGGTGCCTGTGCAGAGCCATAGGTAGGGAAGAGCTACATTTATTTCACCCCAGGCACAAAAAAATATGAACTACTATGATGATTACTAAAATGTACCCGCCAGTCAATTCTGACTTATGCCGCCCCTTTTCAGGGTTTTCGAGGTAAGAGACTACTCAGAAGTGGTTTTTCGTTCCCTTCTTCTGGGGGCACCCTGGGGCTGTGCAGCTTCCACAAGGCCCCCCAGGGTGGCTTCTTGACTCACAGAAGGGGAACAAAACTCCCAAACTCTAGTTCAGCAGTCAGATATCTAAACCATTTAGTTATCCAAGCACAAAAAGTGTGTATGTGTTTATGTGTGTGGGTGGATGGGGGTAGTTGCTTCTGAAAAGACACACATCTGCCTGTTGGTGTTTGCTGCTAGAAAAGTGTGAGTTGGCCTGCATCTTCCAGGCAGGTCTCCTGGGCAGAAGAAACGCAAATACAGACAGGCTTCATGCAGAACCAGTGTGGCAGTTATGTGCTCCAATGAGATGTTGCTCCCCTTCATTCATGCTCCTCCCCCTCCCCACACGTACCAGTTGCACCTGTTATGTGTGTTCCTCACCCAGAATGGAAACACAAACAATGGAGATTTGCAGAAAGTGAAAGACCTTTATTAACACAACTGCAGTTATGGAGAGAGCGGCACTCAAGGCATGGTCTCTGCCCAAGCACATGTGTCCAAAGTTAATATACCCGACGCTTATTTCCCTTTCTTGCCCTCTAGCCAATTCTGGCTACGCGGAAGGCGCACAATCTGACTATCACCGACACAGAATGGAAGACTTTACCTTATGTGGTATGCCTAACTGTTAACTTCTCCCCCCTCATACAAACACTGTATCCAATATCTGCTTTAACAATTAATGGCATATTCAGTATAATAACACATGAATTTTAAAACATATTTTTCAATTCCCTTATCAATATCACACCTGGTCTGGGTTTAATCAATATGGCAATGAAGCCTTCAATGTCAGCATTGCTAGTTCTGATTCGGCCTCAGTCTTCTAAAATGACTTAGAAGCAACTATAAGCACATCCGATCTCGCCTGATTTCTGAAGCTAAGCAGGGTCAGGCCTGGCTAGTACTTGGATGGGAGACCACCAGGGAACACCAGATGCTGTAGGCGCCTGGAGTAGGAACTGGCAAACCGCCCCAGTATTCCTGCCAAGAAAACTCCATGGATATGGGGGGTCACAAAGAGTCGGTCACGACTGTAACGACACAACACACAACACAAAATTATTACTGGGCTGGGGGACTGTGAGGGTTCATTTTTTTCCATACCCGGTTCTGTGTCAAGAAGTACTTTTGAGACATCTTGATAGGTGAAATCAAAAGGATTTTTATTTAACAACAACTCAGAAACTGACAGAACAGGATCATTTAAATGTGGTGTTAACCGAGGACATGACTTTTGCGCAGATTCTTTAGTTACAGCTTCTTCATAAATAACATTAACTACAGGAACTTCATAACTGGTAGACTTCAGAAATAAGAGTGAGTGTTCATATCCCAACCCATACATTGGGTCCTGCAACATGGATGGCGAGCCCATGGAGCCACTGGGTTCGGAGATCTCTCGCTCCTCCATTCTCTCCTGAACCTTTCAGAGGTTTCAGGCCAACGGAGAGGTCTAACATGAACAGACCATTGAAATTCCTCTGGTCTTTCAAACCTCCTCCTTATGTCAGTCTCCTCCTTTCATCTCTCTCTCTCTCTTGTCCGTTTCCCCCAACTGTCATCTCCTAGCTCGTGCTCTTCACCTCCCTTCTTCCAACTGTCATCCTCTGCTACCCATAATGCCTCCCTCTCTCTCCCTCGCGCACGCACCCATCTCCTCGTGCTTCTCTTCCTTATCCCCGCGACTTCCCATCACCTCATCCTCATCTCTTTTCTCCTTCTTTTCGCCCTGAGACTCTACTATGCTACTCTTGTCAGATTATTCATGCATACTCAGTTTCTGTAAACCCTTTTCACACTCTTCACTTTCTCCAGACGGCACACTCTGTTCCGGACCTTCTTCTTTGCTTCCTCTCTCACAGGGACCTCCCTTATGAGGATAGGCTAAAACATTTGGGGCTCTTTAGTCTGGAAAAAAGGCACCTGAGGGGGGATAGGATTGAGATGTACAAAATAATGCAGGGCATGAGTAAAGTGGATAGAAGGACGCTCCTCTTCCTCTCACAAAATACCAGAACTAGGGGACATACACTCAAATTGAGGCTGGGAGAGTAAGAACAGACAAAAGAAAATATTTTTTCACCCACTGCATTGTTAGTCTGTGGAACTCCCTGCCACAGGATGTGGTGATGGCATCTGGCCTGGATGCCTTCAAAAGGGGATTGGACAGATTCCTGGAGAGGTCCATCACAGGTTACAAACCATGATGGAGATATGTAATCTTCAGGCTTAAAACCGGGGTACTTCAAGGACCAGATACAGGGAAGTGGTATCAGGAGACAAGATATCTAGTCTCATGCGCTCCCAGGCGCATCTGGTGGGGCCACTGTGAGATACAGGAAGCTGGACTAGATGGGCCTTTGGCCTGATCCAGCGTGGCTCTTCTTATGTTCTTATGTTCAAACTGAATTGCGGTCAAATTCCCATAAAGCAGCTTCCCCTAGCCTGGATTCAGCCACTGTTTTGGTTGACTACCCTCGTGACAGTGCTGCTGTCCAGGGATAATATGACTGCATCAAGAAATGCAAAGGGGAAGTTGGTTGGAAATGGATGCTCTGAAGTAAAGGCTGAAGAAATGCAATATAAACAATACGATAGAGAGGCCTGTGGAGGCTCCAGGGTTTAAAAACAACAACTGGGGGCAGCGGTTGAGAGAGAGAGAGAGGTCGGGATGAGTTTGTGTGCTGCCTCCTCACTTCCAAATGCGGCATATTTGAATTCCCTTCCACTTCAGTAACCACCAATTGGTGTATGTCCTGCCTGGGAGTAAGACTAAATGAATGGACTGAATGCAACCTAACCATTGTTTGGTGAGCTGCTTCATCCAGATTCAGAATAGCTGTTACAATACCGGACATCCAATGGGAGAGAGGTGAAAAGAACGAAAACGGTAGAGCTGGCCCTGGGCTCCTGGGCCCATAAACATGAGAGAACCGAGTGGTTTGAGATTATGATGACACTGAACTGGGTTCATATATTTTCAGAGGTCACACCTGCCGGGTAATTTGGACAACACACTCATCTCAGTGTAGTCCTATGTTCCATTACGTTACGTTACGGTTACATTACATTATGTGCCATGAAGTTGCATTTGATTTATGGCAACCCCAAATGTTTAAAGGTCTGTGAGATCTATTCAGGGATTGGTTTTCCCATTGTCACGCACCTCCAGTGATTTTTCCATGTATATAGGAACCCATGTTTCCTGACCTCTAGTGAATCACTCTATCCATTACACCACACTGGCTCCTACTTGGCCCACTGGTAATAATAAAACGGCAACATAATTTGATTATAACTGAATATACTTATTTGTCTTCGCAGGTACCTTCATTTTCTCTAATTTTGTGTACGGTGGTTAGGAAAAGAAATAAATAAACCCTCCCAAATAACTCCCCCCTTCAATTCCCCTGTACTCCACTTTGTGCTGTTTGAAGGAAAGGTTAGATAATAAATTAATACAATCCTTGCTGAGATAACCGTACTGAAAAATAAACACAGTCTCTGCTTACTAACTAAACTTTGGAGGCTGAGTGGTCTTTTGTTTGATTTGCTTTTTCTGTGCTATAATTCAGCAGAATGCATCTTCCCTTTATCCCCCTCCTCCTTCACCCCTAGTTTCCCATTTCCCACATCATCATACCCTTTCCCCCTTTCTCCTGTCACCAACTTTACAGCATCATCCCACGGATTGGGATCTCCTTGTTCAGAGGAGCCCTTCAAAGAGACGACACGCTTTCTTTCTTAAAATCTGCAATGAGGCAAGATCCTGGGGTTCCCAGTTCAGCAGTATCCCATTTCCTGATATTTGAAGACCCAAATCTGAGATACTGAAGTGGGCCATTGTGATGTCACAGAATCAGAACAGGCAACGATTCAGAGAGCAAACGTCTGTGTTCCTATATCTGCCAAATTTTATGGAATGAAAAGTCATGATGCTCATGCTCCACTCCTTACTTTGCTTCAGATTATACAGTAACCCCAAAACTGATACCCCCCAAAAGTCAGGAGTGTGCAAAAAGTACTGGAGAGAGAGACAGTGAGTGCATTTCATGGCTTCTCGTGAAATTTGGAGCAAGGCACAAGCATTTCCACAGTTAGACAGTGTGTCTGGATTCCAGCTGGAAATGGATCAAAATAGGTACCCACCCAGGCTTTAAAGCACACCATGCTCCAAACTCAATCTCTTTCCCTAGTGCTATTCACCCTGAGATTCCCCACCACCCCCACCTTCCCACAGACCCAGAGAAGAACAGTCATTCCGTGAGACTTCAGTGGGCACCCTGAAACCTGGCCACTCTAGAGATCACTCGTGGGTCACCCATGTGACTCTTCTGAAAACACAGAAGAAGGGAAAAAAATAGGGGGGAGGGAGGAGAGAATCCTACAGCAGTCAAGCAGATAGCTGGCTAGCCAACAGTTGTGTTGTGGTCACTGCTCCCTATAGGATCAGTCACATTAACATTTTGCACTAAATCCTGTGTATTACTCAGGATCAAGTCAAGAATTCTTGTACCTCTAGTTGGGTCTTCAACTATCTGTTCCAGAGAACAATCATTGGCATATCTAGAAACTAGATTTGGGCACGAAATGAATTTTTTATTTGTTTTGTTATTTGTTATTCATTTCATTACAGAACGAAATGAATAACAAACAGACCCATTAAAGAAAAATGAAACAAAACAAAAATGGAAATTTCCGTTTCATTCGCTTTGTTTTTCATTTTTCCATAGGAATGCACTGAAGCAATGCACTCCTATGGGAAAAAGCCAGTGGTTCCCCCCCACACACGTGGGGGAAACCATGGGCTTTCCCCCCCCTCTGAAGCCACTGATCAGCTGTAGCATGGGGCTTTGGTGGGGAAAAGTTTTTTAAAAGCCTGCCCTTTCCTCCACGCTGACCTGGCCCATGGGCCAGCTGGTCGGCATAATAATAATAATAATAATAATAATAATAATAATAATAATAATAATAATAATAATAATAATAATAATAATAATAATAATAATAATAAAGTGCCGACCCAGCCCGCGTGCCAGCTGGTTGGTGCAATAATAATAATAAAAAAACCAAAAATGAAACAAATGAAAAACAAAACAATTTTTTTGACAAATAATTTGTTTCATTTTTTGCCACCCCACCAAAAAAGAAAAATGAAATGAAATGCCATTTTGGCATGTCATGCCCATTTCTACTAGGAACTGTATCTCTTTATGATGTGCTGAACAACAGTTCACCCAGTCTATGTGAGGGTAATTGAAAGCCCCCCATTATAAGCAGGCTTCCCTTCTTGGATGCTCCTTTACAACATTCTCCAACTGCCAGTCCCCCTCAGGGGCTTAGGTCAGAGCCCGCTAGCATATGCCTCCTGTTAGGCCATCCTTGTGGCCTGAGACTGTTAACCTGCAGTTTCTAGTGGTGACTCCAAATCACCTAGATATTCCAAATCATACGATTTTATCCCTTCTTTGACATACAAGCCTACACCACCTCCCATTTGCCCCTTCATATCCTTCCTGTACAGTTTGTGTGTGTGTGTGTGTGTGTGTGTGTGTGTGTGTGTGTGTGTGTGTGTGT
>JAHTLZ010000055.1:471995-482569 GCA_023846285.1 Phrynocephalus versicolor | reverse complement strand
TGTGTGTGTGTGTGTGTGTGTGTGTGTGTGTGTGTGTGTGTGTGTGTTGTGTTGTGTCGTTACAGTCGTGACCGACCCTTCATGACTCCACCTCCATGGAGTTTTCTTGGCAGGGATACTGGAGTGGTTTGCCAGGTCCTACTCCAGGCGCCTACAGCACCTGGTATTCCCTGGTGGTCTCCCATCCAAGTACTAACCAGGGCCAATCCTGCTTAGCTTCCGAAATCAGGTGAGATCGGATGTGCTTAGGGCATCTAGGCAGTGGGGTACAGTTTGTAGCCTGGGATAACTGTGTCCCCTTGGTTATCATCCACCCACCAGGTGCCAGGACCCTGCCTGTCACAGAACCTGACTCTGAGGGGTTAAATGGTGAGGAGCTGCTGGAGGAGCCTTGCAGCTCAACTCAGCAGGCAGCTGGGTCTGATGACTCAGCTGAAAACATATCTCCTCCTCCTAGAAGGGCCATGAGCAGGATTCTGCAAAGACGTGCTACCAGGAAAGCTAGGGAAAGGGTCTTTGATGCTAGATGGGGAATCAGGTCGGGAAGCCCTGAGTACTAGCAGAAGCCTTTCCAGAAGTAAGGGTGTGTTCCCTGTTTTGGGATAAAGCTGGCAAGCTTACCTTGAGCTCTCTGTGGGAGCAACACATCATTTGAACTGCAACCACGTTCCTGTCTGTGACCTTGGCTCTGTTTCCTGACTTCGAACTGGCTTCCTGGACAACGGCTTGATCTGTTCCCTTGGGTTTGGCATCTGGTTTCTGTGAGATATTGTGGTTTTGACTTGGACTGGTAATTACTGGGAGTTGGATTCTGTTATTTATCTGGCACTTGATTGTTAGCAAAGGACTTGAACTTGCCTGGCTTTCTACTAAAGATCTTGGCAAAGAACTGAACTCTGCTTGTGTGTGTGCTCTGTGTGCGGGGCTTGACACCAGTTATCCTGGAGTACCAGGAAGACAAACAAGTGGGCCCTAGATCAAAATATGCCTGAACATTCTATGAAGGCAACCATGTTGAAACCGAGGCGGTCCTGCTTTGGACACATCGTGAGAAGCCAGGGTTCTTTGGCTAAGACAATTAGGTTGGGGAAGGTGGAAGGCAGTAGGAAATAGAGACCAAATACAAGATGAATCGACTCCCGCCTAAAGGAATCCACAGGCTTCGGTTTACAAAAACTCAGCGGGGGAGTTGAGGACAGGACCTTTTGGAGAATGCTGATTCATGGGGGCTGTCCTAAGTAAAGGCCAATTTGACAGCATATACAGTGGATCCTCATGGAACAAACGGTTTGTATAATATAAAATCTGTACAACATAAAAAATTCCAGAGATAGGGGAAATCTGCATAACAGAATTGTCTGTGGGGCAAATCCGTACAACAGAAAATGGTTGCGATTACAGATTACTCTGTTTTCAATGCATTCCTATGGGAAATTTGTATAAAGGAAAATTTGCTTAACAGAATTTCATTTGGAACGAATTAATTTCTTTTTACAAGGTACTAGTGTATACTGTAAAAGTAAAAATGATATTCCTCTCAAGATCCACACCTGTAATAAAAGCAAAGAGCTTCCTGCTGGGGTGTTGTTGTAAGACTCATCTGTAGGTCTACTGCTGTAGTAAAGCCCAGGTCCACAAGATGGCAACCCATCCCTGGGCATAAAAAGGCTTTCACAAATGAGATGCGTTGTCATTGTTCCACACAGCAATGGGTGAAGTGCAACCTTACAGATGGAGCTGGATTGTTAATTCCCAGCATCCTTCATCATTAGCTACATAGGCTATGGCTGATGGGAGCTGCAGTCCAACAAAGCGACAAATGACCCACTTTGCCACCCCTTCTCTAACATACATTAATGGATATGTTCTGTGCTCAGTTTATGGGATGGGGCTGCCACTGGAGTTGAACAAAATTATTATTTCAGACAGCAGGCAAACCTCTGAAACCCCTTGTCCCTTAATCTTTGAGGGAGCCCATGATCCCCAAAATAAATCTGCTGACTCCAAGGCCCATCAGCAACATGGGTTCAGCTGCCATCCCAGTCAGCTCCTCTAAATGAAACAGGGACAGGTGGCAACTTGCATTTCCTTTCACAAAAAGAAATGGCTTTTCCATTCTACCTCGAGTCTTTGGGTCCCTGTTCTCTACTTAGTTTGGCACCACAGTCACAGTAACTGGAACGAAGACAAAGGTAGAGGATGGATGGGAAGCACACAGAGCCAGAAGAACTGGATTATCCAGCATTTTCTAAACAGGCACCTGATACCACACTTCCCAGGTCTCAAAGGCAGTTACTTCACATCCATTTTATCTCTGTACGTGTTGTGCTTCGTACCGGTACAAAAAAATCATACTTCATGTCCGTCGCACAACAGCTGAAATTATTTATTTATTTATTTATTTATTTATTTATTTGTTTATTTATTTATTTCTATGCCACCCGTCTTCCAGAGGAACTCTGGGCAGTTAACAACATAAATAAAAGTCAAGTACAACAACAACAGGATCTCATAATAAAATAAAACAACAGAAAATACAGATATATATACACAGCAAGATGGCGGCATAGGGAAAAAAAATTAAAGGTCGGCAAATGCCTCTCGAAAAAGCCAGGTTTTCAGAGCTTTTTTAATGGCAGGCAGGGACTGTGCAAGGCGCAGCTCATTCGGGAGGTGGTTCCATAATGAAGGGCCAGCCACAGAAAAGGCTCGGTTGTGGGTTACTGATCTCCTTGCTTCCCTGGACATGGCCACCTGAAGTGCAAGCGCCCATAACATTCTAGTTGGATGAGCCTCAGTTGATCTCTGGAAGATCTGCTCTGCCAGTATTCTGGTCCCAAGCCGTGGAGGGTTTCTCTCGACCACACCCCCGGAGCGGGATCAGAGCGTGACAATACTGTACCTGGTGCTGGGTTGGGGTATTCTCTTGTCATGGTTTGTTCCCAGTTCCTGTTCCAAGATAAGGGAGCATGTGGTAACAACTGTCACACAACAACCAGTGTCCACCTAGTGGTCAGCGGCTGAAGCGGCATTCAACATTAGTTTCCCTATGGGAAACACCATGCAGCACAATTGTTTATTAAAGAAAGTACTGAAAATTCTGTAGTATTGACGTGTAAATCCCGGAAGACCAATAAATTGAAGTATCGAAAAAGTTTTTTATTTACGATATTTAAAAAAGGGGTTAAGAAAGCAAGACAAATTCAGAATTTGTCACGGAACAAGACCGTGAAGTAACAGTTGTGACGAGACAAGTTATCACAACTGTGAGAAAATGGAAACAGGGACTAAATAGGGACAAAACCACGTGATCGTGACTAGTAAAAAACTAGTCACGGAACAAGGAAAGACGTGAAGTAACCGCCAAAGACTTCATCAAAATAATGTTGATATCCTTTCTCTTGGGAGAATTAGCAGGACATGTTCCACAGTGGGCCAGTTTTGCAGTAAAATATTTCAGCCTCCCTCCCTGCAAACATTGAGATTGGAGACCCCTGGTAAATCCATGAACCTGCAGTTTCAGAAAATTGGGCAATAATTCTTCTGAATTTCCCTCTCAGTCTCCATAAATCAATCCAGAATATGCACGAGTCTCTAATTAAAATGAATTACCAGCAAGCATTCTGGGTCAGGGCCTGACAAGAGGTAATTGGGTAGAGCCCTTCGCAGGACTCTTGGCTGTGTTTTGAAGTTGTGTCTGCAAAGGCAGGGGGAGTGTTCCAAAAGTACTGTAAATGCCTTGACATTTAATAGCACTTCTCAAGAGCCAGGAGGGCTTCCTTACAGGGAAGAACATAAAATGGTCTTGCACTAGAGTCAGTGGTGCTTTTACCAGCCATGCAGGTTTAGGACAATAGGAACGAGAACCGTAATATCGACACTGCACAACCTTGTTCATTAGAAAGAAAGCCTGATGGAATCCACTGGGCATGAGTTTATCTGAGCCATCCATCAACCTCAATGCTGCTGCATATAAAAATCTTAATTAGAAATGTGAGCTAAAGCAGGAAGACAGGCTGTCTCCTTACTCCAGAATTATCATATTCCTATCAATGTCTCAGTATGCTTGGGTAACTTGTAATTAGGGACGGAGGTTAACACATCATTTTGTATGTTGAAGAACCGGTTATGTTCATGACTTTTTTTTAAAAAAAAGGGCTTGCTTTTCCCAGTTGGGTTGTGTGTGTGTGTGTGTGTGTGTGTGTGTGTGTGTGCATGCATGTGTGTGGGGTGAGGTGAGGAGAGAGAGAGAGAGAAAGAGAAAGAGTACGCAAAACCATCATTTCAGAGCAATCAACAGAGGCATTCAATGGACAATTAAATGTCCCACATTATTGCTCTAGATTTAAACTAGCAACACGTGTGTATTTGGCACTCCCACTTTCCAATCTGAAGCAAGGATTAATAATAGCTACTTTGGTGTTTCTGAATTAGTTCACCAAACCCAACCAGGTATGAAGCGAAACTCAAGTCTGAGACCCACTGTTGAGTCAGACTTAGGTCGCCCTCTAGGGACTTGTCTTATGGTTTTATTTTGCTTTTTTAATAACTTGGACTCGTCTCGTGACTTGGAACACACCGTGGAGGGTTTGTCTCGAACACGCCCCCAGAACCAGGAACAGAGCGTGACAAGCCGTACCTGCCCCTGAGCTGGGGAATTCTCTTGTCATGGTTGGTTGCCGGTTCCTGTTCCGAGACAAGGAACCGAGTGGTAACAACTGTCATGCAACAACCAGTGTCCACCTAGCGGTCAGCGGCTGAAGCAGCATTCAACATTACCTTCCCTATGGGAAACACCATGCAGTGCAAATGTTTATTAAAGAAAGCACTGAAAATTCTGTAGCATTGACATGTAAATCCCGGAAGACCAGCAAATCGAAATATCGAAAAAGTTTTATTTACGATATTTTTAAAAAAGGGTTAAGAAAGCAAGACAAATTCAGAATTTGTCACGGAACAAGACCGTGAAGTAACAGTTGTGACAAGACAAGTAATCACGCTGGTGAGTAAACGGAAACAGGGACTGAACAGGGACAAATCCACGTGACCGCCAACAACGCTGTCACGGTACAAACGTAATCGCGGAACAAGGTAGGACATGAAGTAATGTCCATTAAATCATAGAACAAGCCACATCTGACAAGGGGAATATCCCTATTGAGCTCTCCTGGCATCTCTCTCTTTAATCATGAGTAGCTTGTGGGGGGGGGGACACTTAGGTTGGATCAGGGTTGTGTTACTATAAGCTCCCATACACACACGTTTATTTTAGAAATTCATGTTGGTGGTTTTGAAGGCCGAGTGCAAGATACCAAGCAGGAATAAGAAACAGGGTTGAGCTTCCCAGTGTGAATATTTCCATTAGCAGATGGCCTTAGGCAAGCCTTAGGGTATAATAGTAATCACCTTACATAGCTGCATAAAGATTGCAACAAGATAATACATGTAAGAGTTCTTTAAATGTTTGAAAGGGCTATACAGATATTAAGTGTCACTGCTAAAATAAGGGTGCAGCCCTCAACACAGTCAGTAGTGGAACCAGATCCAAGCTTAAGGGGACCTTGAGCAAAATGCCCTCAGGTGGGCCACTGGCTTGGTTTGGGGGATCCTTAATGGCCCTTTAGAAAGATGACTTCGGGCAGAAATAGGTGGATAGGCCTAGCCATCCTTTAAACTTCTCCACAACGCCTTGGGGCAAGGCTAAATCAGACATACTGTTGTGGTAAATCAAAAAGGGATCTTGACACAAGGAGCTTCAGAAAAAGATAATCTAACTCAGGGAGGGAGGTGTTAGGTGGACAATGAGACTATGGAGACTATTGTCCACCTAACAAGCCTATTCAGGCCATTGTTCATCTTAAGAGCCTATTTCAGACCAGGGGGACAAGAGGTCAAAATGAGCTATAAAATGGAGGATTCGCAACTAGCTTTCTTCAGACTGATGAAGCTGTGTGGATGAGCAGCAAAACGTTTCAATCGCTCAAGAAAAGAAATCCAGTGGCCATGGCTCAATTTCTAGATTGATGTAATAACAGTCATGCTATGGTTTGTGTGTCACATACTAGAGTTATGTTATGGAAATTGTATGCTGCATTATGATACAGATGGTACCACATAATCATAAAAATCCCAATCGTGCAGAATGATTGCTAAAACATAATAACACTAGAAAATTCATGATTGGTATGTTGCTGTGTTCTTGTTAGGGGAAAGGCAACCTACAAATCAAACAACTAACTAACTAATACAGTGCTTAGTACTGTTGCACTGAACAGTTCATACACAAAGCAAAATATAAGCAGTTTCTAAGTCTTCCTTGCACAAGTGTTCCTTGTACTAAATAAGAGATGGGCAAGTTGTATTCCATGCTTCTGGACTGCAATTCCCGTCAACTCTAATCAATACGTTCATGTATGAGAGATCATGGGAGTTGCAAAGCAGCAATATGTATTTAGTGAATACCTGAGCACTTTAAAAACTGTGAAGATACCTTATCACACCAAACTCACCAGTCAGACTTCAGATCAGCAGGTGGCACTTGATCAAGTGGTCCATGATCTCACCAATGGCTACAGATTAATGCATCTCAATAGGATGCAATTGCTTATAGCTATTTTTCATCTACAGTTGAGGTTGTCTGATGGTATCCTGGCCCCATCAGTGATGTAGCTGATCTTCTTGGATTGTTCAGCATACTGTCTTGTCTGTTTTTATGGGGGAAACGTTGACCTGTAATATCTGATAATGTGGTCGAAATGTTTGTAGGCTGTGAAGCTGCTACCCCTCCACCCCCATGACACATATTCCTCCTGAGTTTTGAAATCTGCCAGGGATATGAATGGACTACTTGGTTTGGTCCATTCTCAAAAAATCTACCCTTAGCAACCTATTGCTAATAACTCCTTCATGAGCAAACATCGTGAGGGTTGTGGCAGATTTGTTGCAGCTGTTCTTTGTCGGGATTAATTTGAGCCAGGCTGCAGGACAGATCATGGAACTGAGGGTTTGGTCTCTCTGGTTCAGGCTGACCAGGGGACTGTAACTGTGTTATTTTTCCTAGATGTCTCAGAGGCTTTTGATACCATTACTGTTTGGGATTGGGGAGTCTCTTGTGTGTACACTGAGGAATGAACAATGAATTGTTGTTAACCGCCCAGAGTGGCTTTGCTGCCAGATGGGTGGTATAAAAATCCAATAAATAATTAAATAAATAAGGAAACAAATAAATAAATACCTTCCACCACACATCCTATTGGATAGGCTGTCAAGTTTAGGGACTGGAGTCTTAATGTTACACTGCATCTTTTCTTGACAATCACTGCCAGATGGTGCGGCTTGACTCTGTGGATTCTGTGTTATGGAGTCCCAAGGGGACTGATAATCTCCCCATTCCTTTGAAACATATACAGTGGTACTCCGACTTAAGAGTATCTTGACTTAAGAGCAATTCGACTTAAGAGTGGAAATCTGTTGGCATTTTAACTGCTGCCTTACAAATTTTAGATATGGTCTGCTCAACTTAACAATTTTTTTTCATTTTTTTGATTTTTTAACTTCTTTTTTCAATTTTTTAGATAGGTACCCCAACTTAAGAGTAGTTCAACTTAAGAGCATGCATTTGGAACGGATTAAATTCATAAATTGAGGTACCACTGTATATGAAACTGCTGGGTGAGGTCACACCTGGAGATCTGAAGTCCACTGTCAATAATATGCCAATGACACGCAACTCCATCTCTCCGTTACATCTTTGTCAGTGGAGGGTCTACAGACCCTGTAGCGCTGCCTGGCCTAGATAAATGGCCTGGATGAGGGCTGACAAGCTGAAATTTAGTCCTGGCAAGACAAATATCTTGCTGGTGGATGGGGAACCTGACTGGTCAGGTGGTATTTGCCAGGTCTGGATGGGGCTTTAAAGAGGTAGGTATGCAACTTGTGTGTGCTTCTGGATCTGGCTGTCTCCATAGAGAAGCGGACCTGCCTTCTCCCAGCTCTGGAAGATATACAGTTGCATGCCTATCTGGACAGGGAATCCCTTACTATACTAGTTCATGTGTTGCTAATCTCAGAGATTACTGCAATGCTTTATATATGGGGCTGCCCTTGAAGGCAGTATGAGAGCTTCATTGGGTCCAAAATGCAGTGATCAGGTTGGGGTTTGGGAGGCTCTGAAATGTGATCACACTTCCCCAATCCTGGCCTGCCTCCGTTGCTTCTGTGACAAATTCAAGGTGTTAATGTTGACTTAATATTTGATTTAGCTTTCGATAGGAACCAGTCCAGGCTACCGATCACCCATGTTCTATGAGGACATCGCACTTGAAGAATATTGACTTATCAGGCCCTTAATAATAGGGGACCTTGATCTCTGTTGGAACATCTCTGCCAAATAACTGGTACCCATGCTACCTGCTCCTCCCAGGGCTCAGTGCTGTGGGTCTTTAAAGAGTTTTTTAAAAAAGCCTTTAAGAATAGTTCCACTGTGGTATATCTTTTGGCCCAAAATGTTTACAACTGATTGCATTCAACTGTTCTCACTGGAGTTTTTCTCTTTTGTCACTTCATGCTCCTTAATACTCTTTGGTTGTGAGTGGAGGTGCGGAGTTATTTTATTGGTTGCACCCAGAGTAGTGGTTCTCCATTGGTTAGGTGTATAGAAATGCAACAAACAAGCACAAATGCCTACTCCTGCATTTAATTAACCTATTCTATTCTTTGTGCTTCATTTAAAACACAGTCTCCATCCAGAACTTCACTATTATCGGTGTATTTATTTATTTTTACTTATTTATTTATTTATTCATTTCATTTACTGAAGGCCTGGAGGGTTCACTGTATACTGTTGCATGTTTACAAGATATTGTTATGATATTGACCTCTGCAGTTTACAGTGGAACCTCGTATAATAAACGGTTTATATAACATAAAATTTGTACAATATAAAATATTCCGGAGGTAGGGGAAATTTGCTTAACAGAATTGCCTATGGGGTGAATCCGTACAACATAAAATGGGATCATTCGGTTTTCAATGCATTCCTATGGGAAATTTGTTTAAAGGAAAATTTGCTTAACATAATTTCATTTGGAACGAATTAATTCCTTTATACAAGGTACCACTGTATTTCAAAGGAAGCATGGTTATTAGCACCAAAGCGCGTTTGTAGAAGGATCGTTCTGGACTGCTACTCCTCTCCCCACCTGCCAGAGCCAATTCCGCGGTTGCACCTTTGCACACATAGGCCAACAAGACAAAACAGGAGCAAAAAACGGTGGCTGTTCATTCGAGGGTTCCCCCTTGGGAGGCAAGAGATAGCAGAAGGAGTCGAGTAAGGAGCCTCCGGAACCCAAAAGCTGCGGCTCTTGTTTCCCAGCCGGCGGGTTGTCACGTGAGAAAGGGCCCCCCGGCCAGGCGAGGCGGTTGCCATGGCGCGGTCGCCAGGGCGCTGATTTTGGTGGAGGGAAAGCAGGGCCGCAAAGGGAGCACGCGATGGAGCAAGAGGAGACGGTGAAGTTGGGGGGCGGGCGGCGGCAATGGTGTATGTGTGTGTGTGGGGGGCGTTTCGAAGAAGGCTGTGGGCGCTTCTGGAGCTCGGGGAGTATTTTTATTTTTATTTTATTATGGCGGTTTTCAGCTGGACAGGGACGGTCCGCCTTCCAGCTGCTCCCCTCGTTTCGTTCCAGAAGGCTTGGTGCCATTCGTCGTCATTACTTCTTTTTCTTTTTTCGCCCCCTGCCCGTCCCGGGAAAAGCTCACAAAGTTCCGTTGTGACCAGGCAGGTGGTGCGACACCTGGAGGGGGTGCTCGTGTGTATGTGCCCCGGGTCAGGGTCAGGGTCAGGGTCAGGGTCAGGGAGAGGCGCGCGGGCTTTCTGCCCCGAGGGGGAACCGCCCCACCAGACCCGTCGGGGGCCCTTTTTTTGGAGTGCCTGCCTGGAAACCCGTGAGAATGTAGTTTAAAAAGAAAAAGCAGGCACCCAAAGGTTTATAGCTGGAAATACTGAGGCATCAGCAGCCCGTTGAGGGGCTGAAAGTAAATAAACCGGGTGTTAAATGGCGCAGGCTTAATCCTTAATCCTGGGATTGTTGGTTTATTATATATTTAATATATCTTTACTGCTCCTTTCTCCTTAAGGAGGACCCCGGGTGCCTTACATCATTAAAAGACAATATGTAAAGCTAAAAAGGATGAATATAGAAAGGTGCCTTGCATCATGAAAAGACAACGTTCAGAACTAAAAATGATAAGTATACAAATATTAGCAGGGAGCAAATAAATTCCTCTCTGAGAAATGGTAAATAAAAGCAAGCACATTCTCATTAGTAAGGCATAATAATCCATGTTAAAAATCCATCTCAGGCAGCCAGTAGCTCTCTCTGCTCCTCCACTAACTGTACTCAGGTATGTTTGCATAGTATTACATGGCCAGACAGTAGCAGCAATCCTGTGCACACTTCCTTGGGATGAGGTTCTACTGAACATATTAATACTTGGATCTGAACATGCTTTTAAAAAATCTTGATATTTACACACACACACACACACACACACACACACACACACACACACACACA
>JAHTLZ010000055.1:446886-471985 GCA_023846285.1 Phrynocephalus versicolor | reverse complement strand
ACACACACACACACACACACACACACACACACACACACACACACACATATACATACATACATACATTTTGGCTAGATGAGTTATTTCAGTGCAGTACATTAAAAATTATTTCCCCTAAACTCAAGTGCTATGATACGTTATTAACACTACTTAATATTTCTGTGCTGTGCAAAGCATTGACCAAAATGTTGTTGGATATTTGTGCACATGGAAAAGGAATCAAGGTAGTTGCCCTGAGTGACTGAAGAGATAGATGCCTGATAACAAACCTGGCATCATGTCAATGAGCCACAATTAATTGCAGCACCTTCTATGATTCCTCTCCAATAGGCTGTAAAAATGGAAAGAAGATTTTGGTGACAATGTATTCTTTGAAGTATCGACTCTATGAAAGTATATTTATTATAAGCTCAGAACCATGTATTTAATTTGCTTTTGTTTTCATTTTTAGAGAGGCTACAATGAACCATGTGCAGAATGTTCTGTTGTTGACTGGGGTATTACAGAAGAGGGTAGATTTTATTGCAGATCTTGCCACACTGTGATAGATGTAAGTAATATTTATTTTACTTATTTAGAACATTTTTATCCCAACTTTGAAGGTCCCAAGATGGCTTATGTCATTAAAGACAATATTAAAGCTAACACAGTGAGTATACAAGTACTAAAAAGAATCAAACTGTTCCTTGATATTATTTTTTGTAAAAAGATTAAATACAGTAATATGGTGCAGGATCTTTCCTAAACGTCGCAGAACTCCCAGCTCCAAAAAGTTGTGTGGCACAAGTAGTGGTTCAGGATGCCCACGTGTATTACCATACAAAAAATCAATCAGGTTGCTTAAGAACTGTTTTGATTCTAGCAAGCTGACTTCAATGTGAGTTTGCATGTTTGTTACCAATATACATAGAAGCATGCTTTCCTGAAAAAGATATCTGTTACTCAGTTTGGACCTGTTTTCGCAGTCAGTTTTGCAGTAAAATAGCCAACGTTTTTGCTTCAAAATCCCTGCATTTAGCTTCTAAATGAAACAATGCGTTTCTAGAAGCATTTTCGAACAGTAATTTGTTTAAAAAAATGTGACCTGTTCCATTCACCCCTTTTTCTTCAATTCATCTATGTTTCGGAAGGTAGGTGGTGTTGGAGTATTATAAATAATCACCATTAATTTGGGTTATTAACCATAATAACATCCAATTTTCCATTTGAGTATTGTTTCGATATCTACTTGGCCTCTGGATGAATCCAATCTGTCAACCTCTCCTGTAAAGAAATGAGAAAGTGTCTAATATACAGTATTTGTGTTTGTTAACCTGGTATATTGCCTAATTGTCTTGCAGAGAATCCGAGAAGTTATAACTGTTGATGCTACTTCAAATGCCAGAGCACAGTCTATTGCTAAAGGCTTGAAAAGAAAGAACAAATTTGGTAATTTTTAAAAATCCAGAAGGCATTAAAATATGTCTGACTTCATCTTTCCTATGTGCCTAGAGCAGAATAGTTCCGTAAGAACACCTTGTATAAAGTGTTTATTATTGTTGTTCCTTTCACAGAGGCAAGGTATATACTCTGTTGGGCACAGAGATAGTAATCAGAATGTGCCATTCAGGATTCTTTGGATCACAATTCAAAATAGAGATGTATGTAGGTGCAGAATTGGGAACCGAAACTACCAGTCTGGTGTGCAGGAAATTCTAGGAGCATGTTGGGAGTTGCATGGGGGGGGGAGGGTAGAGCGAATAATAATGGGAGATATCAAAACATAGATAATAATGCAGTTTTTTTAAATGTAAAGGATTATCATTTAGTTCTTATAGTTTGAAAGAGATTCTTGAGAGCAGAATGGTGAAAAAATGTTAAGGATTCCTGAAATGAATTAGACACTTGTTTAAAAATAAATAAAATCCACATTATTTATTTATTTATTTATTTATATTTAACAATCTGCCTTTTCTCCACAAGAAGACTCAAAGCAGCTCACTAAGTTAAACAAGTAAAGTAATAATAATAAATAACACATTAAAAACCAAATTAATCTATCACTATTATTAAAACATTTCAAGTAATTAAAAGCATTAACCTTAAAAACAAATACAAACTGAAAAGCTAAAAACCAGCATGGAGAAATGCAATTTTGAAATTTAAATTGGGGCTTCTTACACTTACCCCAGGCCTGGCACTGCCCCTAACAGGCCTCCGACGGGCTTCCCAGGCCTGTCGGAGGCCCCAGAAATTGTTTAGGCAATCTGGAAGGCACTTCTTGTTTTTCATAATTGACTTCCGGTTTGCCGGAAACCACTTCTTGGAGCCTCCAACAGGCCCAGGAACCCCATTGGAGGCCCACTCAGATCAGCGCCAGGCCTGGAATAAGTGCAGGAGGCCTCAAACAGACCCATGCAGCTTGCCCCAGGGGGCCTTGCCTTCAGATGCTGTCGTCCTGCGATATATCGGGACTGCAATATATGAACCACGAAATGGCGGGGGACGTCTGTATGAGATATTAATTAATGCAAATTAATTATAGTAGAATCAGGTTTTTTAAAAATCTGGCTTTTGGATCTGCAGGGATTAACCTGTTTTGCTTCTCAGGGAAAGCGGAATAGGAATTTTCTAATACCTCTCATCTATTTTAATCTAGCATTTTCTAATACACAGATAAATTTACAGCTCTCTTTCATTTACTCTGCCAGCCATATTTAACTAAGACTTCATTAAACCATCCAGTAAATCAAGTATGTTTTCTTCTCTGCTTAGCACATGCCCTATCCACCTCCATGAGTAATATTTAAGAACAGAAATTGAAAAGATTAAGCTGAGTGTATCAGTATTCGTATCTTGCATTCATTTATGCCTAATGTGGTTGAGATCAAAATCAAATTTATTCAGATCATGATCATGATTGACTGCATCCATTGTAATTTAAATCACGGCCAAGAAAGATTCAATGTAATCATGTGTTACCACTCCCAAAAGTGTAATCCCCCCCCAAATAACTTCAGTACAATGGATTATACCTAACTGGTGTAATGTTGGTTATTAACATTCCATTTCCTGTATGTGTATCGTTTAGATCAAGGCTGGGAATGGTACCTCTGTGAAGGCTTTCAGTTCATTCTTTGGAAACAAGCGGAAGCTCTGCAATCTTTAGGAGTCTCTTCACAATTCAAGGTACATAGATCTATACAGTACACTGGCTTCATTTGCATGTAATACTTGAATATTGAATTATGGATTAGCATGACAAGAAGAAAGCAGCCGCAAGCCTCTAATTTGCACTCACCCTTCCTGATTTGTCTCCATAGATGAATTCTGAAGCTTTCACTTCTTAGATCAACTACGGCTTATCCTGATGTCTAAACACAAACCGGTTATAGCTAACTGTAACTGTGACCAGTTTGCAACTGTGAACTATGCCACTGCTTTTCTTCCATTGTAACTGCACATCAGGATTTTGTTCCATACAGTATGTTAGTTTCTGAACCGGTGTGTATCAGATAAATGCATAGCCACTTGCATCTTGATAAATACAGTGGTATCCTCGTATAAAGGAATTAATTTGTTCTGAATGAAATTCTGTTAAGCAAATTTTCTTTTATACAAATGCATTGAAGACGGAGTAATCCCTAATCGCAACCATTTTTATGTTGTACGGTTTCGCCCCATAGGGCGATTCTGTTGAGCAAATTTCCCCTATCTCTGGAATTCTTTATGTTGTACAGATTTTATGTTATACAAACTGTTATATGACGGTCCACTTGTAATATGTTCTTCTAATCAGGATGAAGTTTTGTATAATTTATGGAGGAGATACCTTCAGAAGAGCAACCAAGCTAACCGTGCCAAGCCTGACAGATGTATTACTCAGGATGCTTTGCCCGTAAGTATGAAGTTCGGAGTGGGTGATGAGCCAGTTTTTGTACACACACATGCACTTAGGAGCTTCATATAGACTTGCACCCCTAATTTATAGAACAGAACCTGCATTATGGAAGTGCTCAAATCTCTTAAAGGGAAGGAGACTTGATGATGACAGGGCCTTCAGCTCCTAAATATACTGCTTTTCTAGCTTTTTTCTCCACTTTGCTGATAGAGAGGATCAACGGCATTATCCTGCTGTGCAAAAAGCACATGGTAGTCTGTCTCAGCTTCCATAACAAAAACGCAAGTATTGTGGCCCTTGAAATATTAACTGGTTTATTCTATGTGAGCTTCAGCCCGATGTAGTGAAATGCCTGTTCAAAGGTTTATATACAAGTATAAATTGTGGAGATTGTGGGACCCAGTAGGCAGTCATGGAAAATGAAATGTCCCAGTGGCAATAAATAACATCATCATCATTATGATGATTGCCAGCAATGAAGGTGGGACAGGGAATCTCCCTGCTCAGCTGATCAGTGGTCGTCTGTGGGGGAGGCAGGGAAGAGTGGGCCAGGCTGCTTCTGTAATTGGTGCGCTGCTGAGCAGTTCTTGAGCAAAGGATGAGCCTGGCACCTGTGGAACGGAGGGACCACATCTAGTCCTACTGCAACTATCTGAACCAGCCCAGTGACCAAAACAAGATAGGCATTTATCTGTTGCAAAACACAGCGGTGAGTTCTTGCCAGTCGCAGTCAGGCTGCGTTCACCCTTGCTTGTGGCCATCACCACTGATCCCACCATCGCCTTGGAGATTGGAGCCAAGATACTGGAAGATACCCACTTCCTTTAGGTTTTCTCCATTTATTTGGAGTGTTCCATGAGTGGTAGCAGTCTCTAGGTACTCAGTTTTCTTGATGTTTAGGCAGAGTCCAAAGTGGATGAAGCAATCATTCCATGTCTGAACTTGCAACTGCAGTTTGTTCCTAGTGGTAGTAGCAAGCATGACATCAGTGTAGAGCATGATCGAGAGCAGTGGTGGTGAACCTCTGGTACTGTAGATGTTTTGGACCACAACTCCCAGAATTCCAAGCCTGTATTACCAATGACAAAGGACTGTGGGAGTTGTGGTCCAAAACATCTGGAGTGCCGAAGGTTCGCCACCACTGGTCTAGAGAGCATTTTGTTGCAGGTCTTATCTGATAGTATCCATGACTAGTATGAACAGGAGTGGTGAGAATGCAGAGCCTTGCTACCTTCCAACGGTTAACTGGAAAGCTGTTAGAGAGGCCAACAGAGCATCACACGTGGCTGGTGGTGTTCTGGTGTAGCATTTTGACACAGTGAGTACTTCTGGGCACCCTGTGGTTATGGAGAAGATGTGGTCAAATGCCTAGGAACGCCATTTGCAATGGTTGGGTTCTCTCTTGGTGCTGTTCTATGAGCTGACAAGTTGCAGAGATGGCATCAGTCTTTCCGCATCCTTTGACCGAGCTACATTGGTTGGTGGTGAGTTGAACAATGCTGCTATTGTACTGGTCCTTCTCAGAGATCTTCATAATGTGGGTCAGGAGGCAGATTGGGTGATAGTTGGCACTATAAGCTGAGTCACCCTTATTCTTGAATATGGGGACTGTTATGCTCCTTGACCAATCAGTTGGTACACAGGCACTATTGGTTATGGCATTGAAGAACCCAGTTAGCCAAGGTATCCCCGTGTCTTGGAGTTCCTGTAGTTTCCAGAAATCAGCAGAGAGGTCATTGAGTCCAGGCAGGGGATTTCATAGTCTTCATGCTCTCTAGGATTAGCGCTTTCTGTGGTGGTAATGGGGCAGAATTGGTCCATAGGTTGGCATGCCTTCAGGGATTGGTGGGTGTGGAAATTCAACGCTGGAGATCTCATTGAAATGGTCTCCCCATCATTTCATGATTTTCTGTTTGCTTCAGAGTCTTTTGCCTCCTTTATCCTTGATCTACAATATAATGCTCAAATGCTTTGGGCTATTGATACATGTGACAGATTGTTTTTGCTTTTTCTAAAAGGCAATTTTGTCTTCATGCAAAATTAATAATTCTTGAATATTTATGCCATTAGATATTTTGCTTGGCAAATCCAAGTCTCATAATGATGCTTGCTTTCATGGCATATAAACTAATTGAATTGAATTAAATCCCTGCAGTTTGAGTCTTATACTGCTGTTTTGTTTTGTAACAGACACAGAGTACAGATACTGCAACAGAAAGCGAACTAGAAATCACTCGACTTCTTGCGTTGGCTTCCTCTGCAAGTGATACAGATGCATTCTCTATATCTAGTTTCACAGATGCTTCTTCCACTAGCAGAAAGTCAGGTAAAAGTACTTGGGACATTTGATTGTTTTGTCTAGTTAATATGTTTTTACAAGTGCTTAATCCTTTGTTGCTTAATGGGTTAGGGTCCCTTCGGGGAGAAAGGCAGCATAAAAATAAAGTTTTTTATTTTATTTTATTTTAATTAATTAATTAATTAATTTGTTTGTTTGCTTATATTTTTATTATTATTTATTAACCACACAGCTATCTACACTGGATTTTATATTACCAATTATTATTATTATTATTATTATTATTATTATTATTATTATTATTATTATTATTATTATTATTATTATTATTACTTAAGTAATTTAAAAACACATATGACCGATTAAGGTAACAATTCCAAAAAATATTCATTTAATCGTAACAATTTAGAAAGAAATGTTGAAGAATTTGAAAGCATGTTTATCTCAGAGGTAGAAAAAATTAGTTTTAGGACTTCAACTAGCTATGACAACTAGGATATACTGGGAGCAGTAGTTCAAAAAAGTAACGTTGCTGCCTCTCAGTAATGATGTATATCCTCAGCAGTATGGAAGAATGCTGCTCAAGATTAGAGATGGGCACGAACTGCTGAACCGGCACTGGTTTGTTTTTAGACCAAACAGATGTTTGATGCTTCTGAGCCTCACCTCCTTCAGGCAGGCATTCATTCAGAGGCAGCAGCTGGAGGGGGTGGGGAAGGAAGCACTGAAAAATAGAGATGGGCACAAAACGAAACACGGTTTCATCATTTCAGCAGCATTTGAATGAGTGCCTGCCCAAGAAGGTGAGGCTCAGAAGCACCAAACATCTGTTGGGTCGAAAAACCAACCATTGCCGGTTCGGCAATTCGTGCCCATCTCTACTGCTGATCTGTTTTCTAGGCTAGATTGGATAGTAAGTCACAAGGGTGGAAAATGGAACAGATTGTAGGCGATCAGGAGGAGTCTAAAGGATTAAGTGACTGGTAAGATATGGGAAACAGGGTGTTTGGGCAACTGAAATAGAGAGAGGTAGTTGTCTGGTTGATCCAAATGATGGAGAACTAACTTTGGAAAAAAGTAGACTTTACACACATTTAGGACATGTGCTAGTCGTGTTTGGGGGTATAATGTATTACATTTTTTTTCTAGTAGAACATCCACTTTAATAAAATATGTATATACCTGGCGTTGTTAAATTGTTCAGGGTGCCCATACACAACTAATCGGTAGGATGACAAAGGATAGCTGATGAAATACAAATGTGGAACTTGTTCTGTCTTTCTTGGACATTGTCATCTCCAACTTTATGCTTTGAATAATTTATTCAGAAAGCACCTGTGTCTCAGTATAGAATGATTCCAGATACATTGCTGTAGTAATTAGGCATTATGGAATGCTCGGGGGTTTTAGAGGTGCATTCAGACTGACTATTGTGTCATTATTCTCCAAGCTGGCGAGGTGAAACTCTGTATTTGGTGGTGTATATACTGTAGACATTTGTCAGGGAAGCTTATTAAATTAAGCTGTTATGACATGTCTTAAATTGTATGTTGCATCCCGTTTAATGCCGGCCGTCTAATATGCCCTGCATAATCTAAAACAAATAAAATGAAAAGCTGCTGCGTTGACACAGTGGCTTCAAATAGAACACGAAGATTATTGTAAATCAGGTGGAATGTTGAGTTAGCAGTAGAATTCCTGTCATCGGTGTTCTTGAGACACGGCCGATGCATAAAACGGGGGGGAGGGGGCACTGATGAGTGAATGGATTAAATGAGGTTCATACTTTTTGTTCAGTGACTCACAGGTAGACAACAGTCATTCAAAACTGTTCTTGTGTTTCTTTCTTAAAAGCCTTGCTCTAAAGGTTGTTTTCTTAGCAGCTGTTCTCGACTGCTTTGTTTAGAAGGTAGTAAAGACACGATGACTGCAAATGTGGTGAATTTGCACTTGTTGTGATTTTATCGCCACAGTATGTACAGTCTCATATGAAATATTAATAAGGTATCATCATCAATGCTAATTTTTGTGGATAAGCGAGCAAACAGAAACACATGGTGGTGGGGTTTTATCAGCTATACTGAGCTTTGCGAGGCCTTTAGTTGCAAGTTGAGGCTGTGAACGCAGGGTAGGGCTGCTGGCGTCCGTAGGCCTTGAGCAGGGGTCCTCAAAGTTTTCAAAGAGCGGGCCGGTCGACTACCCCCCAGACACCACTGGGGGCCGGACCACAGTCCCCAAAAAAAAAGGCTGACATTTTAAATTGCCCCACTTGGCTGCAGCTGGTGCCTCGACCATCTGGGCAGCGGGTAGGGGGAGCGGGAGACCTTGCCGTGACCCTCCCACTTTGAACTGCCCCACCAGCCAGCGTGCACATCACCTGGGCGGTGGGTGGGGGGAGTGACGGAAGCCACATAGCCCACTGCTTTGAATTGCTTCAGCAATAGAAGCCGCTGCGGAGGCTGGCTTGCTTGCGAAGCAGGGGATAGGTGTGGGGGGTCTGCAATTGGTCCCAGGGGCCGGATTCAGGAACCTAGGGGGCCACATCCAGCCCCCAGGCCTTCGTTTGAGGACCCCTGGCCTTGAGAGAACACCTGAACATCTTAAGAAGCAGGGGGAACAGGTGCCGATCCCCACAAGGTCAGTGTGAGGATGGAACGATGGGGGTGGTCCCATGTATGCTTCTTGGAGTCAGGACAGGTTACAGTGGTCCCCCGCCCTTTCGGCTTCATATACAGTGCTACCTTGTATAAAGGAATTAATTCATTCCAAATGAAATTATGTTAAGCAAATTTTCCTTTATACAAATTCCCATAGGAATGCATTGAAAACGGAGTGACCCCATTTTTATGTTGTACGGATTCTCCCCATAGGCGATTATGTTAAGCAAATTTCCCCTACCTCCGGAATTTTTTATGTTGTACAAATTTTATGTTATACAAGTTGTTTGTTATACAAGGGTCTGCTGTATTGCGGGATCGCAGTATATGAAAAAGGCCCCCTAGGGTAAGGGGGGAAAGTCCTGTTTCAAGCCTCCCATACTTACCCCAGGACTGGCTCTGCCCCAAACAGGTCTGTGAGGGCCTTCTGGAGGCCCCAAAATGGCCTCCCCGCGAACCGGAAGTGACTTCCGGAACACTGAAAATCTTTCCTGAGGTCTCCAAGAGCATTTTTAGGCCTGTCAGAGGCCTCAGAAATTATTTCCCTTTTACCAGAAGGCACTTCTGGTTTGCAAGGAGGCCCTTTTGGGGCCTCCAGAAGGCCCGGGAAGGCTCTCACAGGCCCGTTCGGGGTAGGGCCAGGCTGGGTGTAAGTACAAGAGCCCCCAGCTAGGCCCCTCCAGGCCTGACTCGACCTGCATCCGCATATCACAGATTTTCAATTATCGTGGGTCAGGTCAGGTCCCTAACCCCAGCGATAGGCGGGGGGATCACTGTATAAATATAATAATTCCTAAGTTTAGGACTAATGGGGAGGGATAATGTTTTCTTGTTGTGAGTCTTTTGCATTTTATAGTGTCATCATACTTTTCACACTTTGTTGCATTCCCAAAAGATAGATATAGCAGGGGATGTCTAACTTGAATGATAAATCCTATAGACTTCTAGATTATACATGATGTGTGTTGTTTTTAAAAGAAAACAATTTTCAACCCGCAGAAGCTTTATTTGTATAGAAGAGTTGTGCTTTTGCTAAACCTCCATATGCACTTACCGGTAATACTGTAGTTAGTTTTAATCTTTGAAGATTGCACCAGTCCCTTTATAGCCTTGGTTATGTTGGGAAGTGAAATCTTTCAAGGAGATATAATTTTCTAATACGCTAACACACACATCTGAGGCAAATGTGCCCAGACTCTGGAACTCCCTCCCACTGGAGGCCAGGACTGCCCCATCTCTGCTGTCTGTCCGGAAGCAGGCAAAGACCTTCCTCTTCAGGCAAGGTTTCTCTGAGACTACCTGTTATGTGACTTTTTAGATGGATTACCATGATTGCATTGACTAACTTCATAAGTATACCTGTGTTTTCCATGTTAGTCTCCATCCCTCATTATGTATTTTCTCTCTCTCTCTCTTAACTGTGTGCTCTTTTTAGTTTTAATGTTGCCTTTTAATGTTGTAAGATACCTCTTTTAATTCCCTCTTCTTAATATTGAATATGCCTTAAATGTTCTGGGCTGTACATTGTTCCTCATTATTATCAGCTTCCCTGGGTCCTTTTCCAAGGAGAAAAGCAGGGTAAACATATTCAGAAATAAATAAAATAAATAATGGGTATTGGGAAGGGTTGCATGGGTGGGACTTTCACGAACCCCAGGTCATTGTCCACCTGATGAGCCTATTTGGACCAGGCTGAACTGAAATCAAGGTGAAATATAAATTGGAGGCCTCACCACTAACTTTTTGAGTGACAGAGCTGCTTGGATGTGTAGTGAAACGTTTCAGTCTCTTAAGAAAAGAAGCCCAGTTGCCATGACTCAACTTCCAGACTACCGTTGGTTACTTATTCCTAATTATGAATGAATAAAAAAAAAAATTATCTTCCTGAACGCCTCCTGCAGGAAGATCTGGCTGGTCTGGATCCGTGGACGGTGGCTCCCGTTTGCCAAGAAGGAAGAAATGGGACCTGAGCATGTCCATGCCCATGACCCTGGCTTTTTGCCACTTGGCATTGCTCTGGCTGAGAGAGTCGGTAACATTATCAGACCTAATAAGGTGAGAACAAGATCCGAGCAGGTATTTGGTTTTTAAATGTACTTTGAATTTTTGCATTTAGTAAAAGTTTCATTGTACAAATATACTTTAATAATAAAGTTTTGTTGTTGTTTATTTTATTTTATTTATTTATTATTAATCTTGTATTCCGCCCATCTTCCCAGAGGGAACTCTGGGCGGCTTACAACAATAAAAACATTGTTGTTATTATTATTATTATTAAAAACAGTCAGGGATTCTGGGAGGGGCAAATGTCCACAACATCTGTCAGATATAAAGTTGAGAACCCTGTCCTGGAGATGGCTATATTGTTATGAATAGTCCACCAATCATTTTTATATTGTTACTGTTCTGAAGAGCTCCTTGGCCTGCATGAAATGATATTTCTTCATCAATGTTTTGTTCTAGTTCTACTGTACGACGCAAATGTGCCGCAGAAAAGTATTGACAGCCTGTAGTCATTGTAAAATTTTATTCTTTATCTGGTAAATCAAGAATATTTTATTATTTTAAATGTAATAGCCTTGATCTTATTGGGGATTTATGCTGCCAATGGCACAAAGTGTAATTGCATAATAGCTGCTAAATAACGAGTTGCCGCGTGCATTTTTAAAATTTATTTATTTATTTATTTATTTATTTATTTATTTATTTGCTGTGTGCCAGTTGTACAACTTGGTCTGTGACCAAGGTATGAAAATATCCACTATTACATTTATATCAATATGCGTATGTCCTGGACAACTTCATGCTGGGTTGCTTTAGTTTATGCCATGTTGTGCATATGGAACTAAAGCAGTGTGCCCATACTAATTTTACTTCTACTACTTGATTGCAGGCTGGTAATGGATGGTCATATTCCTTACATGAATGCTTTTAAAGATTTCCCAGAGGAGATGAAGATGTATGGTTCTGATTTCAAGATCTTTCATGTACAGGTGACTTCTTTTACGATTTACTTATCTGGTCCCATGTATGCATCATGGCTGTGATAAACTTGCATAGCTATTCTTTAATTATTTTCCTTTAAAAAACAAACACACCGGCAGTTATTACTCAGAAGCCTTTCTCTACCTACGGCTACTGTTATGATTTTGTATTTGGAACCATCATGTGTTTGTGGTTTTTCATCTAAAAAAAACATAAACAGAAATGATTGGACCTTGGAGCCTATTTCATCTATAATGAGGTTAGCAAAAGGCAAAATCTGGATCCAGTGCTAAGTCTTGGGATGATTTTCAGTAGATTTGCAATACCAAGAATGAAAAGGGTTTCTCTCCTCCTGCGCTCACTGAAAGGCGATTGCTGAAGAAGAACGCTGGGAGAGAAAGCCAGGAATAGAATACTGTGTGAAAGGATTTGGGAATTTGGTCATGATAACAGATTCCTGGGTAAGCTGTGAGCTGAGATGTGGTGTATTCTTCAACGGTTGATGTATATCTGCTCTTTAAAGGCCAATATTAATAAACTCAGCACAATTATAAATCATGCCCTCTGGCCGGAAATCCTAATAGTAAAAGGAGTGATGGATTATATTCTAAAGGCATGGCTAGGTGCAAGAAAGGAAACTGGAGGTGTGTCGGGGGGGGGGGAGAATGAGTGTGGCTTCAAGAAGCTTAATGAGGACTTGAAATTAAAAAAGGAAACATGTAGGAAGTGGGAAGGCCAGGCCATAAAGGAGGAGTACGGACAGATAGTAGCAAAGACTTGTGCAGGGATGATATTAGGATGGCAAAAAACTCAGACTGAGCGGAGGTTAGCAAGAGATGCTAAAAGCTACAAAAAACAAGCGTTATTCAGATACGTGCATAGCAAAAGAAAGAAAAAAGAAACAGAGCCTCAGTTACTCGGTAGAGGTGGGGAAATTATAACAGAAGACAAAGAAAAGTTAGAAATGCTCCATGCCTACTTCATCTCAGTCTTTTCCCAAAAGATGGTCTATTGGTGAACCTATTGGAATGGGTGCCAAAGGTGGCCCTTGGAGCCCTTTCTGTGGGCACCCAACATTGCCCCTTCACAGCTGCCTGTATTCAGGTTAAATTGCTGGATTGGCACTTTGTGAAAAATAAGTGGGTTTTGAATCACAGTTTGGGCGCATGATCTCTAAAAGGTTCACCATCACTGGTCTAGGACTTTCCAGGCAACCATGTAGTACAAGTGGAGTGGATAGGATTACAGTTTGAGATTTATTTATTTATTTATTTATTCGTTTTATTTATTGGATTTTTATACCGCCCATCTGGCAGCGAGGTCATTCTGGGCAGTTTACAACAATTAACAATTCAAACAATTTATACAGTAAAACCATAAAATAGTAACACACTGCCCGGAGTTCCCCGGATGACCTTAGCACCCGAGCTGGTTCATACTGTGAGATTCGATCTTTGAGGTAGCTTGGACCCAGGCCATTTTTAAAACTAGCACTTTGAATTGTGCCCAGTAGGTGATTGGCAGCCAGTGGAGCTGGTTTAGTAAGGGTGTCATGTGATCTCTGTACCCCGCCCCAATTAGCAATCTGGCTGCTGCATTTTGGACCCGTTGAAATTTCTTGAGACTTTCCATCGGTAACCCGACATATAGCACGTTACAGTAGTCTGGCCCGAGGTCACTAGGGCATGTGTCACAGTGGCCAGAACAGGTTTCTCAAGAAATGCATGTAACGCGTGCATGTGTGTGTGTGTGTGTGTGTGTTGTGTTGTATTAGTTTTAATTGTGCAAATGCATTCCCGGGCACAGCTGTGACCTGGGCATCTAGGATCAAGGATGAGTCCAGGAGCATCCGTAAGCAACATATTTTTGCCATCAATTTTTTTCTGCTCCTGCATTTTGTTTTGGCCTTTTGGTTTTCTATGCTGAGCGTGGACCAGCTGATGTAGGCCCATTGAGTAGAGGTTTGATGAGTCAGCTTCTCCTTAAGTTCCATTGATTCAAATGGATCTACTCTTACTCTGCAGAGTAAGTCACAACTAGAGGAGAACCATTTGAATCAGTGGAACATATGGAGGAGTTAGCTTGCTACATCCTCGCTGATTGAATGGGCCAACTGTCGTGCAACTTCCTGTGCTGAGCAACTGGCTTTCAGTCATTGAAGAGCTGAGGGTAAGAAACAGCACCCAATTTTATTTTGCCAGGTCCATTTTTCCATGTTTCATGCCTGCTTTTTCTTTTGAGCTTTCTTTTTCTTTAGCCCCTTCAGTGCATTACTCCCTGCCTCGCTCATTGGTACCAGAAATCAGAGGAAGAATATAGCTATGCAGAGAGGCCTCATTGCAATCTCTCTTTTTTCTGTTGAGCTCTTTTTAACCCGGGCCTATTGTGGATGTTTTAAAGAGCAGTTCAAGGAGATGTCTCCCCAGCTTGCAGTAGTAAATAAAAGCAGAGTATTCGGAAGAGAGTGTGTTTGTTGTGGAAATGCTGGAGGTCCAAACTGTGTCAGCATGGCTTCAGCCAGCACTAGGTTAGCTAAGGCTTTGTTTGATCCAAACAAAGGGTCTTCTCACACAATTCAGGCTTTAGTCCCCCTACACTTAAGAGACCTTCGCATCACTGAGTGCTTCATCTGAACACTATTAACAGTGACTCCGTTTGGGAATCGGTAGTGGCTGTAGCAACAAAGCCAAACAAGGACAGCATTTTGTACTTTGGAACACTGTTCAGCAACTCCCAAATACATGCTCTTTGCTTCCAACAAAGTTTGTCAGGGAATATTCTGATTTGAACTACTCCATGAAGTTCCAGGAGTTGTTGTTCTACAACCTTAGATGGCTTCTTATGCCATAGGAACCATGTTGTGCCTTACAGTGTTTGGTTGCAAAGCTGAGGGTGCTGCCAAGTGATACGTCCTCCACACCTTCATGCATACTGTTTTTTTTTTGGAAAAAAAACGAGAGTAGCAATTATTTCCTATCTGCATGCAATCATAAATTAGTAGTTAACTATCCTGTAGAGATGGGTGGGGAGATGTTGAAGTTGCTCCATGTTTAGCTGCGTTTGCTGCACCTTCTGCCCAGTTAAGCTCACGTGCCCCTGATGCAGAGTAAAATGACCCGGCTCCTGCCCTTCGTTTTACCACACCTTCTGTCGTGGGAGCCATTTAATTTTCTACAAACATTTTACTGAGGCTAACATTTCACATGGTAGAAGCATATGTCTGATTAATGCAGTCCTATTTGTCTCCGCATCTGTATCTGGCAAGAGGGGTTCCTTTTTCAATTTTAGGGCACAGGTAGGAATGCTGCTATCACAGTCGGAACTCATAAGAACATAAGATCATAAGAAGAGCCCTGGTGGATCAGGCCAAAGGCCCATCTAGTCCAGCTTCCTGTATCTCACAGTGGCCCCACCAGATGCGTTTGGGAGCGCATGAGACTAGATACCTGTCTCCTGATCCCACTCCCCTGCATCTGGCCCTTGAAGTCCCCTGGTTTTAAGCCTGGAGATTACACATCTCCATCATGGTTTGTAACCTGTGATGGACTTCTCCTCCAGGAATCTGCCCAATCCCCTTTTGAAGGCATCCAAGCCAGATGCCATCCCCACATCCTGTGGCAGGGAGTTGAAGACATCCAGGAGTTGAAGACTAACAACGCGCTCCATAAACATGCGGGGCCAAGAGACGTGTAGAAGCACCATAGGGGGAGTTGGCCCTCACTGCTTCCAATCCACGTGGCTTTAGGCAGGAAAAAAGGAGAAGAAAACACTTCGTGGTTTGTAGTAAGCGGTGTTGCTCAACACGTGGTAGGAAATTAGCCATCTCCATCTTTTTTACTTGAAGAGAAATCTACACGGGAAGTTTCCCATCTCTTTCTTCAGCAAAAGCTGGCCTCATGAAAGTCGTCGCCTTTTTTTTTAATTCATAGAAATTCTGACAGTTGCCCATAAGCTTTGCAATGCCACATATGTTTATAAAGAGGAAAGCAGTCTACAGTTACATTTGAACTAGGGGAGTCATCCTTTCCCCCCCTCCTTTTGTTCCCCCAGTTCTTTCTCTTACATTTTGCCCAGTGAAGAAACTGGGGGATCACAAATGTTGGCACATGTTCATAATCTTATCATTGCCATAATAAATTTACTGTATTCTTATGGATTTGGGAAATCTTTAATATCTAGGGGTTTTTTTTCATCCACAGCCAACTTCAATCCTTGTTGGTTTCAAAGGAACATTTGGGTTTTTGCATGCTGCAGAATTAAAACAGCTTTAGAATATGAATTACATTGCAAACTACAAGATTTGGATTTAATTATTTTTACATTTCTGATTAATATTCTGCCATTCCTGTTAGTGCTTAAATTGCTTTAACTGTAGGCTGCCTAATGTTCAGTGCAATATTAAAAATCTCTTCCTTGGATATTTTCCATCTGTTGCTGTTTGAGAAGTGAAGAATTTGGGACTGCTTGTTAATTAGTCACCACAAAATTATGCAGGGCATCAATAAAGTGGATAGAGGGTCACTCTTCTCCCTCTCCCAAAATACCAGAACTAGGGGACATCCACTCAAATTGAGGGTTTGGAGAGTGAGAACAGACAAAAGAAAATATTTTTCACCCAGCGCGTTGTTGGTCTGTGGAACTCCCTGCCACAGGATGTGGTGATGGCATCTGGCTTGGATGCCTTCAAAAGGGGATTGGGCAGATTCCTGGAGGAAAAGTCCATCACAGGTTACAAACCATGATGGAGATGTGTAATCTCCAGGCTTAAAACCGGGGTCTTTCAAGGGCCAGATGCAGTGGAGTGGGATCAGGAGACAGAGATCTAGTTTTGTGCGCTCCCAGAGGCATCTGGTGGGGCCACTGTGAGATACAGGAAGCTGGACTAGATGGGCCTTTGGCCTGATCCAGCGTGGCTCTTCTTATGTTCTTAGTGTTCCAGTGTATCACACATTTTTACTGCATAAGGCATCAGTGGCAAAGCCACTGCATCGCCTTTTAAAACCATCCACCCCTCGTAATTGGGGACAAAGGGAAGCTAGAGCATTTAGGGCGGTGAAGCCTTTTGTTGTCCTCAGAAAGTGTTTTGACACGCTTTGATGAGAAGACCATTGAAGAATGGGTTCGGTCGTGTCAGATGTGTCAGGAGTCATCATGACCAGTGCCCCCATTCATCCATGGGAGGCAGAATGAGGCCCTTGATCCCGACTCCACCTAGACTTTGCTGGTCCCTTTCAGGGGCAAGTATTTTTTATTGTGGTGGATGCATTTTCTAAATGGTTGGGGGTGGTCCCAGTGTCCAATATGTCCACAACCACCGTTGTGCGTGTACTTCGGCAGATTTGTGTTACACATGAGTTGCCGGATATTATTGTCTTGGACAATGGAGCTCAGTTTGTGTCTGCAGAATTTCAGCGGTTTATGGGAAATGATGCTATTCGCCATGTGACAAAGCCTCCCTTCTATCCATTGGGTTTTAATGGGCAGACTGATGATAATGGCTCGAGACTTTCTCAGCAAGTGTGGGCACCTCCCCATTATCTGCAAGATTATTATTGTAATCAGGTATAATCTTGTCTTGGGGGGGAGGGGTGTAGTGTATCTGGCACTTTAAAGGAGGTTTCGGAGAGAAGCAGGAGACAGGGGGACCTTGTAATGAGGTGATAATAATGTAATAATACAGGGCATGAGTAAAGTGGATAGAGGGATGCTCTTCTCCCTCTCAGAAAATACCAGAACTAGGGGACATACACTCAAATTGAGGGCAGGGAGAGTAAGAACTGAGAAAATATTTTTTCACCCAGCACGTTGTTAGTCTATGGAACTCCCTGCCACAGGATGTGGTGATGGCATCTGGCTTCGATGCCTTCAAAAGGGGATTGGACAGATTCCAGGAGGAAAAGTCCATCACAGGTTACAAACCATGATGGAGATGTGTAATCTCCAGGCTTTAAACCAGGGTACTTCAAGGGCCAGATGCAGGGGAGTGGTATCAGGAGACAGAGATCTAGTCTTGTGCGCTCCCAGAGGCATCTGGTGGGGCCACTGTGAGATACAGGAATCTGGACTAGATGGGCCTTTGGCCTGATCCAGCAGGGCTCTTCTTATGTTCTTATGTTCTTATATGATGCTTAGATGGGCTGATTGGGGGGTGGAGTTATGTGTTATTTATGGAGTGTGTGTTATTCGTTTGTCATGTTGCCTTTGGAACAAAGAAGGCTGTGTTGACGTACGATGTTGTGTCTGGAGCCACTGCTTAATACTGAGAGATGCTCAGGAGATATACCCTGCTTTATTTTCCCGTCCTGTCTCTTCAAAGCAATTCTGCGAAGGATATCTTTTCCTATTCTACCTCCCTTCCCAGCTATATGCTCATATACTTAGGTCGTCGTTCACAAGTAGGTCTTCATTTCCGGAGGCTCTTTGTTGGGTGAACATTGTGGACTGCAGTGCCGGTGTCTTGGATAGGCTGCTCGAAAGACATGGTAGCCTACCATACCATGGCTGACAAGCGGCTGTTCTGTCCATGGCTCCCCGTTCAACTCTGCCTCCTGCTTCCCACTGCTGCTGCATCTCCCCTTTGAGTCAACATAAATTCGGAAAGTGTCAGAACCGCATAAAATCTAGATGGCCTGTGATTCCAACTTACGTTGTTTTCACGACATGTTGGTTTGACTCGAGTTATTGTCATTGCAGTTCAACAGGGATGGTTGTAGGAGGCTAGTGTGCAGAGGAGGCCACGACACACATTGGCAAATTTGGGTTATCAAAAAAGAAGCTCATTGTTTTTACTTCTAATATACAGTAGAGGTGGGCATGAAACAGAAAACCCATGGTTCGGGTTTGTCTTGTTCGGGCCCACCTTAGGCTCGGTTCAGTTCGGGTTTGTACAATTTTTTTTAAAAAAATTGTACAAACCTGAACCGAGCTGAACCAGTTCGGGTCTGAGTTACCTGGGCGGCAGTGGCGGGGGGAGGGTGATCCTGGCCCCGGCAGCAGGGGCTTTTTGAGGCGTTCCCTTCAAGTGCCGACCACACCACTGGTTATTTTTTTTATTTTATTTTTTTCTTAATTATAGAGCACCGATCCGGCCACACCTGGAGCTGGGTCGGCATTCCTTTTTTTAAAAAAATATATTTTTTTAAATTTTATTTTAATTTTAATTTTTAATTTTAATTTTTTTGTTTTTAAAAGTCCTCAGCCAGCGCCTTGGTTTTTTCCCCTTCAAGCGCCGACCGCGTGGCCCCAGGGGCTGGGTCAGCGCTGGTTTTTTCCCCCCTTTAATTTTAGAGCGCCGACCCAGCCACCCCTGGGGCTGGGTCGCGCTCTTTTTTTTTTTAAGTGCCAACTGCACGGCCCCAGGGGCCAGTTCAGCATTGGTTTTATTTATTTTTTATTTTTTCCCCTTAATTTT
This sequence comes from Phrynocephalus versicolor, assembly GCA_023846285.1. Lineage (NCBI taxonomy): Eukaryota > Metazoa > Chordata > Lepidosauria > Squamata > Agamidae > Phrynocephalus > Phrynocephalus versicolor. Next base: position 452,753 of record JAHTLZ010000055.1, on the reverse strand, counting down.
AGAGCACTGACCCCCCCCCCCCGGGCCGGGTTGGTGCTCCTTTATTTATTTATTTATATTTATATTTATATTTTTTGTTGTTTTAAAAGTCCCCAGTGGGATTTTTTTGAGGCGCTGGCTTGGGGCCAGCGCCTTTACAGGCCTACCTTCCCCACTAGGACCAGGAGGACTGCGGCGGCCGGTGGCGAGGACAAGGTAGGAGGGGGGGGTAATGAACAATGAAGCGAACGAAATGGAAATTTCCATTTCATTTCGTTTCACTTTTCTTTGGTGGGTTGGTTCGTTATTCATTTCATTAGCTAATGAAACGGATAACGAATAATGAAATGGATTAAAAGTTCATTTTATACAGTACGTCTTGCTTTCATTGAATCAGAAATGTAATAACATTTCCAAAAACATATTATTTTTTTACAAGTTACGCTCACCCGTCATGCCTCTCTGAAATAGATAAGAATTCTTATTTCCTCTCTTCTTCCAAGGTATGACGAGTGGCCTCTTTAGCATTTCAAGGCTTCACCATCTTTTGTTCACGAAAACCTTTATAAAAATACCTGCCAGAGATAGTGAAATTAGCAGGCAGACCCACGGCATTTAATTCTTTGCTCTTAAAACAGTGTCAGAAATGACAGCAAGCAAGGGTGAGGCTCTTTAAAACGTCTTGAGGAGGAAGTTCATTTCTGACATTTATTGCAATCGAGTCTGTCATGAGAATCTGCTATTGCATAACAGAAACTCTGGCTTGCCCTTACCTGTTGAAGTATTGCTTAAGAGGAAAATGGGCTTACTAAAATGTTGGCCAAATTCAAACCAAGTTTGTCTTTTGCTTTTGTGTATTAATATTTGGTGTGAGAGTTAATAAGCACAAGGCATATGCTATTATTTTTGGGCCCATCCGGCTGCTGTGTACATTATTTGCTAATGTGATGATCATCCTTATGAGCTGTCTCTGAGGCCTGACTTACCTGTTACAACAAAAGAAGCATAATTTATGTTGCAATACCTATGCATTTCTATGGAACACAATTCATATATAGTTGCACAGATAATTTAAACTGCTTTCTGCATAAGTACTGCATACTAGTTCTTTGTTTATGGTTGAGGTTTTGTGAGTGGATGTGTGGGAGATTGTATGTTTGTGTTCAGAAGCGAAAGAGAGAGAGAATGTTAAGATGTACAGTGTGTGAATCAAGCTTGATGACCATTCGGTACCGTATCGTCCAGATTTATTTTCATGATACTTCCTGATTTTGCTCTATCATCTAACAGGCAACAGTTGAGAGATCGAGAGTAGAGATGGGGATGAATTTAAAAAACCTAATTGCGATATTAGACAGATATTCCTGCTTCATTTAATATTCTTCCCTTCATATTCATTGTTGAGAGGCCCCAACATATACGAAAAGACAAATATATCTCTTTTTTGTTTGTCTTTTTGTCTCTCTTACTCTTTTTTTAGACAGCCCATGCCTATCTTTTAAAAAAAAAGCCCCTTACCCCCTCCACAACACTCCTGCCATCTTCCTGCTTTCACTGACCCCTTGTCTTTCCCCACCAGTTTTCTTAGCCTCATCTTCCTTTGATGCAACAGATGGTTGATTTCCCTGAAGAGTTCAACGGCATTGGGGTGGTCAGTCTGTCATATTTCAGGTATTGAAGAGGGCTTGGATTTTTTTTTTCATTGTCAGTGCCGTATCTGTGTAGCTGGGTGTTACGTTCTTTATGAAAGTTTATTCCTTGGAGCAAATAAGGATATTAGGCAGCCCTCTTAAGTTAAGTTGTGTAGGCGTTTCACCCACATATTTGTTCTTCCCTGCCATTTGTTGTCCTTTAATAATCCAAGGCACACCCTCTGTTGGTACATCACTTAAGGACATGTGCTTCACAGGTATTACAGGATGAGATGCGTGTCCACCCTTTGCATCACGGATCTGTTTCCCCCCCCCCCCGCCTAAGCATATTTTCCTTCTCTTTTGTTTTTTGCTGTTTTTAAAAGAAAAATTAAAACGAGATTTCTGTACGGTTGGAATCAAGGAGATGCAAAACAGAGGCGACATCCAGGGTTATTTGAGCAAATGTTTGCTTTAAAGCAGCGGGACGTCTTGTTCTTTTCATCTTTGCAGCCCTTCACGACCCAGCCCTCACCTCCCACTACAGAGAAGTCTCCGAAGCCAGTTCTGGCTTCTTAAAGGGGATTATCGGTAGTTTCTGTTTTACTGGCTGCTGGGCAGTATTCCAGACAGCAGGGCTTCAAGCTTTCCCTAAAGAGCTCTCAGTTCTCTTCAGGAAAAGAAAAGAAAGACTTCCCGAGTACAGTGGTACCTTGTATAAAGGAATTAATTCGTTCCAAATGAAATTATGTTAAGCCATTTTTCCTTTATACAAATTACTCATAGGAATGCATTGAAAATGGAGTAATCCCATTTTTATGTTGTACGGATTTGGCCCATAGGCAATTATGTTAAGCAAATTTCCCCTATCTCCGGAATATTTTATGTTGTACAAATTTTATGTTATACAAACTGTTTGTTATACAAGGGTCCACTGTATTTGATGATATGGGGCATGTTTTTGCTATTTGGTTGCTGGCCATTTTGGGCTCCCCTTTGGAAGTGAAAATGAACCATGAACCCAGAAGTGAAAAGTTAGACTTAAAATATCTGTCCCAAGCATTCAAATAGCAATGAAATGATTATCATCTTTTCTTGTGAACTTTTTATTCATTTGCTCAATTTAAAAAGTAATACACATTGTATAAAACCAGTGTATATTAACGTTATACTAAATTCAGCTGAATATATGATTGTTTATTTGTTTTTCTAGAGATGTAGGTGGTAATAATAGAGCTGTCGTTGTCAGTGTGGGCATACTCAGATCTTCTTGTCTCGTTGTTATTGTTCTTAAGCCAAGTTTTTGAAACACACAAAAATCTGTTTTTGAAAAACCTGTTTGGCCGGACTCAGTAGTAGGATGGGGAAATGTATATATTCCAAGGCTAGAAAAGGTTGTGTCACACAGTCATTGTTGTTTTTCCCCTCAGCCATGAGTTGAAGGAGGTATCAACGCACTCCCCCCGCCCACTAAGTCTTGCTTATTTTGAGGGGAAAGTGTGCCAGTTAGGGGAAGAAGGATAAAATATTAAACTCTTGTTTGTTTAAAAGATGGGGGACTCACTCTCCTGTACTTCTTTCAATTCCCCTAAGTCTAAAATTCGTAGCTATGAAAGAGTTCTCAAGGAAAACAGATGGACAATATTAAGCATGTTCTGTTAACTCCCAGCGTAGTCTTTACCGAGGTCCTGAACATGAGGCTGGCTGGAAACATGGCTTGAGCTAATACAGGTATAGTGGTACCAATTAAGACAAATGCCTCGTGAGACAAAAAAACTCATAGGAAGAAAAAAAAATCCGGGAATAAGCATCCCTATGGGATGTTTCGCAGGACAAAAAACAATTTCGCATGTACCCAGGGGGAGAAAAAACAAGTTATTTTCATCTTTATTTTTGCCTCCGGAACAGACGCATTCCTCTGGGAAACCACGTTTCACAAGACAAAAATTTCTTAAAGCAAATTGACCTGTAGAACGAGTTAATTTTATTTTGAGAGGTACCACTGTATCTATGAATGGAGAGTGTAAGGCTTGGCTCGCAGGGCGTCATGATTTCCTGCTTGCCGTTGTGAAATCTTGAGATCACCTTGATGGTTTTCAGAGATGCTTAAGGAGGCGCTGGGTCTTTGCAGGAGCTTCAGGAAAGTCCTGCTGCTTTTGGAGTCGAGAGTCGCTCATGACAAATGGCGTAGCAGAATATTAGTCTTGGAAATTATTATTGCTTTGAAGTACCACTGATACACTGTTGTTTGGAATTAGGTGACGAGAGTGTGAATAGAATTCCAAGCACAGGTCAAATCGTACGCTCATTGTTTTTCTGTTTTAAATCTTGTCTTAATGATGTGAACTGCCTTTACTCTTTTTAAAGGAGAAAGGTGGGGTAAAATATTTTATATAAATAAACACACTAAATAGAGCATTCCCAGATTATAGTATTGTAAATTTTAAAGCATTTAAAAATGTATAAGCTGCTTTTTGAAAGCTTTAAATTAGAACAGCCATCTTCCCCCCCCCCCGGTGTTATAACGAATTCATTTCCTCCTTCACAAGTCACATTAATAAATAGCAGTTGACATAGAACACTTTCCAAAAGAGCTTAACATGCTAAAAGTAAACATGTTGCCATAAGGAACATGTAGAGTACCTTTAAAAAAGAACGACAGCTATTTCTTGCAGTACAAATGAGCCCCTTCACTTTAGGGAGTAGCCTTTGAAGAGAAACCACTTTGACTACCGTATGGAGGTACCACTTTGACTACCAGCAGCAGTGGAATGCGCTGCCCCAAAGGAGGGTGGTGGGGTATCCTTCTTGGGAGGCTTTTAAGCAGGAGCTGGATGGCCATTTGATGGGGGTTCCTGTATGGCAGGAGGTTGGACTGGATGGCCCTTGAGGTCTCATATTCTATGATCCAGAATGTGTGTAGGTTTTTTTTTAAAATCTTGTATTAGAAAATAGGACTATAAAATGCATATAGGCATGCTGTGAAATATGTATATGGTGTGTGTGTGTGTGTGTGTGTTCCTGTGGAACCAATAGTTCTTTGAATGTTGAAAATATATTTAAATGTTTGTTTTTCATCTTTCTGCTTCTGTTCCACATACCCATTTTCTTTGGTGCCATTGCATTGTTACACAAGCAGAACAAGATGGCTGCTACATTTTGTGGGAATTAAGAGTATATGGGTGCATTTGAGAAAGAGAATGCTCTGATTGGATGCTTTTTGATTTAGAGCTGAGGTTATAAATCCTGAAACACTCATTTTTTATTTATTTAAATATTTTTCATCTGCCTTTCTCCTTAAAAAGGATCCAAGGTGGCTTACACATTTAAGTTAGTAACAGTGAATCTATAACGGTAAAAGGATCAATGAATACAGTACCAAAAACATAAGCAACACTAAAATACATTCAATATAGTAAAGTACAAAAGTCAATTTTAAAAACTCTACTCAGCAAGGAAAACTTGCCTGAAGAGAAAGTCGAGGAAAGTAAATTGGGACTATTTCATAGCAAGTGATGCAATATACCATCAGAACGGGCAAGATCATTTTAGCACAATGCTGCTGTTGCTGTTGAAGATGTTAGCAGCCACAGAAGTATTCTGTCCTGCCAAGATGACCACACCGTTTCCCCCACGCAGCCAGGCTGTGGGAAGAGACAGTGGTCATCACAAATGCAAAGCAGGTCTTGTGGGTAACTGAGATATTTTTCTCTCTCTACTATTCCTCAGAGCAAGGCTGCATCTCTAGGGCTTGGTGGTGATTGAAAATGGCAATGTCATCATTAAGGGTGGACCTTGCGTTTTGCTGCCTCTGCCTTGTAGCTACAGCACAATAATGGTTTTTTTGTAAGATGGTACCACCGCCACTGTTGAAGATTAATGCTGCCCCCCCCACACAATAAAAAAAACCTTGTGAATTTGCTGGATGTGTCCTATTAATGAGCTAGTGCCCAGTTTTGTAGCCCAGACTAAGCTGTAGAATTTGAAAGTCTCATTCATTCATTCTTAATTTTTTTTAAAGCTTAATTTACTCATTCCATTTAGAACTCTTTTGCAAGTATCACCCACAGGTTGTATACTGATGTTTTAAATTAAGACATCCCTATATTTAAAGGACTTAACTGGTCTTTCTACAAGTAAGTATGTGAAGGACTGTAGCTTTAAAGGCTATAGGAAATGGGGAAAATAATAGTGAAAGAAGCCCAGAATTGAGAGAGAGAGAGAGAGAGAGAGAGAGAGAGAGAGAGAGAGAGAGAG
>JAHTLZ010000055.1:433549-446175 GCA_023846285.1 Phrynocephalus versicolor | reverse complement strand
GATAGATAGATAGATAGATAGATAGATAGATAGATAGATAGATAGATGTCACCTCAGTATGACTCATCTCAGAATGATTAATTTGTGTGGCTGAAAATATCCCTAATATTTTAGGGATCAGTTGAGAAACTGGAAAAGAAGATATTTTATAATATAAAATGGAGCAAAAAAGGGACCTTCCACATTCACCCACACCCAGAAGAAGGTATACAACCCCCCCCAAATCAATACTATAAAAATAGGGGGACATTTTCCCCATCACCAGCACCCCTTCTCTTCCCTTCCCTGTGGGTATAGCAGACAGCAACAAGGAGGCCAAGCAGTAGCAAAGATAATCCAGAAAAAGGATCCCCCCTTTCAACAAAGGGGAAAAAATCCCAAAGAAATTAAGGGGTGTGTAATATATATATACCAAAATAACAGGCTAGCACAGTCAGAAACCTGTACTAATTAATACATGCAGCTAATAAATGAGGACTGATTAAGGGGGTGGGGGGAGAATAGGATCCAAGATGGAGAGGCAGGTAGGCAGCCGTCCGTGATGAAAGGCACCAAGAACTGAGCTCACAAGGAAGGACTGAAGCCAGGAGTCACTGCTCCTGGCTCCAGTCCTTCCGACGAGCCACTGATGCTGTCAGCTTGTCTGTGAAGATTCTCTGTCGTCCAGGTGAATTTATCTGGAAGTTGAGTCAAGGCTATTGGACTTTTTTTCAGACTGATGAAGCTGTTTGGATGAGCAGTGAAACGTTTCTCTCTCTCAAGAAGAAAAGAAGTCCACTAGCCATGACTCAACTTCCAGATGCTGTCAGCTCTGCCAAAGCTATTGGATGAAAAATTTATCAGGCCATTTGACATTCAGAGAGTGATGGGCAATGAAAGATACAGGAAAGAGAGCATTAAAAATTGTGCGTCCTTGTTTTGTAAACATGACTCAGTTGCATTTGAGAGGCTTTTTTTTTGCAGTTGCCAAACGAACACAAATTACACAAAAAGAGCCTCTTTTGTTGTTTCTGGCCTTTTGCTCAAGTGTGAAAGGCCCATCTCTACCCTCATCCCTTGGAACTGTATCAAGCAGTTTATTTACAGTGGTACCCTGTATAACAGACAGCTTGTATAACATAAAATTTGTACAACATAAAAATTCCGGAGATAGGGGAAATTTGCTTAACATAATTGCCTATGGGGGAAATCCGTACAACATAAAAATGGGATTACTCTGCTTTCAATGCATTCCTATGGGAATTTGTATAAAGGAAAATTTGCTTAACATAATTTCATTTGGAACGAATTAATTCCTTTATACAAGGTACCACTGTATTTTATTTATACAACTTATATGCTGCCCACTACTCAGAGGTCTCTGTTAAAGAAGGGAGATTTCAGGGTTTGCTGTGTGTAGCAAGATCGTTTGGCTGGAGTTCTAATCTCAGCAAGAGGGTGTAGAAATGAAGAGAGAGAGAGAGAGAGAGAGAAAGAGTTTGGGGTGAAGCTGGTCTAGGCCTGATTTTCCCCATTATTTAGAAATCTTTGCACCTATGGATGTTCTGAGTGCTTGAGCATCTGGGCTGCATTTAGGCTCCATGGTTCTCATTGTCAAATTAATGGCTTATATGTAAATGTGCTATTTCCTACTCTTTTCATGATTTTTCAGTCATGTGACAGGCTCTCGCGTCTCCTTTCCTCAAGACAATTTATTTTTTTTTTTAAAAAAAGAAGGCTTCTCTCTGGGTTTCCTCTCTCTCCTTTTAAGCAAAGTAATATATTTGTGCATATCCCCTTGGATGTTATGGGACCATCAAAGGAATGATGGCGCAGTCTCTGTACAGAAAAATCATTCTCAGTCGTCACCATCAGTAAAGACAGTGGACTCTTCAATTGCTTGCATGAAACTCTTTGCCCTCCGGACTGTCTGCAGACGTATGAAGGGTGAGGGGCATTCACTAAAATTTTAATGAGAACTATTTAAGTGTTATGGGTTCACTAAAAGAAGCATCACGGTAGCCTTGGGTGGGGTGAATCGGCACCTCCCCAGTTTTGTTTAAATTATATGCCTACAGACATACTTAGGTTGTGTCTCCCCCCTCCTTTGGTTTTCAGAAATTCCTTTACTAGGAAAGCAGTGTACAGGGACACCTGGTTTTTAGTCACACTCTTGGGCTCCATCCATCCCTCGTTTTGCATTCTCTGTCTGTCTGTCTGTCTGTCTAGATTAGTCGTATTATTGATTTCCAAATAATGGCCTTGAAATTGGAATTTCTCCTGGAATTAATGGATTAATCAGTAGTTAAAAGGTGGATCCAAGTGGGGACCCGTAGGGTTTCCAGATCTTGTCAAGCCACAGCTCTCATCTTCTTCTCTGAACAGCAGATCCCGTGGTGAAGAAGCATGATGGGAATTGAACTTGAACAATATTTAAAGGGCCACATGTTCTGAATCTCTCCTTCACGTGAATTGCTTCACCCTATATTTAGTTGATGTGCAAATAGACTGTACAGACTACAGAGCAAGATGTGTAGCAGTGTAGATCATTTGAGGGATTTTTCTCAAGTTACAGTATTCCATGAGGGATGCCTTGACTTACCGTTGCCAAGGTCTTTGGGGCAAACTGGGAAGAAATCTGTTGATGGGAATGGAAAAGTGTGTTGGAATTTTTCAAGTGTGTGATTTAATTAATACGTTGGGGTGTGGGAAGAACCTTTTCATCTATTAATTTGATGGCGTGGCCTTGGCAAACCTAAATGTACAGTGCTAGTGCTGACAAAAGCAATCCATCTGCCTCAGTATACTTCAGAATTATTTGGGTTTCAGATATCTTAGAGGTTGGCTTCAGGACATTGCTTCCCCCTGTATCTGTCGTGATGTAGTGTCGCGTGTTTCTGTTTGTGTCTTGTCTTGAGAGTAAAACTTTTCCAGCCCAGTAAGGTAGTGGAATGTTTTATCACGCTTACATCCTGAAAAGATCATTGTTTTAATCTTTTCTTCTTAAAATAGTTGGGGAATTATGCCTAGATGTATTATTTGTGGAGTATCGATTGAAGTATGTTACTTCTAGCTAGTCAGTGTTACTAAATCGTGCTTGATGATTACAACGTCTGAAGACCAGAGCAAAACACGATGTGCAACAGTCTTGTAATACATGCATTTCTTGTTTTTCAAGAACAGCTATGTAGGTGGAAAGGTTACTTTTTTTTTTTAAATGCTTTTCTAAAAGACTGGGTATAATACAGCTTGTAAAAGGTTTATATGCATAAGTAAAATATTTGGATGAAATTACATTTATGTCTTTTACTGTTGGGGGCCTGAAAATGTTTTTGTTTTATATAATAAAGTGCCCCAAAATAAAACATTTGAATGGATATTTTATTGTCAAAATTCTAAATGTACTTTTTTTAATTAAAAAAAAAGTAAGTTCAGCTGTTTTTAGGGATTCTTTTATCACAGCAAAACTGGATAACATTCAGAAGGAGTCCCTTGACTTCAGGAGCAGCTTGAGAAAGAAACCGGGGGATGGGGTGGGGGAGACCCTCCTTTTAGAAACCAAAAGCCTCGGGACGTTCTTGGACCTAATTCCATTTTTAGTCCCTTCTAAATTAGTTGCCTTGTATGAGAGGACTTGCACAATTGTTGACTTACTAAATTCCCATTTATTCAGTGGGTTGGGAGTAACCACTAGGTTTAGGTGTCAGAAATGAGAATCCAAAGCAGAATTTATTGTATATTTATATCAAGATATTTCATTTTAGTCTCCGTTTCATTACATAGTTTGCTATTTTAAATTCAGTGAATTTTGTGAACTAGCTGCAGACTTGCCTTTCCGTGGATAGCCAAAGTGACCTCTTCTCTCTGTCACTCCCACTCCCCACAATCTTTCTCCAGCATCTGATAGAGAACATTCCTTATGTTCTTCCTTAACCTTTTCTCTTAATGGTTGAATGATTACTATTTTCTTTATTTGCAATACATGGTGAACTTTCAAAACAATGTGCATTAAAAACTTTGATACAGTATCTTTTAATGGCTTATTATTTCATTAAAATAAGCTCTGTCCTATGTCTTAGGATCAGGGTGTGATCCTAAGACATAGGCATATTGAAATGTACAGTAGCTTGTTTTTTCAAATCACTATGAAAGATTTTCTTATTTTTACATCTTTTTTTTTTTGCTCTAAATACTGTACAGTGGTCCCCCTTCCTTTTGCAGTTCACATACCGTGGGACCGCTATACCGCGGGACCGCAGTAACTGGAAAAGGGCTTGAGGGAGGGGGGGTCATGCGCCTCCCAGCCGCGGCTCCCAGGAGGTCCAGGCAAGCAGCGCACGATGGCAAAGGGGCTTCTCGGAGTGGGGTGGTGGTAGGGCTCGGTCGCATTGTTCCTTGCCCCCCCCCCGCATGCCACCCAGGCTTCTCAGAGGGGCTCAGGGGGTGGCGGGGAGGGATTGCATAGCTCCCCACCATTTCCCCGCCCCCTCCGAGATGCCTCGGAGCCGCCCGGGGGGGTGCCGGGGAGCGATGTGATCACTCCCCACCCCCCCTGGCCCCCTCCGAGAAGTCTCGGGGGTGCCCCCCCCCGCAATTTTCCCCATTGGAAAGCATTGAGCCAATGTTTTCCAATGGGGAAAATTTTCTCCATTGAAATGCATTGGCAATGCATTTCAATGGAGACGGCCCCGGACAAGTCTCGGGCGGCCCGGGCGGCGGCAGGAGGTCAGATCCCCCTGCCTCCGCTGGCGCACGCCGCCCCAAGACTTCTCACAGGCGTGAGATCGCCCCCTCCACCCCGCCCCGCTTCCGCATATCACGGATTTTCATGGATCGCGGGTGGGGTGGGTCCCTAACCCCCGCGATCGGCGGAGGGTTACTGTATTATGGACCTCTCTTGAAGTGTTTGAAAAGATACCAGAGAGCTCAAGTGGTTCAAACTTACCTGATAACAGATCATTTGAAGTTGTGTGCCCTTTGTGTTGCATCTATATTTTAGTTAACTATTTCTCAAAAGAGTTTGGCAAGAGAGGCTTCCAACCAAAAAGAAACCCATCATAATACCTTGATAGAATGAAATGTGTGTTCGCCTGGATGGTGATAGGACTGTATGGTGTCGTGGTGAAACTGTAGTATTGCAGTTAAAACTCTGCTCCTTGTTAGCATTCAATTCCGGCGGCTCAGCTTTCTGAGGTCTGTAAAATGAGTACCCAGCTCACTTGGGCAGGAGCAGTGAGAAGTCTGCAGAATTAAAATTGTAAACCATGCCAGAGTGAGCTTGAAGTGCTATGGGGTGGTATGCTATAAGCAACACATTTTGCTTTTTATTTGTTGGTTTCATAGTATCCTGCAAACCTTGCAGCTTGAAAGCATATAAAATGCAAGTGGCTAAATCAGTACCGCCATAAAAAATGGGAAGGTAAACAGTGTTCCATGCACAGAAATGCATTTAGCCATTCCGGCCACGTGGCCAGGGACTTGTACAATACTGGCTCTTTGCCTTAAAATGGAGATCAGAGTCAGACATGGCTAGAAGACAAGTGTGGGGAGAACCTTCACCTTTTTTTTCATAGCATCAGCAAGAACTGTAGGTTTTACAAAACAAAATAAAGAGCATGTTTAATACTTTATTTCCACATTATATTTCAGTCCTGGCCTACCTATGAAAAGATTCATAAAAAATCACATGACCTTGCAAAATATATAGAGCTCCCTTGCTTTCCTGAAATTTCAGAGGGCAGCTTCCTTCATCCAAACATACTCTGCATGAAGTATTTGATGGAAGTGAACTTGCCGGGTGAGTGTAATAACATTCATGTGGAATGATATTTTTTTGTACACCGCCTTGAGTTGTCTTTGTACAAGCTGGCAGTACACAAATGCTAAATAAAGTAAAAGTGCAGCATATCTACCTATTTTCATACCGGGTTATTGGAAAACAGGTTCATATTTAATACATATCTCTTTTTCATAGTCATGTTCACAAATATACCTCTTGTTCATAATTCCCCCAGTTTAGTGAGTGGGTGTGAATATTAATATAGCATGGCTAGTAATTACTGTCTTTGGGAGTCATAAATACAGAGAAGAAAACTCAGTACGTATTTAAAACAATAGCTACAGATTGTTCCTTTGATTAGAATGAAATGTGTGTACACTGGGATGGTTGAAGTTAATTACTCATGGCATTCTTGTTAAACTGGAAAAGTAAGAAATTATTTTCCTATTTTTAAAACATGCCTTTACAGGTGAAACTCAAAAAATTAGAATATCATAAAAATGTTCATTTATTTCAGTAAGTCAGCTCAAAAGGTGAAACTAATATATGAGATAGACATTACATGCTAAGCAAGATATGTCAAGCTTTACTTTGGTATAATTGTGGTGATTATGGCATACAGCTTACGAAATCCCCAAATTCACAATCTCAGAAAATTAGAATAATGTGAAAAGGTTCCCTATTCACAGTAGTGCATCAAGAGCCACCACAAACAGATGGATCCTGGACATGGGCTTCAAATGTCATATTCCTCTTGTCAAGCCACCCCCGAACAACAAACAACGTCAGAAGCATCTTACCTGGGTTACAGAAAAAAAAAGAACTGGTCTTATGCCCAGTGGTCCAGAGTCCACTTTTCTGATGAGAGCAACTTTTGCATCTCATTTGGGAACCAAGGACCCAGAGTCTGGAGGAAGAATGGAGAGGCAGCATACAATGAACGATGCTTGAAGTCCGTGTTGATTTGGGGAGCCATGTCATCTGCTGGTGTTGGTCCACTGTGCTTCATTAGGTCCAGGGTCATTGCAGCCACCTACCAGGAGATTTTGGAGCACCTCATGCTTCCTTCCTCAGACAAGCTATATAGAACATAAGAACATAAGAACATAAGAAGAGCCATGCTGGATCAGGCCAAAGGCCCATCTAGTCCAGCTTCCTGTATCTCACAGCGGCCCCACCAGATGCATCTGGAAGCTCATGAGACTAGATATCTGTCTCCTGATACCACTCTCCTGCATCTGGCCCTTGAAGTACCCTGGTTTAAAGCCTGGAGACTACACATCTCCATCATGGTCTGTAACCTGTGATGGACTTTTCCTCCAGGAATCTGTCCAATCCCCTTTTGAAGGCATCCAGGTCAGATGCCATCACCACATTGTGTGGCAGGGAATTCCATAGACTTACAATGCGCTGGGTGAAAAAATATTTTCTTTTGTCAGTTTTTACTCTCCCAGCCCTCAATTTGAGTGTATGTCCCCTAGTTCTGATAATTTGGGAGAGGGAGAAGAGCTTCCCTCTATCCACTTTACTCATACCCTGCATTATAGGGATGCTGAGTACATAGGCATGCTTAGATTTTTTTCCGAGGGATATTGTTCTATTTCCAATCCTTTTTTATTGCTTTCACGTCATATTCTAATTCTCTGAGATTGTGAATTTGGGGTTTCCATAAACTGTACGCCATAATTATCCCAGTTATACCAAATTAAGGCTTGATATGTCTTACTTAACATGTAATGAGTCTATCTCATATATTAGTTTCACCTTTTGAGTTGACTTATTGAAATAAATGAACATTTGCACGATATCTAATTTTTCAAGTTTCCCCTGTACATCTATATATGGGGCGCGGTGGCTCAGTGGGCTAGAGCGCTGAAACTGTTGGCTGCAAAGTTGGCAGCTCGTCGGTTCGAATCCCGAGTACCATGCAGTGGAGTGAGCTCCCACTGTTAACCCCAGCTCCTGCCAACTTAGCAGTCTGAAAGCATGTAAATGAATGAGATAAATTCTACTTATGGGATGTGTTCTTTCATGGCTGTTTGCCTTTCCTTGAATGCTAACACTCCAGCCTTACTTGTACTAATTGCAGTTTCCTTACAGTTGTTTTGGTAGAACCTTCCCCCAAATAAGTGTGCTTTGGATTGTAATTCCGTGGCTGCTTCAAACATTACAAAATTCTTATACAAAAAGCAGTTCATCCCAGAAGGTGATGAACATAATTTTCCTTTGGGTAACAATATCTGACTCTGGACTTTCTATGGTGGAACAGCAGAATCGGGGAGAATGGAGAGGTTCAATTCTCCCCTTCCCCACTGGAAGGCCCCAAGCACCACCACCCCCAAATTTTGCTCAGGACATCCAGGTTTTGGTGACATTTGAAATTCATGTGTCCTGGCACCGAGTGTCGGTATGACATTGGCTTTAGGTCAATAGGCTTTGTACATTTAAATTTTTATGCAACATATCAAGATTCCCTTGTCTTTTTAAAAATTCAGACGATATGCACAACTGGACTTGTAGAGTAGTTAAAAGAACTGGCATTGGCGATAAGGACTTCCTGACACTTCATCCTGGGAATAAAAGAGCTGAGAAGGTGAAACACGATATTCTGGCTGTGGCAACTGTGATAGTGGCGCTGAAAATTCTATTCTTGCTGGATGACCAGTTTGAGTGGTAAGTGTGTATGTTACTTCATAGCAAAACAAAAGAACATAGTGGAACTCTCAACTGCAAAAGTGCTGGACCGGTGTGCCCTTCAACCACCAAGGACCAGTCGGGTAGAAGGTGGTTGAAGTTTATGCTACATTTAAAAAGTTAGCTTTCGTATCGGTGTTGCACCTCCCTGTTGGTAGCTGCCTCAAATGTTCTTTGCACGTAGGTAGCCTCTGTATAAACAGGCAATCATTTGGAAGAGAAACTTAGTTGTTAAGAAGATGATTTAAGTCAGAATGTTTCATTTTGAACGTTAGAGGCCAGAATTTTAAATATTTTGATTACTGTCATTAAAGTTCTAGAGGTCTTTGAATAATTTGCACCATGATTCCGATAACCAATGAATCCTACAAATACATTTTCAGGTTTCTAGCAGACTGTGTTGAAGAGCAGAGCAAAGACGACAAAGGTACCAAATATCTTAAGTTTCAGTGTATTCTCGAAGGCTTTCACAGTCAGGAAACTGGTAGCTGTTGTGGGATTTTTTTTGGGTGGTTTGGCCGTCTTCTGGAAGTTTTTCTTCCTGACGTTTCGCCAGTCTCTGTGGCCAGCACCTTCAGAGGGCAAGGAGCTCAGGGAGCTAGGAGTTCTCTTTGCACTCTGGGCATTTGAATGTTACACTATCTGCTGTTTTTAAAGATGCTAATCAATGGCTAAAATCTTATTGCAGAATGTTGCATTGGTGTAAACCAAACCTGCTTGCCTGAAATAATTAATTTGAAGTAATTAAAAAAAATCCGATTCCTCTCCTTTGGTTCTGAGGCTCCTTAGGGCTCTTGTGGCCCTGGGGATTCCTTTAGGAGCTTCAGAAACAGGGGGAGGACTTTGAAAATCAAAAACCGTCATTGGATTGCTGTGAGGTTGGGACTCTGTAACATCTCCCCTTGCTCCCCCATTCCATAGCATCCAAAGGACCTTATCAGGACCAAAGGGAGCTACAGGGGATGTTGGAAGCTGTAGCAGGGATAGGAAGCTTTAAATTAATTAGTTCCAGTGCCGCAACCTATAGCCTTTTCACACGACCCCTAAGATCCGCTGGCCACTTAAATTCGGACCAGAGATCTTAGGGGTTTGTCGCTGTTCCTGCGTCCCCCCTCCCCCCCACACTCCTGGCTGCTGGCTGCATGAGGGGAGGGAGAAAAAAAGGAAGAAAAGAATGCCACTCACCTCCGTTCTGCCGTCCCGGCATTGCATTCAGATCTCTTAAAGGGACGGGGGGGGGGGGGAAAGAACAAACAGAAGCAAGGAGAGCCCGGCAGTCACTACGTTATATCCGCATCAGGAATTTTCACCTCCGGAGAGCAGGTACCTGAAAAGTGCGCTGGGACGTGCTTAGGTGGGCGTGGTCGCACTTAATTATCTTTAAACTCCGGAGCTGGTGGGGAAACAATTTTAAGCTCCGGAGCTGGGAGCCATTTGCGGCGGAGTTTAGGGGTCGTGTACAAATACCCCTAGTTTACACCAGCAGAACTGCACCGGTAGGATTTTGTCCAGTATTTGAGGCAATGGGTATGGCCAGTAATTAGTTTGCATTGACTGTAAATTTGTTTTGAAATCATACAGATATACAAAAGAGACAGCAAATTCATAGACAGGGTAAAATCTTTGCATGAAATTGATGTTTGTATATGGCTTCCAAGGTGTTGGAACTATTGACGTCTTTTCCAAAGAGGCACAGATCCGGTCTTTTATCATCTGATGTGCTAATACATTCCTTGTTTTGAACTGTAGACAGTATTTCCCCCGCAAACGGTATCCTAATACTTGGTGATTTACATGGATAAATGTGTATTCTGTTAGAGTAGACCCATTGAATTAAGATAATTTCTATAGGTGTTGATTCCCCCATGCAGCAGTTGATTCAGTAGGGGGGGGAGGGGACAAGCATACCCATTTAACCCCATGTGAGTTAAATCCTTTCCTTAGCAAACGTCCCATAGGAGATGAATTCATAGCGTTCTGCTACTATTAAAAATCCCCTGTGGTTGATATTCTGGAGTACCACAACTAAATGCAATACTTTTAATCACAGTATAATAGGAATCAATAAAGTGTGGTTTGCTTAGGCTCAAACACAACACCTGGGTCAGTAGGCTGTTTGCTGTCTGGCTCAGCCTTTTGTGTTCTTCCGCAGTTATGCAGACAACTAAATTACGCTGCTTTTTCTTAGAAGAAGGAAGGGCTAAAAACAAATGCATAACACATTGGCTTTTACTGCAGGGTGTCCAGTTTTTGATATTAGAAAATGGTACATGGTTGTAAAGAAGGTTCTGGATGAGAAGCAGAAGAAATTCAATGAAGATAGAATCAGGTATATTTTCCAGTGATTAAGAGCCTCTTGTTTGGCTTAGATAAATACTTGGTGTCTGGGAATAGTCTCTGGGGATATGAAATAAAATGCATGGAGCAAAATGTTAGGATGTTTGTTTTTTAAAATATATAAATTTTGTGGGTACATGGGAGGTTGCGGTTGCTGTTGTCACACACCTCGAATCCTCCCACCTCCTCCTCTGTACGTGTTGGGTCTGAATCTTATTGCTTATCTCAACTAGAGTGGAGCCATCGAATCATTGAGATGTACATAAACATTGATTGTCCATTTAGTAGTTGATTTCAGTCATTTTATTCTAGTTGGGCTAGCAGCTGGATATATGCTTTATGCTGGTCCATGGTGAAATAAGAATGTAACCTTCAAAACATGGTGTGTTGGTAGGGCCCTATTTGCTCTTCCCTTTTTAACGTGATTTCTCTGGGGAGAATTGCGTGCCTCAGGTCAGGACCATTGCTCTGAAGGCAGGCGGTGCAACACTCTTCCCTCAGATCCATCTCCCAACCAAGATGCTTCTTAATTCACTTTAAGGCGAATTGTCTCCACAAAGTAGCTTATAATATAATCAAACGGTGTAAGTATACAATAAAATAATGGGTCAGTTTTAGATTTAGTCATGTACAGCTGGACTGGTGGAGTTAAACGTCTGGTTTTCTCTCCAGCCCCCCCGCCCCCGCCCCCAAAGACACTGCACAGAGAGCCTGCTGAATTAAACAGACGGTGGTCTTGGGAACTAAAAATCAAGAAGAGGTGCTTTCTCTAAGCAGAGCCATAGTATAATTAGCAGAGTCATTGCCTTTTTGAGGCATCACAAGGAGTCAAGGATAATAAAATTTGCTTCTACCACCTCCAAAGCATATCTGTTTCTGGATCCAACTCAATATTCTAATAAACAATACATGGACATTAAAATATAAAACACATAAACTTAAGATAGGAACATTTGAAGCTTTGCAGCAATTTTA
The DNA here is from genome assembly GCA_023846285.1 of Phrynocephalus versicolor. Lineage (NCBI taxonomy): Eukaryota > Metazoa > Chordata > Lepidosauria > Squamata > Agamidae > Phrynocephalus > Phrynocephalus versicolor. The sequence goes on along the minus strand of JAHTLZ010000055.1, from coordinate 434,411 downwards.
AAACTCGAGTTCAGTTGAGCAACTGTAGAACCCTAAAAGTGGTGCTGTGGGGCCCTTCTGTAAGGGGTCCAAAGATCCTTAAGAAAGACACGGCTGTTTGGGGGAAGGTGGTATTTGGATGTATGTATGTATACATCTCTATATTCACATCCCCCCACACCAAAACTTCTGGGTTTTTTTTTCATCTGTAGATATTTATGGAGATGTGAGAAGCCACTGATATATACAGCCTCTGACAAGTATATGGTGCTCAAGAGAAGACGTAAGTGCCAAGTATTAAAGCTTTCTGTGAAGATACATCTCATAAGATAGCTACGTTTTTCAGGAAGGCTATAGGATGTTATTAACTTAGCACTTTCCCTTTACCACTTCTTCTGAACGTTTTGGGAAAAACCTTTACAGTGATACCCTACATAACAATTGCCTCACATAATGAAAATAAATTGCCGGGAATGGGGATGTCTCAGATAACGAAATTATTCAACGGGATGCTTCGCATAACATTTTTTTCCATTAGCATTGAGAAAAAGTGTACCCAGGATGCATTGCCCCCCTGTGGTTTGTGGAGGGGTGGGAGGAGTTGGAGCAGTTTGAGTTTTGGAGCCATTCTGGACATTTTTTGGACCCTTAGAACTTTTTGGTCCATTTCTCAAGTGGTGGAAAGGTAGGTAGGTAGCGCATATTTTGCACCTGACCATAAGACACACCTAGTTTTTAGAGGGGGAAAAACAAGGAGAAAATGTTTAGCCTAAGGTTTTGTGGCTGGGAATCCTAGCTGCAAAAGGGGAGGCTTGCAAATGAGGTGATTGGAACTGTGGAATCCAGACTTCAGAAGAAGAGGGTAGAGGCTCCGTGGAAGAGA